>JAKSZT010054406.1:1866496-1964993 GCA_026826555.1 Tolypeutes matacus
CTTTCAACATTTATAATTTTCTCCCAAAGTTTGTGTGCTCTCTTTATCAATGTTAATGCAAAATGTGTGTGTGTGTTTTTTTTTTAAAGATTTATTTATTTACTTTATTTTTTTTATTTATCCATCTCCTCCTGCCCCCATGGTTCTCTCATCTGTCAGCTCACCTTCTTCAGGCAGCACCAGGAACCGAACCTGGGACCTCCCACATGGGAAGCGAGTGCCCAACATCCTGAGCCACATCTGCTCCCCATGGGCTGCAGCATCTGCTGGCTTGTGGCATCTGCTTCTTTAGGCGTCTGTTCATCTTCTTTAAGAGGCACTGGGACCTGAACCTGGGACCTCCCATATGGTAGGCGGGCACCCAAGTGGTTGAGCCACATCCACTTCCCAAAATGGGTTTTTCAAAGCTCTTTTTTGCATATTGCTGTGTGCCAAGGACTTTACAAAAATCAACTTGTTATTCATCCCCCAAATCTCATGAGGCAGATATTGTTACCCTGCCTTACTTTACAAGAGCTGAGGCTTAGAGGAAATAAGCAACTTGCCCAAAGTGTTGCGGTTAATAGCTTAAACAATCGGGATTTGAACCCAGTTCTGTCTTATCTCATAGCAGCTTTATTATCAACTATGAAATATCCATGTAACCTGTTAAGGTCTCAGAGAATTCACATTATATTTGCTTTTACCCAGAACATAGTTAACTTGAATCCGGGTATTTTAACATATACATTGAAATTGGGGAGTTAACATTGAAAAGGTAAAGAGATGGTACTGAAATCTAGGTTTCCATTTAAATTTAGAATTGTACAGGAATATATGTGTTGACCTGTGTTTTTAGGCAAATTAATTCCAATAACAAAGTTAAACTCCCCTTTTCCTTGTGGAAATAGGGTAGTTGGAATTTATGCTCTGACTTTTGGAGGCCTAGATTGAGGCTTGAGTAAGGAACCCAGCCAGGTGCCTCGGCTAATGGAATTTTTAAGCTAGTCATTTAGATCTGATTTCAGTAAAATGGCTATGTCAAAATGTACATAACCCAAATAAAAGCTGGTACTCTACATAGACCAGTCCTTGCTCAGTGTTGCTTTAAAAGAAATATGTAGTCCAGCAATCAAGAGTAATTTAGACAGTTCCCATCTTTATTGGAAACTCTTGAATAATGTCAAGGCAAATACAACCTGAAACTCCTATCAGCCTTTATTAAAATCATCTTTCCGTAGTTCTCTCTCACACGTGCAATATCTCTTATACCAATAGTTGCCCTTAAAATTTTCTCTTCTCACTGTCTATACTCCCTCTCATTTTTTTCTATCACTTAAGCAATTCCTCATTTTTCAGTCCCTTCTCCCCTTTTATTCCCTCACTTGTTTCTTCTCTTTCATGAATAAATCACATTTTTTTTCACTACCTCTCTTTAGCCGCTGGCCAGATTCCCCATCACAAAATCCCAGGAAACAAGCTATCAAAGACAGAATTCTCATTAGAGAACGAAGGGAGATAAGGGTGGGAATAGTTATACTTGAAGTAGTTTTGCTGTCATGTGTAAAAATCATATGTGTAATTACTAATAATTGCACATATCAGATATACCTGAGCATGCGCTATCCCTGAGCTCACTTGCACGGTCACCCCGGGCCAGACTGGCCAACAACATGAGGTTCAGAGACGTATAAGAGTCAAGACAGGTGACAGGT
Organism: Tolypeutes matacus; assembly: GCA_026826555.1. Taxonomy (NCBI): domain Eukaryota; kingdom Metazoa; phylum Chordata; class Mammalia; order Cingulata; family Chlamyphoridae; genus Tolypeutes; species Tolypeutes matacus. The sequence continues at coordinate 1,868,191 of JAKSZT010054406.1, forward strand.
TCAAGTGTGTGGGGCAAGATGAGTCAGGCTCAGGGATGGACTATGTACCAGCTATGGGTTGAAACTCAGTTTTGGGGTGAGCATGACAGTATGGTTTTTTGCATGTGTTTTTTGCATAAGGTTTGATGACTTGGGTTTTAGGCAGCATCAAAATGATCCCATGCTGGAATGACTGTTTCAGAATGTCACTTGTTCTGCCTTTAAGGCACCCTGGTATTTTTGCCTCTCTCTTTTCCATTTCTATCTATCTTTCCCAATTTCTAGATTCTAGATCAAATGTCAGGCTGGAATCATAGAAATTCAGGCTTGGAAAGGACCTTAAAGGTCATAGAGTTCACGTCCCCAAATTTCATCCCTGGACTGCTTTTTAAAAAGTACAAACCTCTGCATTCCATCCCGCACAGGTTCTTATTCATTAGTTTGGTGTGGGGCTCCATAATCTGCATTTAAAAACAGACTACTTTCCGGGTGCTTTTGTTAGCCATTTTGGTTTGGGTAGTCCCGGTCACCTTTACCCACTTCCCATCCCACCCAAGGCTTGAAATCCCTCTAACAGCAGTCTCTAGGTGGTCAGTCTTGGGAGGGTGTTGGTGATGAAGGAAACTCAAATGTACCGAGGGCTCACTGATTGTTAGGCACTGAGCCGAGAGCTTTACCTAATTTAACACATTTAATCCATTATATAATCTCAGGAGATAGGTGAGATTACTATACACATTCTCCCCAAGTCTTTGAATTTGTCATGAACTCACTCTTTTCTAGGTTTTGCTTGGTTCTTGCTTCTCCTATGAAACACTCCCTGACTAATCTACAGCCTGCTGACATCCTCTCCTGAGACATCTGTGCTTACTTCTATTTTTCCATATTTTATTGGGAAGACAATATAGTTTGACGGTTAAGAGTGTGACTCTGGAGCCGGACTGCCTGGGTTTAAATCCTAGCTCTAGTATTTAACAACTAGCTGTGTTGATTTTGGCTTACTAACCTCTCTGTGCCTCTGTTTCCTCATCTGTATAAGGAGATTTAAAATAGCACCTTCCTCATAGGGCTGATGTGAGGATCAATGCATTAATTCATGTTAAACACTTAGACTACAGCCAGGAATGGAATAAATGCCCAACACAGATTACCTGTTATTGTCTTATTATACCAATTTTAATTGTCCATTTACTTGACTTTCTCACCTACTAGGCTATGAGCAACTTGAAGGCAGAGACTATATCTTGTTCCATCTTCTATCAAGGCCTAGAAGATTATAAATGTTCTATAACTGGTCATTCTTATTATAATTAAATTCTGCCAAATTCCTTTGCAGAGAGAGTTCAGAATAAAACATAAAGACCTGCAGCCCACACACTGAGTTCTCTGCATATTTATAACACTTCCAAATTATACACTCCACTGACAATTAATACTGTACTGCTATTCATTTATGGGATTGTTATTTAACCAGGGCCTTATAAATTGACCTACTGTTTTGTCTGTCAGACAGACCTGAGTTTGAATCCTGGCTCCTTCACTTGCTCTCTGTGTGGCTTTGGGTAAGTCAGGGTATCTTTTGGATCCTCATTTTTTTTCATCTGTAAAACTGAGATAAAAATCTTCCTTGCAGTGTGGTGGTGAGAATTGGCATTGTTGTATGAAAATCTGTTGCATAGTGCCTGGGGCGTAGTAGATGCTCAGGAAGAGGCAGGTGTGCTTGCTGTGGCATGGGAGGCATTCAACACAAATGGTTGTTGATTTGGTCTTGGCCTCTATCCTGCATTCTTCATTCACGTAGTCTGATGTCTGTAAGTACTGTGTTAAACTTAATGAGCTTGACTTCCCAAACTTACTCTAGAAAAAAGGGAACATTTGTGCTACTTACTCATAAAAGTGAGCAATTTGAGGTTTGCTATTACTTTTCCATTCTAAAAGCTATTTTAACTGTAGAATAATTGATAGACTTCCAAGGGAAGGAGGCAGAAACAAACCCTTGATCTATCTCACTCCTGAGATTTTATTTTGTTTTGTTTTGTTTTTTCTTCCCTGAACTTCTAACCTTTTAGCACAGAAATTTGGGTCCCTGGAGAACTAGAAAGCTTTCAGCTGTACATATTCAGAAAGGTAAGAAAATTCTGTTTGCATTTACTATTTATGAGTTGTGGCTCATGGTCATGTGGCCATGTGATGCTCTGCTTTTAAGAAACTGCAAATGAGAAGATTTTCATTATTTTTTAATGTAAAGAGGATAATGGCAAACTCTGCAGTGTAATATACAAACAAGCTGTCACTCTTGCCTTTGAATTTATATTATCATGGTTCATTTAAGAAACTAGTAAACTACACTACATGCCATATTTACAAATATAATGTTTGACATAAAAGCAATATTCATTGAAAATAACTTTCAAGGGTTAAATTTTAGTACATGATTCATGGGAAAATGTTCAACTCTCTGAGTGATTCCATAGCATTAAACTCGGGAGCACATTTTCCCATGTAAAGCATGTATCTAATAAGAAAAGCCATTAGCTTTGCTCTCATATTTCTCTTTCAACAAGGGGGCAGCTGCCATTTCTGTTGCTAAGTTTCATTCAATTGCTAAGTGCAAGGACAATGAAATCAAAATAGTCAAATGAGTCTGAGTAAAACCTAACCCCATGGTAATCCATGTGTTCTGGAACAGAAATTAAATTTTATGTGTTTTTGAAAAGTCTTTTTTTAGGGAAAAATACAGGTTTATGTTGGCTGTCTAAAGTAATGTAATTGAGAAAACAGTCCTGTCATGGAGAAGCTGCTATGTATTTTGTACATGTGCAATTCTCATAAGTCCCTCTGACTTCAGCTCCAAAGAATGTCTTATGCTATGGAATGAAGAAACTCCCCTCTTTGCATGGAGCAGTTCTACATTTCCTTGGGTCAATTTTTGGCCCAGGTCACGTGCAGTTGTGTATTTTTAGTGTTTATTACAGTTTAGCTTTTTTTCTCTGGAATTATTCTAAAATAGCTGGAGTATACCATCTCTTGAATTCCGTCTTCCATTGCCCTTAGCATTATCATCCTCTGCTCCCTAATACACTGAATAAATCACTTTCAATCATTCATTCTTTAATTAATTCACTCAACTGTAATCTACCACCGGATTGGCCAACTAAAGCCTGCTGCCTGTGTTTGTATGACTTGCGAGTGGAGAATGTTTTTTACATTTTTCAATGGTTGAAAAAAATCAAAAGAGAATAATATAATATTTTGTGATGCATGAAAAATATATGGAATTCTGGGAAGCGGCTGTGGCTCATGCAATTGAGCTCCTATTTACCATATGGAGGACCCAGGTTCGATCCCCGGGACCTCCAGGTAAAAAAAAAAAAAAAAAGAAAGAAAAAAGGCATCCCAAACCTGCACGGAGAGGTGCAGGCCCCCACGTGGCATGGAGGACTGCATGGCAAAGCAACACACCAAAAAGACAGTCACGCAACCAGATAGGAAAAAAAATTATATGGAATTCAAATCTCAATGCCCATATATAAAGTTTTATTAGGACACAGCCACATTCATCTGTTTACATATTGTTGATAGCAGCTTATGCGCTACAGTGGAAGAGTTAAGCAGTTGCAGAAGAGATTGTTGTCCCACAAAGTCTGAAATATTTACTTTCTGGCCATTTACAAAAAAATCTTTGCTGACCCCTGATGTAGGTGATGATGCTGAATATGAGGAATATTTTACTTTAGCACTTGCTAAGCCACAGGCTCAGATTGAACTAGAGAGGATCTGCACAGCTTGCCTTCAATACTGCTCCTCCACGTCCTTGTCCATACCAGACCTCAGACCCATCGAAGCCATGTGGCCAGGCCTAGTGTCTCATGAGTTCTGCCTCCTTCCCCCAGTTCCAAATCTACCAGCACAGCCCTAAGGCCTCTGGTTCCCATCACTTTGCTTTGCATCTGTTGTTCTCTACTCTGCTCAGACCGTTTTATTTGACAATCCAGTAGGGCTCTGCATGGCTGGATCCCAAATTTTGTTTCTTTCTAGACAGCTCTGCAGCCTCTGATCTGGCCACACCCACCACCACTTCCAGTCGCAGCCAGTAATGACTACCAGTAATGGCACCCAATCACTCCCTCATCTAAAAGGGAAGCTTGAACAGTGATCAAATAAAAGTCAGGATTTAAAAAAAAATTAAAGTCTCTTAAGCTGGCCTTCTCTCACCTTGCATTTGTCTAGTTGACTGTTTGTTGTTGTTGTTTTAAAGCTTAAATGTAGAAATTTACCTTTTTTTTTTTTAAAGGATTTATTTTTTTATTTACTTTTATCCATTTTTACCCCCCACCTCCTGTTTTTGCTGTTTCTGAGTCCATTCATGGGGCGACTCTGTGTCCATTTCCTGCCCTTTCTTCTCGTTCTTCTGCTCCTGACTTCACTAGAATTCGATCCTCAGAACCTCCGATGTGGGAGAGAGGTGCCCTACTGCCTGTGCCACCTTAGTTCCTGGTTTTTCAGCGCATCTTGTCTTGGCTCTCCCTTGTTTCATTCTCCTGTTACATCATCATCTTGCTGCGTTGCTTGAGGGGCCTGGTGGTGCACCTGCGCATGGGGCCTGGTGGCCCATGCGCCTTCTACATTTTTCTTTTCTTTCTTTTTTTTTTTAACCGGGAGGTCCCAGGAATCAAACCCAGGTCCTTCCATATGGGAGACAGATGCCCAACCATTTGAGCCACATCTGTCCCCCTAGAAATTTACTTTCTTACTTGTTAAATTTCTCCTGATAAGTTTTCCCCCAGTATTGCTGACTGTAGGGATGGTTTTGACACTCTATTTTTTTGGCCATTGTGCCCCTATCTCCCAGAGTTTTATGCTCTAAAGATTTTTTTGGACACACATTCAACATTTTAATCTGATGCATTGATTAAAACATTCAAAAGAATTGGACCCCCACGGAGTTTTGTGGCACTATCCTAGAGACTTTCTTCCAATTTGATATTGATCTATTTAGCGGCACTCATTGGGAATGGTTTGTTCAAATAATCACTAATCCCTGTAACAACATATGATTATGGAAGACTTTGTCAAGTGCTTTGCTAAAATTAAGATAAACTGCATCTAAGCCCTTCCCCTGATCCACTAACTTAAAAGTTTCCGTCAAGCTATCTGTGAGTATAGCAGGGTCAAAAGAGAAATTATGGGAAACACATGGGCCTGGGTTCAAACCCAATGTCTCCCACTTCACCTAGGAAAGTGCTTAACTTCTACAAATCTCAGTGTGGTTTTAAGGAGTCAGTGAAATGAGGTGTGCACTACTAAGCAATTAGAACACGGCATTACATGCAGTAATTCCACAATAAATGGTAGCTTTAATTATTACCAGTAATGAAATTGGCAAGAAAGGAATGAAATTAGCTTAGGATGCTCTCAGTAAATTCACATTAGCATTCAGGGGAGAAGAAATTTGTTTCTAAATGTCCATATTCATTTTTTTTGATAATGGGTTCTTGCAATTTGTGTGGATTTGATGTTATATATACTATTATGGGCTTTCTGCATTCTACCCTTTGCTAAAATTTGACGTCTTGTTTTTCTGACTCCAATCCTTTGGCAAATCTATTTATTTATTTATTTTAAATTTTTAAAAAATTATTAATTTTATCAATAGTATAAATTATACAATTAACAACTGCAATAACAATAAATCTGCTTTGGTCTGTGGTTATCTGCCCCCTCCCCCATTTTTGTTCATTCCTCAGTCTTGAGGGTGTGAGATGATGTCTGCTCTGACTGCTTCAGGCTGAGAGGAGACATAGATATTATGGGACAGAGGAAGGGAATTGTTTTGCTTGCAGTTGAAGATACTACTTGTTTTGGGGGTAGGGTTGGTCCATCCTTATGGTTTAGGTGGTTGTCCAGGATGGACCTGAAGAACTGGAGTGTAGGAGTTGGCCACATACCCTGCTGGGTTTCAGGGCTCAACCATCAGATGAACAATCCGAAGACTTTTAGTCTCAGAGAACTATACTTAACAGGTAAATTGAAAATTATAGGTTCAGAAAAAAGGAGTAGAAAAATCGTGATTAGGGAATTTATAAATGAGTATACCTATGTTCTATTGGGAAAATAGATTTATATATATATATTAATCTCATGTGGCTGTGTGGCTTGCTGTGGTGTCCGGACATCCCTAGGGCCCTCAGGAGCACTTTTGTTTGAGACTTTGTTTACTGTGGCAGTTTATGAAATCTGGCAGTGATCTGCATAAGTGTAACCTCTGGAATGAACTCCCAACTCACTTTGAAATCTCTTAGCCGTAGAACTCTATTTTATTTGCTATTTCCCCCTTTCGATCAAGTTCTTTCTCCAAATGCATTGCTGATTAATGCATGCTAATAACCCCTTGGTGCCAGGGAGGCTTATCCCTGGGAGTCATATCCCACTTAGGAGGGATGATAGTAAGTTTATTTGTAGAGTTTGTCTTAGAGAGAGGCCACAATGAATAATAAGGAGGTTTTCAAGAGGCAATTCTTAGACATTAATTATACTTAGGCTTAATTTCAATAGGAATAAAGTTTGTAAATACAAGCCTTAAGATCAAGGGCTTGCTTTATTGACCTGTTTTCTGTTATTAGGCAAGGCTTATATAATCCAGAGCTTTTTACCATCTTATTTGAGTAAGTAGCAGGAATTCCCTAGGAGGAAAGTTTAATATATTGTTAGCTACTGTGTGTGGAAATCTATAAGTTCTTAAATGTCACTGATGCTCTCTCCATTTTCAGACTCCCTGCCCCCCCTGCCCCCCCAGTGTGTAATTAGCTTGAGCATGTGGGCATGACCACACAGAAGCAACCAGGTCTGTCTGTGTCACCTCCCTTCTGTGAGGTTTCCCTTTTGCTGATAAACTTGATTTGACATTAAGAGCTTAGGAAAAGGGGGAAAAAAGGCATTTAGATACTGATGCTTAATCTTCTCTTTAACTAGCTGTGTGCCCTGAGATATACTGTATAACCTCTTTTAACATTAGCTTATTCCTCTCTAAAATAATAGGGGTTTTTATTAGTTTCCTAGGGCTTCCATAACAAAGTAACACAAACTAGATGTTTTAAAACAACAGGAATTTATTTTCACAGTTCTGGAGGCTAGAAGTCCAAAATTAAAGTGTCAGCAGGGCCTTTCTCCATGGGAAACCTGTAGGGGAGAGTCCTTCCTTCTCTCTTCTAGCTTTAGCAATACTTGGCATTTCTTGGCTTGTAAATACAAGTCTGCCTCCTCCATCTTCACATGGCCTTTTCCCCAGCATCTATCTGTCTCTTCTCCCCTTCTTATAAGGACACCAGTCATATTGGATTAAGGACCCACCAACTCTGGTATGATCTCATTTCAACTTAATCAATTCTATCTGAAATAAGCCAATTTCCAAATAAGTTCACATTCTGGGGTACTGGGGGTTAGGGCTTCAACATATCTTTTAGGGAACACAATTTAACCCACATCAGGGTTTACCAAATGCTTCCATGAGTCCCTTCTTGTTCTAGAATCCCATGACCAAAAGCTCTCTACAGAGTATAAAAGAAATCCAAAGAAGAAGCTTTGAAGGGAAAGAACATGTATGGAACATTCAGCAACTACACAAATTTCATGTGAGGACAGTCAAAATAAGAGAGGTATGCAAATCCTGTAGTAATCCAGAAAAGGGTGGGATCTGCTGGTATCAGACTGGGGTAGACTTGATGGTTTAAGCCTAACCAAAAGCTGGGATAATGATGGTAAAGCCTTGCTGTCAGAGATATTTTTTATTCTTGTTTTATTTGGTGATGCTTTAATCCTCTGCAAGGGCAATGTCAGTGCAAGATATCTGCCTACCGCCCTTTGGAATGCTAGCTAACTCCTACTTTGATCTCAGAAACAGGCAAGATAGTGCAACTTATTTCCAAGCACACAATTTTGATGTGGTTTATAATTTTGATTGGAGTGAAATATCGTTTAACACATAAAAACTCATGAAGCTAGGCAGAGCAATTTAGAGCTGGTCTTCTTGCCTTAGCAGCATTTGTTCTAAGCAATATTTGAGGGCAGACAACTCAGATAATTGCTACTAAGTGCCTGCTTCTTAATGTTGAACCAATGCCAAGAGAAAAAGCAATGGATTAATAGACAGCATCAATCTAGCTTGCTCTTTTGAAGGATACAATGAAATGTGGTGGTTAGGAATAGAGGCTCTGGAGTCAGACCACCTGGCTTCAAATGTAGGATCCACCATTCTTAGCTGGGTGAGGTTGGAAAAGTTACTTAACCTTTTGTACCAAATTTCTTCATCTATAAAATGGGCATAATAACAAGACTTATAGGGAGTTCATAAAGATGAAATGTGTTACCTCATGAAGAGCTTAGAATTGTAGCTGGAGCAAAATAAATGCCCAATAAATGTCATTTGCTATCAGTTTTAGTGGCTTTTTAGAATTTTTTGCACTCTCCTATAAATGCATACACACATTATTTATAGGAATTAAAGTATGGAAAAAGGACATGAAATGGGAAGGAGAAATGTGAAAAATTCTGAGTGTTTCTAAAGGCATAAATTATAATAGGTGGGGCCAGTGCTACTATAAATTCTCCTTAAGAAATCGCCCACCAGTCCCTTTATACCTCTTTACTCTTGCAATAAAAATTATTGAAAAGTTGAAAAAAAATAGAGTCTTGAGTGATGTCTCTGGACCTTAGAAATCACCATGTTCCATCCACCATTTTACATGTGAGTGAACCAAGGCCCAATCCATTAAGGGACTGTCAAAGAGACACAGAAACCCCGGGTGGGGCAAGATGAAAGAGCTCAGAATTGGAGATTAGAATCCTGGTTATCAAGTTCTACCTCTACCACTCACTAGTTGTGTGGCCTTGACAAGTCATATATCCAGAGTTGTAGCTTCCTCCTCTCTACAATGGGCCAATAATCTATTCTACTGCAAAGGACCTTGCAGGGATAAGGTGAGGATTATGAGTGAAAGCACTTGGTAAATTCTTGAGTGCTATACCATCATTAGTTTTTGTTGTTAGAATCCAGAACATTTGACTTCTTCTAACACAAACTTTGGACAATCCAGTTATAAACTAAGACACTCTTCTAAAATTTGGTAGGGGGGCAGATGTGGCTCAAATGGTTGGGTGTCCGTCTGCCATATGGAGGGACCTGGGTTCGATCCCCGGGACCTCCCAGTAAAATTAAAAATATGTATATATAGAAGGCGCATGGGTTGCCAGGCTCTGTGTGCCAGTGAGCCGCCAGGCCTTGGGAGCCATGCAGCAAGATGATGACATAACAGGAAAGAGGCGCAAGGGAGAGTCAAGATGAGGTGCTCGGAAAGCTCCGAAAACCAGGAACCGAGGTGGCACAGGTAGCAGAACACCTCTCTCCTACATCGGAGGTCTTCAGGATCGAATCCTGGTGAAGACTGGAGGAGAAGGATGAGAAGAGATGGGAGGAAACAGACACAGAGAATTGCCCAGCAAATGGACACAAAACAGCAAATGGGGAAGGGGGGATTTAAAATGGATAAAGTAAATAAATAAATCTTTAAAAAAATAAAATAAAAATAAAATTTGGTAGATGTTGAGGGTGAGGAAAGAAATTAGATTGGGATGGCGGGCAGATGTGGCTCAAATGGTTGGGCGTCCGTCTGCCATATGGAGGGACCTGGGTTCGATCCCCGGGACCTCCCGGTAAAATTAAAAAAAAAAAAAAAAAAAAAGATTGGGAGACAAAGACCTGTGGTCCAATGTCATCTGGCTCTAATCTGTGATTCTATTATTTATTTAAGATTAATTTATATAGAGTGCTGAGCTCAGAGCTGATGCTTCTAAAGGGTAGTTCCACCCTCATTCATTGCTTTTCTTTTTCTGCATGATGTAGGAACATAGAAGTTAAATGTATATACAGACAAGTTTAATATGAGTATTCCTTGAAGCTTGATTCATTTTCTCATCTATTAAATGGGGACAACAAAGTACTACCTCATGCTGTGAGGAATAGATGTAATACATATAAAGCCTTAGAACAGTACCTGGCACAGAGTACATAATAATTATGAGTTATTTAATGTTATTATTATCATTAAAATTTGTTAATTAAACATGAAAAGAGTGCAACAAATATCAAAATGCAAGCATTATTTTGCCTAACTTGTGGATTCATTTTAAGGAGTAACTGTGTAAAGGATTTACTTACACAATAAAATAATAAAAATTTTATTGAAAATGGCTTAAATGAATAACTGAAAATATATGCTGTCCTTTAGGGATTTGGGGCAGAAAAAAATCATTAACTGTTAAATGGGTATAATAGATATTCCTCTTTCAGGATTTCTGTGACTTTTTTGTCTTAGGTTATTCAAGTGTGGTAATCAATACCCAAAGAATGTAGTAGAGTGAGACGTTAGCTGTGGGAGTGAAAAGAGCATAAAAACTTAGGGGGCATTGGGTGGGAAACTCATCAGCTGTGGCAGGGTACCAACTAGCTGATTTATATATAAAACAAACATTCTTAATTCTGTAGAATTAAGATCTGTGTCCCCTAATATTTCTAATGTTCTCTCTGTCTCTCTCTGTCTCTTGTCTCTTTCTCCCTCTCTCTCTTTCCCCCACCCTCCTTCTCTCCCTGTCTCTGTCTCCTTTTCTCTCCCTGTCCCTCTCCCTTCTTCCCATGTCGTTTGTAATTTTGTTGGGGATAGAATGCAATGCTGATGGGGAGCAGAAATAAGAACTTAGTCCCATATTCATTTAAAATGTAAACCTCTTGAATGGCGTGGCGCCCCTAGGCAGCAAAAGACCCATTGCTTAAAACATTTAAAATGATTAAGCAAAGCACTAGAAAATACCCTTCAAGCAAGAATGCCGCTTTGTCAAGAAGATGGGCTAGATGTCTCCGTAGATTTTGCCCATCCTGATATTGTGTATACAGAATATTGTTTGCTTATGCAAAATGGCTAGATATGATCAATTAAAAATGTAGCTTATCAAAAGCTGTGTGGCAATGACTTGTGCATAAACCAAATGAACTTGGCTTCACAATGAGCTCCTGCTGAATGCAGGGCTTGGCTGTTTTCCAGGTAGGGGGTCACCTGTGAATCTACTGAAAAGTGGCTAGACTCAACTTTCCTCAGAGTTGTATTAAACTGTAGGGAAGACACACGCAGAATGTGTCACCTGGGCATTTCTTTGTCTTTCATTTTCTACCATCTCTGTTTTCTTTGCTCATGAAATACAACCTGGCCCTTCCCCTTAAAGCCCATGTTTTCCCTACTTGAAAGAAGGGTCACAGTTGAAATGACCCAGCTGAAATGACCCTTATACATTCTCTGCCCACAAAAGGACTCAAGATCACTGAGCATCATGGAAACCGAATTTTTATACTCTTTTCATGTGTTTTCCCTTGTAGCACCATTGTGCTGGATTTCATTTTCACTTCCTGCCTTACTATCCATCATCACCTTGACAGGGAGAATGTTTTTCTTTTTCCGTGGTCTTCTCTCTTAAAATGAGAAGGAAAAGTAAAGGCCACCTGTTGCCATTTAGGAGCACAGTTTCCCTCTAAATCCACTTAACATTTCAAGGCTTCACATCTGTTTCTTTGTGATAATAGTCTCTTCTATAGCCAGGTGGTTTCTCGAATGGTGCCTCGTGGGTCAAAGAGATGGTGTTAAAATTCCTAAGCTTCAGGTTCTTTAGGTTTTCATCCCCAATAGAGGAAGGGTGCTTGATTATACCGTACCCATGTATAAAAAGTAACGAAATATATTTCTTTTTTTGTGCCACTTCTGATCAACTGGAAGTGACTGTCTGGATGTTGGGTTGAGATTGACAGTTTATGAACTCAGTAAGTAGGAGTCCTGGCCAATTTTGGACATCTGCCACACATGAGGGATTCGGCAGTGTCCTGTACTGGCCATTCCTTCTTTAGAGGCTCCTTTCAGAAGGCAAGAAGGAGGTCACTCTTGTCACAAACACACTTAAATTCCTGGCGTCTAGAGCAGGATGGCCACAGAATGTGTCCCCCACTTCTACCCAGCTCCTTACCCTTCTGTCTCCTCCACTCTTAGCCTGACAGATATTCAATTCCTGTGAGTTTTCCAAACAAAGAGGAGCAATTACTGGCCTCAATTAAAGAGCCTAGGCAATGCTCATCAGGTGTGCTCATCAAGATAAACATTTATCTGCAACCCTCCTCTCAGAGCCTTGAGGGGGTGTCTTAATCACCGAGCCCATTCAGGTTGCAGCAGTGTTTGCTCTGGGTGTATTTTCAGAGGCCAGGGTAATTCCAGTGCCTGCAAATAAAGATAAGAGGCTGGTTGCAGAACCGGGCAGCAGTTGCTGCAGATAAGAGCATATTATTCCATGCCGGAGGTTAATGGGAATTGTCAGTGTGGTGGTGATTTTTCCAATCCTTTGTTCCCAATTTGACAGCAGGCCCGGCCTGAGCAAAACACAGGATCCTATTTCCAAGAACACCTGTCGCTTCGCTTCATGCATCAAATGTAAGAGATACTTCTTGGGAACTGCTTCTATCCTAATAGCCCTGTGTCTGCCTGTCAAATTCTGTCTACATTCCTGGCATAAGCTGTCCTTGGGTTGCACCTCTGGTCACCAAATGTCTGATCTTTTTACTGCATGTGGTTTTCTTGCAACTCCTTAAAAATGTTTATTTTTAACTCTTTCACTTCTGAGCAGAGTGTATAAATAACAAAAATATACTTCACTTATCACTTAAATTTCTCTGCCAGCTTTAGCAAAGAGTGCTGGGAAATAGTAATCCATGAAGGTGTCAAAATTAAAGTTTATTTTTATATTTGTATTTAGGATTCAGTCAGTCAGACACACACAAACCCACCCACTCCACACCCACACACCACTCCATGCTCTCTCTCCATTTGAGCCCAAACCTGGGGAAATCCTATGGGAATTGTTAATGCTGGCTCCAGGTAACTGAATGACTAGCTTAGTTTTCAATGGCTTGTGTTGTTTTTGTTTTTAAATTCTGCTTGTCCGAATCACTACGAATGGATTCTATTATTTTAAAAGTGAAAATATTTAGAGGACCAGTCTATTACGTGACAGGTACCATTTACCAGCCTAAAGAAAGCAATTTACAATAATCAGGCTGTTTCACCTGGAAAAAAGAGGAGGCGTCTTGAGAAAATAAAAGGCTTGTTGGTTCTGTTTTGGAGGCTTTTGCCATTGGGTTTTTTGTTGTTGTTGTTGTTGTTGTTGATCCAAACAGGATAACACCACTTTATTACATGGAAATTTGAAAGTCATATTAGCAAGAGCAGTAAATGAAAATATAGTCTCTATATTATTTGTAGCTTTTGCTTTAAACCTTTAAATCATGCCAGATTTGGGGGAGGAAAAGGACAGTTCACTAGGCTTTGACATTTGCATTTCCCCAAATTTGCATACCTAAGAAAAAGATCCCATTAAAAAATACAGGCAGAAAATGCACACACATGATAAAAGTTGGCCCATATGTATATCTATAGAACTTTACCTTGATAATTGTGCTGATATATTTTAATACTAATATCCACATTTTTATATTGAGTTGATTCTGATGTGAGAAGCTTTAAATGCTGATTGACGTTGCCAGAGTCTTTCTCCTGTGATTCCAGGTGATGGAACTGACTGTTCATTGAAACCCAATTTTTTGTTATCTACCATAATACCACACACCATTTATTTTGTGCCTATAACATGTGCCAAGCATTCAGCTGGCTTTCTGTGAAGGATCTCACTTAATCCTCGTGAAAACTTTCTGAGGTAGGAATATATGTCTATTTGATGGATAAGGACACTGCTTAGAGTGGTGAAGAAACTTTGCCCTGGTCACACAGTTAAGAAAAGTTTGAACTAGAATTTAAACTGAGATCTTGCTGTTTCCAATGTCCATGTTCTTTCCTGCCTCCAGATAAACCAACACTCCTGGCCTTTAAGCAAGTAGTACTTAAGAAACTCCTTCCAGTTTCTTAATCGATCAGGTCTTCTTTTTCTTCCATACTTGCTTGAGATCTTGAACATAAGTGTCCCTAACAAAAATGAGCCCTTGAAGCCAAGGCCATAACTAGAGCCCATATCTCCTGGCTGCTAACCCAGAGCTTTGTGTCACTTGTTTGCTGTCATATCAGGAGATGATAGCAAGAGCTAATGCATTAGCAAACCATTGTCATAAGCCCTTCCTTCACTTAACCTCTCCTCTTCTTCTCCACCCATCTTCATAGATTGAATCACTTTTTAAAAGCACTTTTATTGAGATATATTCACATACCATACAATCTATCCAAAGAGTACAATCAATGGCTTTTAGTATAACCACAGTGTTGTGTGTTCATCACCAAAAAAATTTGAGAACAATTTCAATACTCCAAAAAAAGAAAAATTCCACACCCCTTAGCAGTCACCTCTCAATCCTTCTATCCTTTCCCAGCCCTACATAACCACTAATTTAATTTCATCTTTATAAATTGATTTATATTTACATTTTTTATATAAATGAATCATCAATATGTAGTACTTTGTGTCTGGTTTCTTTCACTTAGGATAATGTGTGTGTGTGTGTGTGTGTTTGCCCGATATTCACATCTTGTAACATTAACATACATTTGTTCACTTTGAAAGAAAAACAGCTTTACATATGGAATATTACTCATATTCATATTTCACACAAGGTTTTACTATGTTATACAGTCCCAGGATACATATTTTAGCTTTCCTTCTAGTAATGTACATGACCTTAGACTTTCCCTTTCAAACACTGTCCTACTTATATAATAGCACTGTAGTTACAAGCACTATGTGGGGCTTTCACCTTTTCTACTTATTTCCAAAGAGTAACAAACAAGCTTTTTACCAGTTCTGCACAGGTTGACCCTCAGCTTTCCATTCTCTAACCTCATTCTATTTTCTGGTGACCCATATTCTACTTATTAACTCCATGAGTTTACACAATATATTTAGTTCATAATAATGTAATCATACAGTATTTGTCCTTTTGTGTCTGGCTTGCTTCATGCAACATAATGTCCTGCAGGTTCATTCATGTTGTTATTAGCTTCATGACTTCATTTCTTCTTACAGCTGCATAATATTCCATCATGTATATACACCACAGTTTGTTTATCCAGTCTTCGCTTGGTGGACATCTGGGTTGTTTCCAACTTTTGGCAATTGTGAATAATGCCGCTGTGAACATTGGTGTGCAGATGTCTGTTTGTGTCACTGCTTTCAGTTTTTCTGAATACCTAGTAGTAGTATTATAGGTCATGTGGCAAATCTATATTCAACTTCCTTAGGAATTTCCAAACAGTCCTCCACAGTGGCTGTACCATTCTACATTCCCAGCAATAGTAAATAAGTGTTCCTATCTCTCCACATCCTCTACAACACTTGTACTTTTCTGTCTTTTTAATAGTGGCCATTCTAATAGGTGTGAAACGTTATCTCATTGTGGCATTGATTTGCAGTTCCTGGGTGGTGGTGATGAATATATTTTCATGTGTTTTTTCGCCATATGTATTTCTTCCTTGGACAAATGTCTATTCAAGTCTTTTGCCAATTTTTAAATTGGGTCTTTTGTCTTTTTATTGTTGAGTTGTAGCATCTCTTTATATGTCATGGATATTAAACCTTTATCATATATGTGATTTCCAAATATCTTCTCCCATTGAGTCAGCTGCCTTTTTACCCTTTTGACAAAGTCCTTTGAAGTGCAAAAGTGTTTAATTTTGAGGAGGTCACATTTATCTATTTTTTGTTGTTCTCAATTTCATTTATTTCTGCTCTAATCTTTATTATTTCTTTCCTTATGCTTGCTTTGGGAATGGTTTGCTATTCTTTTTCTAGTTTCTCCAGTTGTTCAGTTAAATCTTTGATTTTAGTTCTTTCTTCTTTTTTAATATAGGTATTTAGGGCTATAAGTTTCCCTCTCAGCACTGCCTTCACCGTATCTCATAAATTTTGATAAGTTGTGTTCTTGTTTTCATTCTTCTCAATATATTTACTAATTTCACTTACAAATTCTTCTTTGACCCACTGATTGTTTAGGAGTGTGTTGTTTAGCCTCCACACATTTGCAAATTTTCCCCTTTCCCACCTATTACTGATTTCCAGCTTCATTCCATTATGATCAGAGAATGTGCTTTGTATAATGTCATAGTCCTTCCTTCACTTAACCCTCCCCTTCTTCTCCATCTAGTCCTCTTTTGTTGCTATACTCATCTTCATAGTCTGAATCACTTTTTATTGCATGTTTGTATCCTCTATGTTGCTTATATTTCTTCATTCTAGAACATCTGCCCTACCAGAGCAGAGACTCTGTTCCATTCACTGCTGTAGCCTCAGTATCTAGAGAAGTGTCCAGCCACAGTAGGCCCTTGATAAATATTTGCGGGATGAATAAATGCAGACACAGACCTTCATATAGTTTAGTTGGATGAGCAAATACCACTCCCTTAAGCTCACTGGTATTTGAAATTTAGCAAGATCACCTTTCTATCACATAGTGATACCAAGCAAAAGCGGGTACGTTACTCCTGATGTACCTTTAGAGCCAATTTCTGAGACACTGGGATTTCAGAGAGAAAAAGAGTTTATTTGCTTACGCAAAGGAGCACAGTGGCGTAATGAACCAAAACTGCCCCCAAATCTGCAGAAGGTCTAATCTTTTATACCATCGGGGTGCTAATGAATAGTTAGGGTGGAGCTGGATACAAGTTCCTTTATTAATAAACATTAAGGGGTTGAACAGGATAGGGGTGGGCACCGAACCAGGGTGAGTCACAAAGTTACTAACATTATCAGAGATCAAGGTTCTAGAACAAGAAAGTACAGACTAGAGGCCAGTGACAAAGTTGTCCATATGGATATTAAACAGGAGGGTATAGTGGTACCACCACAATGATAAGCATACACAAGGATGAGCTAAGTCTAGAGTAACCATAAACAGGGGTGAGGCCAGTTTAGAATGGCCGTCACAATAGTAGGTCTAGGTTAAATCCAGTCAGTTTCAGCAATTTCAGATATTAACCTTTTGCTATTTTATATTGTAAAGACATCTATATAATGATTTTGTAATCAAAATTAATTCTTAACCCTCGATTATATTAGCATATAGGGAGAGCTGTGGATACTTTATGTACTGTAGAAGCAGTGGGTTTTTTGTTTTATAAAAATGATTTATTACATCATTAGTACAGTAATGTTTCATATTCAAGACACATCTATCTCCAAGCTTTGTCCTTTTGAAAGCTCAAGCCAATTTGTAATTAAACACACTTCAGAAATATTGCTCTAATGTATCGTGCAATATCACAGCACTTCAAAACATTTGACATGGTTTTTTCCTTCCCCACCCTCTCAATATACAGGGAAAAAAACCTATTCTACATTTTTGGCTTTTTATAACATCTTTCAAATGTTTATTAAATCTAGGCAGAGTGTTTACATGCTACCTCAAGTTAGTAGATACAGATTTCCCAACTCCAAGAGGTGCAGTAGGAAACAAGCTCCAGTGAGGCTTACATGCCTTTGAGGAGAGAGAGGAAAAAAGATTTCCAGGGTTCCATTACAGGGTGTATAAAGATTGGGATTCAGGGTACATTACAGACCTTGCTAGGAAGCAACATTCACAGAGGTGTGAGTGTGGAAGGGTTAAGAAAGGGCATAGGGCTTGGTGCTGGGAAGCTGGGACAAGAATATTTTTATGCTTTTAATGCTAATCTAGGAAATGATCTTCTTTACACGTACATCAGGGCAAAAACCTTTCTCCCTATTTCACAATGCAATGGCATAAAAAGTGATCTTCCTTGCATATATAAATGACTCATTTTGAAAGGGTTTTCTCAGTCTTTTAGCTTAGCTCTACTACAGGCTCTTTTACTAGAGGCTTTCTCTTTTCTCACCTCCCCACTGAGAGCTTTTGCCTTGTAATTTCTTCTAAAAGATCCAAATTCCCATTGACTTCTTTTACTTTCAAGTGTTTACTTAACAGTGAATGATCAATGTTGAGCTAATAGAGAAGAAATTATCTGTATAGCTACATTTCTTTACATCTCTCCATACATGTTTGCCAATTTTAAATGCTAACATGGCAAGCTATGTTGAATAAGCATTCTGGGGTGTCCATGTGTTTGTTATTTTACAACATAAAGTAGAGATAGTCAATCCTTGAAAATTGCTTTCAGAGATTGTTTTCTACACCATAATTTGTCCATAATAAAAAGGCATTACAGGAAGAATGCTCTTCTTGCTGAATCAACTTTTTACTACAAAAGTGCATTAAGATGTACTGACATTTATTATTTGAGGAAAAGCTTCTCTGGTGTGTGTGTGTGTGTGTGCGCACGCGCATTTGTGTGTGTGTTAATATGTGGCCACTTATGGGTTAGGTTAACTTCTTTACAAGAAAGTCAGGGACTTTCTTTTCCAGTTGAAGTTTTTTCTTCCCCACCCTCTCAATATACCAGGGAAAAAACCTGGATTTATATTTGACTATAGTTTTCCAGCTGTGGGCAAAGACATAATCCCCCTCTAACTCCATTTACAAAGAGTTATGAGGTACCCATGTGCCTGGCCAAGCACCTTGGTAGGTGGGTGAATGGATGGATGGATGGACTCTCCTGGCTTTCAGTCTACTTCATTGGCTATTCTTTTTCAGTGTCCTTTTTGCTGGCTTGTTCTCCTTGGGTCAATGTCTAATTGTATTTGGAGTATTTTAAATGTGAAAATTAGGAGTACAAATGGCAGACTATACTGCATGGCCAATTCCAGATCAGGAGAACCGTCTTACTGCATGGCTACCTCACCATTCTAGTGTTGGCAGCTTAGAGATGGAGAAACATGGTCTTTGACGCCTTGAAATAGATAACATCTCTATGTTGTGCCTGGCATCACTAAAATTCCTGAGGATGGAGGGCTTCTACAAGCAGTTGGTTTCAGTATATTAGTCTGCAGTAGAAGCAACACACTCCATGCCCACAGGGGCCAGACAGGTTATATAAACCAGTGAGGCTCGTGGGACGGTGACAGTGGCAAACCGGAGATGAGAGCCCTATTCCAGGATATACCCCCATATAATTCCTGTTGGTTGTGGCCCCATGAAGGCCTAATATTACCAGATCTTTCAGTTTTTCAAGAGGAGTTAGACATCTACATTTTTATGGGAATTCCTTCAACTTGAAAGTGTTGTCAAATAATTCAATCCTTTAAAAAAAAAAAAATTACGTGGTCTAGGCCAACAATTCTAATGGCTGAATTCAAATAATGAGGAACCTGTTTCTCCAGTTACGACTGCACAATCCCACGCTGTTTACTGCCAAGTGGGGAAAAAAAATAATGTCCTAAATGTGAAAAAGGTATCCCAAAAATGTCTGCAAAGAATTGGGGCTCAATCTATAAAAACACAGTCTTTGGGCAGAGCGGCTGGCGGGGCGTGGAGGCCCGGCTGGCGCGTGCCCGCGGCGCGAGTAGCCTGAGGCCCGGGCCTTGTGTGCAGGCGCAGACTCGGCTGGGCCGTGGGCAGGCCAGGCCCCTTCCTGGCCCGCCGATGTGCCCTACAGGCCGTTTGGGGCTCAGCGGAGTGGAGCGGAGGCTGGGCCTGGGCCACGGGCTCGGTAGGAGACCCACGGGTCGGGCCGTCCGCCTTAGAGGGGGAGAGCTTCGCGCTGTCCATCTCTTCCACCTCTGATGCAGAATTTGATGCTGTGGGTGGATATTTAGAGGACATTATCATGGATGATGAGTTCTGGTTATTACAGAGAAATTTCATGGACAAGTGCTACTGGGAGTTTGAAGACACGGAAGAGAATAAACTCACCTACATACCCATTTTTAATGAATATATTTCCTTGGTAGAAAAGTATATTGAGGAATGGCTGTTGGAGCGGATTCCTGGATTTAACATGGCAGCTTTCACAACAACATTACAGCACCATGATGATGAAGTGGCTGGTGACATATTTGACATGTTGCTCACGGTTACAGATTTTCTGGCTTTTAACGAAATGTTTCTGGACTACAGAGCAGAAAAAGAAGGCCGGGGACTGGACTTAAAGCAGTGGCTTAGTGGTGACTTCATTGTGCAAATATTCCACTCCAGCTTCCCAGAACAACCTGCGGCACTAGCTCCCACCTCCAGCAGCAGGATGGGTCCAGGCGTCACCAGCACCCTGTGCTGGGAGGGGCTTCGGCTAATGCTGACAGAATACGTCTTGCAAAGAGTGCCCTGCGGCTGTTCATTAATGTAAAGTATTGATGAGTCAAAAAGAAAATTCCCTGACCCTCCCAGGACCTGTTTCTCCTGGACCACCTTCTTGTTTTCTGTAACCCTAGTACTCCTCCTAGAGTAGACACCTCTCCCAGGTGCTTCTGGGAGAAGCCCTTCCCCCAGCATAAATGGTTATGTCAACAGTGGAGTCACCCACCATCACGAGCCCTTCCCTGCCCCTAGTACCACAGCAGCCTTTGCACGAATCTTCTGTGCAGGCCCAGTTCCTTCACTTGGGTCAGTTTCAGGCCTTCAGCCCAAGTGGTCCAGCTGTGGGTTTTTGATTTGGAAGTGTTTTTATCTAGGGTGACACTATCCATATCTTGAGATTACCAGAACTCCAATTATTATAGCTAGTCTTGGCCATGGCAATCAACTAAGCCCTTTACCTAAAAGCTACACGTGAAAACCAGCTTGTTTCCAGGCCTTTTATCACTGTCTTCTGCTGGTCCTAATGTAATCCCACTGTTTTTAGAAGCATTCTTTTTGAAAAAATATTTTTATAGATGAATACTCAGGCTAACCTAATGGATGTAATCTTGGAATTTCCATGATTACCCACTTAAAGATCAAAGTATTATATGCTGTGTGCTTTGAAGATGTTAGTGCTATGAAGGCAAAACTGCTTTCTACATCCGTGCTCCTGACAGACTGGGCACCAGTGATGGGAGCTGTGCGCCGAACGGAGACCAAGAGGGACCTTTCCTCAGCATGTTAAGTGTGTTTGTGCAGGTTTGCTTAAAATCCTTTCTGTATAAATCAATCCGTTAGGTTTTCTGTTGCGGTGAGTTTAGTAAAAAAAAAAAAAACAAAAAACGCTGCAAGCTCTGCAATTTCTTCTTCATGTCAAATTTCTCCTACCAAATGGTGTTCCACTGCTCTAGCTCAGCATGAGGAAGTAGCAAACAGCTTCAATGGTCATCTGTCTGGCTTTGGTTTAGTAAAATGTTTGGTATAATTACTGACTGGAAAACATGGCCCTCAAAAGAAGAAAAAACATAGTTTAATTCCCAATGTGTACCTTTGAAAGATTTTGTAAGTAAAAATAAAAACCTGTGCTGACTTTCAAAAACAAAAACAAAAACAAAAAAAGCACAGTCTTTGGTTTCATACAGATCTAGGTTTGAATCTTAGCTCTGTCACTCATTAGCAATGTGACCTTGGACAAATGACTTAACCTCTCTGAGATTGTTTCTGTTGTTGAAATTCTTGGATATACTGGAGGTTTATTGAACAGAGAGGAACATATACTTTGTAAAATGCTCAATTTATAAATGTACATACCTAATAAACAGAGCTTGAAACATCAAATTGAACAATGGAAATTAATTACAAGTATAATTAAACTCCCATAGAGTTCAACCTATAATTAAAATTATACCAACTGAAACTTTTGAATACTATAAATACCTTAAAAAGTAGATAAAGCAACTATAAATAAACATTTATTAAACTTATTACTGTAATTATATTTATATTCAAAATTATCAAAACTGTGTTTAATTTATTCTACGTTATTTCTATGTTTTCTTAAATACCTTTATAGGGTTACAACATTACCGTAATTTGAGAATGCCAGTAAAATTTATTTTAATACCATCCCAAGACTAGTCAGGTCTTTACCAATTCAAAAGAAAGCAATACCTTCTCAGGCCAACCTAGGTAATAGGATATGGATTATGAACCAGCTGGTTTCTGATCTGTGTATGGGACTGGTTTCTTATTCAGATTTGAATTCAAATCTGAGCCACTGGTCATTTGACCAGTTCCTTTATAAAACTATATTTTACTTGTTGTATCATTGAGATGGTTTTAATCCTATGCCTTTCCCACAGGTTTAGATATTTGCCCCTTGTGTTTTTTCCTCAGAATGAGGCATTACATTTCGCATGACCAGCATTACACGATCAATTATCTTGTCAATTATTTTTGGTTGTCTTGTCCTATCAGCATGATTGACAAGTTATATATGCCTTATTCATATTTTATTGTAATCAGTAGGGCCATCTAGCTCTCTAGGCCATTTGGCTAATTATCTCCAAATACACTGTTGGGCCAAGTTTCTAGTTGATTATTAAGTTTGACCACAGATTGAACCTCATTCTACCTGGTTATTTCCTATGACCATAATCATTCTGCCCCATTTTGGAGTTTAGTTCCAAAGTGCTTTGGAACTACTTGGCTGACTCATAGTTCCTTTATCTACTTTTCTCGACTTGACAGAAAAGTATTTATTTTCACTTTATGAACAGATGTACCTAGGAATAAATAGAAGAAACAGCATACCTATTACGATCTCTCTTCTAATTGTTATAACCAATTAAAAAACAAAGATATATTTATAGCCACCCTTCTTTTGTATTAGAACTACCTCTTTGCTCACTTTATGTTAATTTTCCCCATTTGTTATCATGATGGAATTATCGGCTTTCACAGACACAACTTGCTCCAGTCAGCCATAATTATTTTTCTCTTTTGGATGCTCACATTGCCCTCACTTGGTCAGTAGGAGCCCCTTTAAGCTGTCTATTTGTCCCAACCTCCTCAAGAGCCCCAATGTTCTTTCACAAAATCCATATGTTCCGGGCTCTCCTAATATTACCCAGTTTCCAGGCAGCCTAATAAAAGAAAGAAAAGAAACTCAGGTTTCTTCTCAAGAGAAGCATATTGTAATATAATGCTTGGGCCCTAGAGATCCATATAAAGACTTGATGGGGACAAAGTGTTGCTGATCCAATTGGGTCACTTTTAGAGAAATAACTGGAAAAATATATTTCCTTTTAGGAAAATGGCATATTTATTTTGCCTACTGAGCTGTTATATTCCTCAATTCTCCTTTAATTTTTAAAAATTATTTATTTAAATTTATTGAAGTATATCACTCATGCATGAACATACATAAACAATAATTGTATAACAATAGTTGTGAACTTACAAAACAAACATACATAACTTCATACAGGGCTCTCATACCTCACCCTACCACCAATACCTTTGCATTGCTGTTAAACATTTTAAATTAATGATTAAAGAGCATCCTCAAAATATTACTACTAACCAAAGTATTTTCCCTCAACCCACCCTATTATTATTTTTATATCATTTATACATGAACATACATAAACAATAAGTGTATGGTAAAGGTTGTGAACTTACAAAGCAAACATGCAAAACATCATACAGGGATCCCATACATCAACCCTCCACCAATACCTCGCACTATCATGAGACATTTGTTACAAATTATGAAAGAATATTGTCAAAATCTTACTACTAATAGTCCTTATCTTACATTTGGTGTATTCCCCCTCCCCCAACCCACCTTATTATATTTTAAATATATTTTTATGACAGAAGTTGTAAACTTACAAAACAATCATGCGCATGTGCAGAATTCCCATATAACACCCCTCTATTAACACACCACACTGTGGTAGAACATTTGTTACAGATTATGAGATAATATCATCAGAATATTACCAGGTCCATAGCGTACATTTGGCACACTTTTTTCATACTCCCCCATTGTCAACACGGTACATCTTTGGCATAGATGCAAGAATATTACATTATTACTGTTAATCACAGTCCATAGGTCACTCCAGTTGTATTTTTCCCATGCTTCTCCACATTCCCACCACCCTGCAATACTGTTGTACATCTGCTCTATCTCACAAAGGACACTCGTGCATCTGTACCATCAACCACAGTTCTCATCTACCTCTGGGTTTACTGTGCTATTCAGTCCCTAGATTATTTTCTAGCTTTCTGTCAATTGGTATTTACATCCCTAGACTACCATTTTCAACCACATCCCCATTTATAAACCAGCTGTTACTCCCTATAATGTGTTACCATCAACTCTGTACATTTCTACACTTTTACAGTAAAGCTAATTAAAACTTCTACATACATTAAACATCAGCAGACCATCTCATTCTTCCTCTTATCTCCTTTAAGAATCCACCACCGACCACCAGGTCTTGAAGATATTTTCCTACATTTTCTTCTAGAAGCTTTTATATTTAGGTTTTTGATTCATTTTGAGTTAAATTTTGTATAAGGTGTGAGATAGGGGTCCTTTTCCTTTCTTTTGCCATGGATATCCAGTTTTCCCAGCACCATTTGTTGAATGGACTGTTCTGCCCTAGCTGGGTGGGTTTGACAGGCTAGTCAAAAATCACTTAACCATAGATGTGAGGGTCTGTTTCTGAACCATCAATTCAATTCCATTGGTCTGTGTGTCTGTCTTTATGCCAGTACCATGCTGTTTTTACCACTGTAGCTAGGTAATATGACTTAAAGTCTAAATGAGAAGCTTCCAACTTCGCTTTTCCTTTTTAAGATGTTTCTGGCTATTCAGGACCCCTTACCCTTCCAAATAAATTTGTAATCATGTTTTCCATTTATTTAAAAAATGTTGGTGGAATTTTTATTGGGATTTCATTGAATATGTATATCAATTTGAGTAGACTTGACACCTTAATGATATTTAGTCTTCCAATCCATGAGCATGGAATTTTCTTCCAATTATTTCAGTATTTAAAAAATTTCTTTTAACAACAAGTTGTAATTTTCTGAATATAAGTGCTTTATATTGTTGGTTAAGTTTATTCCTGAATATTTGGGTTTTATCTGTCATATTTCATTTTCACCATTCTTTTGACACTTTTAGTTACTTTTATTGATATAATCTTCATTTCTAGACTCTCTTCCAGGCCTCTCTCTGCTGTCTTTTCTTTTCAGGCTGTAGCACACCCTTTAGTATTTCCTGCAAAGCCAGTCTCTTGGTTACAAACTCTCTCAGTTTCTGTTTTTCTGTGAATATTCTAAACTCGTCCTTATTTTTGAAAGACAATCTTGCCAGATATAAGATTCTTGGTTGGAAGTTTTTCTCTTGCAATATCTTAAATATATCATACCACTGTCTTCTTGCCTCCATGGTTTCTGGTGAGAAATCAGCACTTAATCTTTTGGGTTTCTCTTATATGTGATGCATTGCTTTTCTCTTGCTGCTCTCAGAATTCTCTCTTTGCCTTTGGTATTTGACATTCTAATTAGTATGTGTCTCAGAGTTGGTCTATTTGGATTGTTTATGGATGGAAGTACGTCATGCTTCTTGGACATGGATATCTATGTTTTCAATAGGGTTGGGAAATTTTCTACCATTATTTCTTCAAATATTCCTTGTGTCCCTTTTCCCTTCTTTTTGCATTCTGGGACACCCATGATACATATGATTGCACATCTCTTGCTCTCATTTAGTTCCCTGAGACCTTGTTCAAGTTTTTCCATTCTTTTCTTCCTCTGTTCTTTGTATGTTCACTTTCAGAGGCCATTTCTTCAAGCTTACCAATCCTTTCTTCTGCTTCCTCAAATCTGCTATTATACGATTCCAGTGTATTTTTAATTTCATTTATTGCATCTTTCATTCCCATAAGATCTGCTATTTTTCTATGTATGCTTTCAAATTCTTCTTTGTGCTCATCCAGTCTTCTTAATATCCTTAATTTCTTTAGCCATCTCATTGAATTTATTAAGGAGATTTGTTTGACCATCTATGATTAGTTGTTTCAACTCCTTTATGTCATCTAGAGGCTTATCTTGTTCCTTTAACTGAGCCATATCTTCCTGTTTCTTGGTGTGGATTGTAATTTTTTTCGGTGTCTTGGAATTTGGCTTAAGAGAGTATTTATTCTGCGAGCAGCTTTTCTCTTTAGTTTAGGGCTTCCTGCCATTTCTCCCTTACTTGTTTTGTAGGAGGAGCCAAGGATGTAGTTGGTGATATAAGCTGTGGAGGCTCAAGCTGCCCTCATTGACCCAAGGACCAATGAAGCTTCTCCCAACTTTCTCCTTTGCCAGGGGTAGGGACAGAGCCACTGCAGTGTGGAATAATCCAATTCATGCAAGCCTAGACTGTAGTTGCCCAGAGAGACTGATGAAGCTTCATGCCCCTTTCTCTCCTGCCTGGGGCAGGGATGGAACTGCAGGTGTGGGCAGCAATCTATGCAGTGCAGTTCCAAGATGACCGCAGTTGCCCTGGTAGACTTCTGATTATTCAGTCTATGCCAGCCAAATGTACCTGCAGTTACCTGGATAGACTGGTGCAGGGCCCGCCAGCTTCCTCCCTGCTAGAGGCGGGGCTGAAGACCAGGCTAGGGCTGCTGGCCAGTCTGGGTGAAAGAAACCTGTCTCTACTGTCACTGTGATTTTCAGTCAGCCCGGCTTCCCCTCATTCTGGGGGCAGAGTCAAAATGGCAGTTACTGGCATCCTTCTGACTTGGACAGGTTCAAACTTTGCCTGTTCTTAGGGTTATACTATAGCCAGCCAAATTTACTAGTCAATAGCTGAAATCGGTGGCCACCCATGTCTTCCTCCTCTGTTTTTGGGAAATAGAGCTTCCAATTCCTGCCATAGTATAGCTCCTGGGCTGGCTTGCGCTGCCAAAGTAGGATGATCACTGGCCTTTGCGGCCTGGCCTGTAGTTTCCCAGAGAGGCTGGCATAGCTCCCTCCAGCTTCCTCCCTGCCAAGGTGGGCCTGGGGCTCAGACTAGAGAGGCAATCTGTTCTGGATGGAAAGAAGCTGGTCCCTACCAGCACTGTGATGTTCAGTCAGCCCCCTTTCCCCTCATGTCAGGTGCAGAGTTAAGATGGCTGCTACTGGCCTCTTTCTGACTTGGACAGGTTCAAACTTTATCTGTTCTTAGAATTATACTTTAGCCTGCCAAATTTACTAATCAGTAGCTGAAGTTTGTGCCCAGCCGTCTCTTCCTCTCCTTTTTTTGAGAAGTGGAGCTTCCAATTCCAGCCACGGAACAGTTCCCGAGGTGGCTTGTGCCTCCAGTGGAGGATGGACACCGGCCTCTGTGGTGTGGAGGGCTCTACTCACATGCTCTGCTCACGAATCCTCTCTGCAGATGGGCAGTC
This sequence comes from Tolypeutes matacus, assembly GCA_026826555.1. Lineage (NCBI taxonomy): Eukaryota > Metazoa > Chordata > Mammalia > Cingulata > Chlamyphoridae > Tolypeutes > Tolypeutes matacus. The sequence goes on from JAKSZT010054406.1 coordinate 1,895,395, forward strand.
TCCTCCTTCCAGACTTTCAAGGACGTTGCAGGATGCACTTCTGGTCTCCAGGAGCCCCCAGACAAGTGCTTTAGATGGCTCTGTGTGATTACTAACTGCCCTGTAGCGCGAGCTGATTCTAGGAGCTCCTTACTCTGCCACCATCTTGCTGGTTGTCCCTTTCTTTAAATTTTGTTCAAACATGATTTTGAAATTAGTTTTCTCCATGTTTTACAAATATCCCCTTAACCAAACTGAAATTATTTATTCTCTCTTAAAACCTTTATATAGTCTAATTTTCCACTGATCTGTGGTCAGTTTTGGAGGTTCTCCCTCTTCTCTAGAATGACCCTAATAACCTGTAACTTGCAGGGATGTTGTGAGGAGTTGAGAAGACCCAGCACAGTGCATCTCATGGAGGACACATTTGGAAAATGGGAGCTAATACGATTAAGCATACATCACCCAGATGTACAATTACCTGCGATGAAGCTGGAATTTATATGTAAGCTCTAGAACATCTATTTAAAATGTACAAGAGATACACAGAAAAAAAATTTCTTTTCCAAAAATAAATGCCTTCTATCTCTTTCGTATTGCCAATCCTGTCTGTGACATCCTGTAGCTTTTTAAAATATTTTTGTATTAACATTGAAATTATCCATCTGGATGGTTTCTGCATCTGCTAGGGTATTAATGGTCTGCTCTGATTTGTCTCTATTAATGAAGGAACTGCTAAGTCATGAAAGATTAGACAGTTTGGTCTGATACCATTAGGAGAAAGCAGACCCAAATGTTAGGTAACTTATGCACCTATGGCCACAATCCTCCACAGTTCTTTTTGTAGCCATTTTTTAAATCCCCAAATTACCGAGGATGGCACTAGAAAAGATGAATTCCCCACCTCCACTTGTTTTGCATTACTGATGAAACTGATTTTGAAAGAGGCCTCATTTTATTCATTAAGCAGCAATCAATCACCCTTTCAATACATAGCAACTACATACCTGCTGTGTGGTCAAAGATGACTTGGACACAGAGAGGCATGTATACCAAGGATACTATATCCAAGAGCTCTTCACTCTTATGGAGAAAGAGCACTTAGCTTGGAATTAAAAGTTCACATTTTAGATTCAGCTCTGCTTTACTAGCTGTGCAAACTTCGAGTGGTCAGTTCTCATTTTTAGGCCTTTGTTTCTCCTCTGTTCATAGGTAAATATAATACCTACTGAATTGGATTGGAGTGAGGGTTAACTTTAATGAGATAGGTTTGTCAAAATGCTTTATAAACTGCCAAATGTTTTACTAGTGAAATGAAGAATATAAGGCACAGTGCTCTTATGACTTAAGCAGATTCACATTTAACTGCAAGGTAATAAGTTTTCATTGCAAAATGGAAAGTATCATATTTATTAAGATGCTTTAGGAGATCAAAGGAGAAAGAGAACTTGTTTTAGAAGTTGGGCAGGTCAGTAAAGCCTTCATATAGAAGTTATCTTAAATTAGGCTTTGAGGAATTGCTAGGAATTTAGGAAGAAAACAAAGTTACAGAGACAAGGAACACCCATATGTTCCAGGAAATAGCACATAGATCCATCCTGCTGGAGTGATGGCTCCTAAGAGGGGCAAAAAGATGTAAAATTGGAGAAGTAAGATACATTTTAGAAGGCCTTAAATGCTAGGCTATGGATTTCAGACTCTGGTCAACAGGGAAACTAATGATCTTTGAATAGATTTTAAACTATAAGTCCCCTGAAAAACAGAGATTTTTGTCTCATCTTCCATTCCCAGATTGCTTTATTCAAGGATGAAGTGCAATTTATCTTGATAATACTTTCAAATAATTTTTCCATAGCCTTTGAAGATGATTCTAGGAAATAGTTTCCTTTTCCTTTTCAAAGGCAAAATTCCTGGATGAAATTCAAGCCCAGTTTGTTGGTTCTCTAAGGTCTTCTCTTCATTTCCCTTTCTTCCTGAAGGCTAATATTTCTATTTGTTTCTCAAATCTTTCTCTTTATAAACCTTCTCTTGGTGCCCAGCCTACTGTCCTATTTGGTAGATCGCTTTGTGCCATGAGCATGGAGAGCCTTTCTGTCTTGTTAACATCTGTTTCTCCAGAACCTGCCATTGTGTCAGGCACATAGTTGGCCCTGAGAAAGAAAATTAGTTGAAGGGAGGGAGGGAGGGAGGGAAGGAGGAAAGAAGGCAAGGAGGGAGGAGGGAAGGGAGGAGGGAACGAAATCATGATGCAGCGGCAGCATATGAACACAGCAAATTGCAGCCTCATGTCTTGAACCATTTACAAGCTTAGTTCTTCATGATTGGAGTATTAGAGAGTGAAATCAATAGGAAAGATTGATCTTGCAAAATAATGAACCTTTTGAGAAATGCCTTGCAATAGAAGGCCAGTAGGGAATTTCTAATGGACGATATATTCCTGGCCATTTTCCCCATCTATCGACTTGGTATGATGTAATTTAAAAGGTATTGGGGAGCTTAAAGCAGAGCTAAAGGGACTCTGAGTGGTGATATGACAAATAGAAGTGTTGGGTAATTGTTGCTGTGTCAGTTGGTTGCAAATATATTGACAAAACAAGCTTGCATACAAAGTCCCAAGACTATTTTGTTCTCTCTGGTCTTCTAAACTTTTCAATTCCATCACGGAGGAAGACTTTTCGTCTAAAATGTGGTGATATTTTTAGGAGAAAATGAGTACATGAGCTGAAGTAATAAGTAGTGCTAATCTATTATTTACAGACATTAACAAGCTCTCCAGTGTATATATGGCTTTGTACAGGAAAAAAAAATATGGGCAGAAAATAGCATCAGAAGGCTAAATTGCAGAGTGACCTTTGAAATGCCTCCTATGGGACTAAGTTTATTTGGGAGCAGAGGTCCCATTTAGCTATAAAAAAAAAGGCAAAGCCACCACCTTTTATTTGTTTATTTTTAATTTATTATTTTTTTTAGGAGGTACCGGGGATTGAACCCAGGTCTTTGTATATGGGAAGAAGATGCTCAACCACTGAGCTACATCTGCTCCCCTTAGCACCTTTTATTTTACCATTAATATCCTCTAGAACTGCACCAACCACTATAGTAGCCAAAGCCATATGTGGATATTTAAATTTAAATGAATCAAAATTACATGCAATTTAAATTTCAGTTCCTCAGTCACACCACATTTCAAGTGATCAATACTCACATGTAGTTAGTAGCTACTATACTGGACAGTATAGATATAGAACTTTTCTATCATTGCAGAAAGTTGGGACAGAACTGCTCTAGATCCAGCTTCATCACTTTTCCTGAGAACAAACAGGCTTTGGGTATAACCATCTGATCTGAATCTCACAGTGTCTCTAGGTCTTTCACCTGGGATTAAAAAAAAATATTTTTTGCTATTCTCATTTTTATCACTGGTGTGAATAGTAGAGATTTTACTGAGTATACTGGGAAAGCCTAGAGTGGTTTGGTAGAAAACAGCAAATGAGGAACTTTCTATTAATTATACCTAAATATTTGTTCCTTGATGCATGAGGGTTGAGAAATAATAAGTTTTCTAATATAGTATTTTCTAAAATGTGTGGTGAGGGGCACTCAGGAGAAAGATCTTTAGATAAAACAGGAATCCATGGTCAAATAAGTATGGGAAATGCTTCAGTCCATGATCCAAATAGCAGTCAGAGTGATCTTGTAAAATTGCTAATGATATTTTACTTCCTGCTTAAAACAACAACAAACTTTCAATTACTTCCATTTGCATTTTTTGTGTGTGTGTTTGTTTTTCTTTATTTTTAAAGAAGTTTTATATTACATAAAAGTTACATAAAAAATATAGGGGATTCTATATACCCCATAGTCTTCCCCCCTCACATTTTCCCCTATTAATAACATCTTTCATTAGTGTGGTACCTTTGTTACAATTGATGAACACATATTGAAGCATTGCTACTAACCATGGTCTGTAGTTTGCATTATGGCTTAAACTTTGCACTACACAATTTTATAGGTTTTGACAAAAGTATAATGGCCTATATCTGTCATTGCAATGTCATGCAGAACAATTCCAATGTCCCCAAAATGCCCCACGTTGTACCTATTCTTCCTTCTCCTTCCCCTCAAAACCTTTGGTGACCACTGCCTTTCTATCAATGTTACAAATTATTCCATTTAGAATAATAATAAGTCTACTTTAGTCCACATATGCATTTCCTCCTTATGTTTGTTCAGTTCTAAACCTTAAGGATTTTGGGATGGTGATGCCCACTTCTGATTGAGAGGGGGCTTAGATCCTATGGGACAGATGGATGGAAGTGTCTTGCTTGCAGTTGTAGATACTGTTTTCTGAGACTAACATTGTCCATCACTATCATTTTGTCAGTTGTCTTGGGTGAGTTTGATGAACTGGAGAGTAGGTGTTGGCTGCAACTCTGCTGAGATTCTGGGCTCAACCAGCATATAAACAACCTGAAGATTTAAGTCTCTGGGACACATATTTAATGGGTATAGTGCTAATTATAAATTCAAATAAAAGGGGCAGAAGAACCATGTGTAGGAAAATTATAAATGACTCTATAAATCTGTTCCACTGGGGAGATAGGTTATCATATATTCTGAGGTAAGGGCCATGGATGAAGTGCTGATTTCCTGGGGTTGTCTGCCCTGCCCATAGTGTCCAGATGTCTCTAGAGCCTTCAGGAGCCCCCCTACTTGAGGCATTGTTTACTGTGGCAGTTAGTGAGATCCTCCTGAGATGTGCATAAGTGTAACCTCTGGAATGACCTCCCAACACACTTTGAAATCTCTTAACTGTAAAAATTCATTTTTATTTAATATTTCCCCTTTTTGGTCAAGGTCTTTTTCCAAATGCTTTGCTGGTTGGTGCTTCATAATAATCCCTCGTGCCAGGGAAGCCCAACCCCGGGAATCATGTCCCATGCTGGGGGGAAGGCAGTGAGCTTATATGCCGAGTTTGACTTAGAGAGAGGCTGCATTTGAGTTACAAGGAGGTTTTCAGGAGGTAACTCTTAGGTAATATATATTACTAGGCTATGTTTCAATTTTATAAGAATCGTGTTCATAAGTACAAGCATTAATATCAAGGGCCTGGTGTATTGGTCTGTCCTCTTTCAGTAGGCACAGCCCATGTACTCTAGAGACCTACTAGGGGGTCCGAGGCCCTGCATGGAGACCCTGCCTGCTTTTCCACCCTCATCTCTTGCTATTCTCCTCCACTCACTCCAGATCATATACAGGAACTTTTTTAATCCTTCAAAATGACCTTACTTTTTCTAGGCTCAAGCTTTTGAACATGCTGTTCTTTTGCCTGGAATTCTCTTCCCTTCCCTGCTCCCCTGACAGGCTCCTTCTGATGACTTAGTTCCCAGCTTCTTTGGGGAGGCCTCAAGTGATCACCTCCCCAGATCCCACTAGTTCTCTATTTCATAAGGCTTTGTTTATTTCCTTGACCACCCCTTTCTCCACTCATCCCTATATATTGATGTATTCACTTCTTAATTTTCTGTTGCCTCTACTAGACTGTAAGTTCTACAAGACTAGAGATCAATCTGTTTTGTTTGTTGTTGGTTAACACCCAGCAATATGCCAGTGCCAGCTTGAACTGGCTGATAAGAGCAGAATGTGTGCATTTCTTCCCTACTGAGTTCAGTGATGTTGTCACATTGATAGCTTGAAATCAGCCATTGTGGGAATATTTGAAATATTCCCTATTTAAAATATTAGAAATTAGCAAACCCTATAGATCAGGGTTTTTTGTTGTTTTTGTTTTGTTTTCTTAGAGAGCTAGTTTTTAAACATTTACCAGCACACCTCTCTCTTAGCATCTCACCTATTGCCTGGCATATGGCAGAGTCTTAATATTTGTTGAATGAATGAATGAATGAATATAATGTTCTTCTCTTGGACAATCAAAATGCCCCAATATGTTAATTCCATGAGAAGTTTTGCAAATTGAATTCATATTCATATACAATCTAATGCTCCCAAATATATAATCCCTTTATAATTAACTTCTGTTGATAAAACTCAGAACTAGTGTGGAACACATTTTAGAAAATGCTACCCTAACACATTAGGGAAGAGAAAGTATACATGCCCTAATTTGGCTTCTCCATTGTATAAAGACACCTAACACAGAAGGTTCCATAGCATCTATTCCAAGAAAACTGAGTTCATAATCATCAGTCATTGCTGTTTTGCCTACTATATAGAACACTGTGTTAGACATAAGCAGTGATTGTACTCAGTAGGAAGCTTCTAGGGGAAGTTACTTATACAATCTATAAACATGGATTGGCTGTTTATTGCATGTAGAAATTGTATAGAAGCTATGTAGGATTCAAAAGAAGTAACAAAAAAATGTCTTGCTCACCAAGAAATTATAGTCTCACTGAGAAGACAGAACCATTGTCTGAAGAAGGGCCACGTGGCCATGCATATGACCATAAACCCATTGTATGGGTCATAACTGAGGCTGGAGCAGAGGGCCAGCACCTTCCAGGCGAAGGTAGAGGGGTAAGAAAACGTACCATTTGATCAGCCCACCTGAAGGAGCCCAGGGTTCACATCAGGAAGTCAAGGGAGATACACTTGAAAAGGAAATCAAATTTTGAGGACCTTGTATGGCAAATTAAGGACTTTGGACTTGGCCCAGGGGAAGTCTGTGAACATTTGGGGAAATGAGGCTGAAATTCCTAATAGAGGAATCCGCTATAGTACTGAGTACAACTGAGTCATCAATCTGGCCTACAAAGGCCTTGCATGGTCTGGTTCTGCTGACATCCGTAGCACCTTGCATGACTCTCTCAAGACCACCAGTCTGTAGTCCAGACCCCTGAAGCATGCTACACTACCTTGTACTCCAGGGCCCTGCTACGGGCTCTTCTTCTGGCTGGAATTATCTTCCCCACCCTCACTCTTTTATCTAGTTAACTTCTATTTACTGCTTAGGTCTCAGCTCAACCATCGTTTCTCTAGGGAAGCCTGTCCATAGTACTACCCTGCCTATAACCACATTAGATTACTTGGCTATAATCAGTAATAAAATTGTATTTGTTTCAGAACAGTTATATCAGTTTGTAATTACATGTTCATTAGTCTGATTGATTAGAATCCGTCCTTTCCACTAGACCATATATTTCCTGAGAACAGGGACCAATATTTGCTATGTATCCCCAGAGCCTGGCCCAGGACCTGAGACCATAATTGACCCTAAGTAAATATTGTTGAGTGAGTGAAATAAATGCAATTGATCAAAATCACAAATGCCGTGAAGCAGGGTGAGAGAGCTAACATTTTGCATAATAGAGAGAGTTTCCAGAATTATCTTGACAGTTTAATACATTGGGCCAAATGAAACAGGATGAAATTTGAGAGGAGATATGAGAAGCAGCAAGGAGGCATAGTAGAGGCAAATGGGGAAGGAGTGAGTTTTAATTAACTGTAAGTTTAATGTGGTCTCAGAGTAGTGTGGCAGAAAAGCTGATGTAAACTCTGACTGCAGTAATTGGAATGTAGTACTTTCAACATGAGAGATAATTGTTTCCCTCTCTGCATTCATCCAATTACTCATGGAGGATCATGCTCAATTCTAGAGGAAGAGTACAGATAAGAAGGAAGTATGTCCAAAGGAGGATGGCAGAATGATAAGGGAGATTCAAAACTACATTGTGAGCGCAAACTTCAAGGAATGAGCAATATTCATTCTGGAGCAAAAAAGCTTCGCTTAGGTGGATGCAGGGTCTGTGAGAGTTCATGTCAGTTGTCTGAAAGTCTCCAATTGTTATGCATATTTTAAGAGAATAAATTTCAAAAGTCTTTAAAAAATGAAAGTCAATACAATTCTGTTTTTTTTTTCTTTAAACAACAGAACAAACACTGAGCTTTTAATTAAAAAAAAAAAAAAAATCCATTTAGAATGCACATGGAAAAGGAACTAGGCCTAATGTGAGAAAGTGTAGAAACAAGTTATACCAACCATTGTTTAATAATTAGAGATACCTTGCAGTGAAATGACTGCCTTATGGAACTAGTGAGTCAGTTGCTTGCTAGAGGAGGAAGCAAGCAAAGGCACTCTGTCAACCTGCTGGGCTTGTTGAGGGGAATTTGTGTATCAGTTAAGAGTTTGGTTGGATGGTTTCTGAAATTCAATGATGAAATAAAGAGCAATTAATCTCAGGTGGCCTTTCCTTAGAAATGGCTTGCAAAAAATAAATTGTTACAACCATTTCATGGGAATGTGAATCTGTCATCTTTTATTTTTTCATTTTAAGGCCTAAAACTTTTCCTTTCAAAATTTGACCATGTTACTCTGTTTTTACCAAGTATTAAATAAGTTTGTTGTGTTTTACAGAAAAAGCAGAAACACTTTTCTTGAATAGTGGTTCCAAAATCATCTAAGCCTCCTTCCCAAATATCAGTTATACCTAAATCTAAACTTAATAAAAAACACATTTCAGATTTATCTGACAGTGTCTGCATAATCTTGTTCTGAGTAATACAATGCTGTGCCAGTCAGGAAAATGTGTGAGAAAAAATAGAATGCAAGACCTAAGCATGTTTTTCTTCCTTTTTTAATAAATGGAAATTGAGAATCAGACCCTAACTAATAAGAAAAGGGTTAGTACTTTGGCCATGGAGATGGCCTGACTACCAGTATAATTCAGACTCCAGAGCATTGATTTGCAAACTACAAAGGGGCATTTGCTTTTGGTTTTCATTGTTTTTGAAATATATCTTCTCCCTGAACGGTGGCCTAAATCTAAACAAGTGGGACTGTTGGATTCCAGAGCTGTGGCTTGGTAATAGAACAATACATGTAGTCTGGACTACATGGAAAAAGTCACTGCTTTGATTTTTATTAACGAAATATCTCAAACCTTAAAAGTTTGAAACTAGAAACACTAGTGGGAATTCTGAAGGCTTTGCTATCAAGTTTTAATTCAAGTCCACCCCAGGTCAGCATTTTCATTATCTGTGCTAGTTTGATGTTTATCTAGTGGTTGGTTACAGAGAAAAGAGAAGATGTTATCAGGTCCCTCCCTTATGGTCAACATTTTGGCTCAAACTTGTAAAGAGCTCCCGATAGGGAAATTAATTCGGTGTTCATTTTAGCCTAAAGCTGGAATTTTCTAACAGTTGGTAAAGAAATGGAATCAGAAGTGAGCATTTTCATTAATAGAGCTGGGAAGTAGAGTGTCTATGAAGGGAAAACCTTGGCTCAGAGCACCTGAAGTCCCTGCTCTGAGACTTGGGGACCAGGTCTACCCGATGCGGGAAAATCGACCTTCAACCCCCAGAATCCACAAGTAGCTTGGTCCTTGGAAGCTGGCAGCATATGCGCCCCTGCCAGACCTATCAGCATGGTGCCTCCTTTCCGGTCCCTGTTCCCTGAGAAGGACTCATGTTTTTTCTCTCAAGAAACCTTTTGTATTCTTCTTTGGGTAAAAGCATTCAGATTTTTATGGTGGCTTCTGTTGAGGAAGTGAAATGCTCCTTAATTCCCCCACTTTGCCCTCATCTCTCTTCTTTTTTGCCTTATTCTCAATGCTTATTCCATGGAGTGGGAGTAAATGACTGATGGTAGAATTCTGAATCCCCATGAAGGTGTTAGGTGGAGGTTCCCCTAGGATTTGACAGAAGGGGACAGGCAAAGCTAGGGAAGGAAAATGTGGGAAGTCCCTCCCAGCATACAACATTCTTAATGACCCTATTCTTTAGCTTCACTCTCCTATTCTCTTCCTGACTTATGCTCAGTGCTCCCTGACTTGCCAAGCCATTTCTCACTTATGCTCATGCTTTGGGTTATGTGGGACATGGGCTTCCCTCATCATTGGCTGGATATCTCTTATACCTTTCTCCGAGAATCCTTCCCTGGCTGCCCCCAAGCTGGTTTGGTACTGCTGTAACATTCACACATAATTCTTCTTGCATTTTCCATATTTCCTTATAATGATCTGTTAAAACATCTGTCTCTTCCACCATGCAGTGAGTCCCATGGGTATAGAGACTATGGCTGATCTTTCTATCCCCAATGCTGAACAATTGCCTGGAATATAGTTGATGATAAGGAAATGTTTGAGGAAGGGAGGAAGGGAGGAAGGGAAGGAGGGAGGAAGACTTCTCCTGCTATGCCTTTCCGTGAGCTTGGGTCCCTCCATAAATTCAGTCCTGTATACATACTTTATTGAGTATGTACTCTGGAATTGATGAAGGCATCAGGCACTTATATTCTCTTTTCACCTATTTTTCATCCATAAAGTCTCTTCATACAAACAGATAGAAATACATCTTCTGAAGCCCACTTACACATTACTTATAATAAATGGTTATATGGATTGTAGGGCTTAGGCCAGGAAAGCTCTACCATTATTGATGAATTCCCAACTGAATGCAGTGTTGGAGGGGATTTAAATTTCTTTTTAGAGTGCATGCTGATGATTTTCAAACTAGCCCTTCTGGAGCACTAGGGAGTCTTTGGAGGGCTCAGGGGCAGGGCCAGGGAACTAGGGGGAGGGGTTCAGAGTAGGAGGCTTCATATTCCCAGATGGTACCCTGCTTTCAACTCCATTTTTTAATGGTTATTTTCCCATGACACTTCCTTTGAAGAATGGAATTGCTGTTCTTAAAAAAAAAAGTTAGAAAACCTCTGGTATTATTTTGAGAAATGAGGAGGTTAAAGATTGGAAATAATTTGCCATGCCCATATTCTTTTTCAAAAATTGTTATTTATATTACTTTTAAAATTTTTATTTACTCCCTCCCCCCTCGTTGTTTGTGCTCGTTGTCTCCTCTCTGTGTCTGTTTTTTGTGTGCTCATCTTCTTTTTCTTAAAGGAGGCACCGGGAACCAAATCTGGGACCTCCCATATAGTAGGGAGGCACCCAATCACTTGAGTCACCTTTGCTCTTCACTTGTTGTGTCTCTTATTGTGTTTACTCCTTGTGTCTTTTCATTGCGTTATTTTGTTGCATCATCTTGTTGTGTCACTTCACTGTGCCAGCCTGTCATGCCAGCTCACTGTCTTCTTTGTCTTCTTTAGGAGGCACCGGGAACTGAACGCGGGACCTCCCATGTGGTAGGAGGGTGCCCAACTGATTGAGCCACATCTGCGTCCCCCTGCCCATATTCTTTTTAAAACAGTAGATTTTACTGCAGATAGAACAGTGGCATTTTGCTGTTAACTGCTCATTTTAGCCTGTCTTTTAATCTATTACCAATCGACTCTGGCAAACTTATGCTAGCATAGTAAAAGTTATTTATTTCCTCCTTCCTTCCTTCCTTCCTTCTTTCCTTCCTTCCTTCTCCCTCCCTCCCTCCCTTCATCCCTCCTTCCTTCCTTCCTTCTCTCCCTCCCTCCCTCCCTCCCTCTCTCCTTCCCTCCTTCCTTCCTTCCTTCCTTCCTTCCTCCCTCCCTCCCTCCCTCCCTCCCTTTCTTCCTTCCGAAAAATCAGCATAGTAACCTATGATCATTTAGTTATCAAATATGATGTCTTGATTTGTTTATATAGTGGAAGTTTCAAGCCCTTAAAAACTGGAATTTAATATAAATCATCTAGTTCAAACATCATATTTTACAGAGAAGAAAATAGGTCCAAAGAAACTGCCTTGCTCACAATCACAAATCTAGGTAATGGTAGCATATAGACTAGTTTTCTTGTCTCCTGGTCTAATGTCTTTCACCTACTTAATTAACTGAATTTCGAAATCAAGGGTTGGTGATTATCTGCGGTCTTTTACATTGAAGCATTGCCATATGCACACTCAAATTCTTTTTGCAAGTATTGCTGGTAGAGAAGAAAGAATATTAACGATGGACTATGTCTAATTGCTGCTGTTTATGCTGTTTATACGTGGTGCTTTACTTATGCTCTTTCAAGTTTGAGGGAGTATTATTCTCCTCATTTCACAGTTGAGGAAACTGAGACTGAAAAAAAATAACTTACTGCTGGTCACAGAGCCAAAGGTGGTAGAGTTGGAGTTGAACCCAGATATACTTGAATCTAAAAGTAATGCTTTTTCTAGTGCATGAGGCTGCCTCCCAGTATCTGCAATATATTTTACCTCCATCAGCATGGGTGGGTGGGGGGTGAGAAGAGTGAAAGTCCCTAATATTGCATTTTAGAGCCTTTATTTCTCTAGATGACCTAGAAGGAGCATTTCCAAACTTTGTTTAAATTGATGAGGTTTTTAACCTTTAGGATTTATTTACTTGCTGAGAATAAGGTATTTATTCTAAGTGATTTTATCATAGAATGAGTAGGTGGTAATATTCAAATAAAAAGTAAGGTTTTTCCAAACACACAGTTCGTTGGTAAAGTACAAGATGTAAAAATCAATTTACACTGTTAAGAAAAATCATTATGCCCTTTAGAGTTAGGAAGAAAATATCTACGTGGGCTTCTCTATGAAGCAAAGCAAAGCAAAACAAAGCAAAGCTTTAAGGATCTATCTCCCCACGTTCATGATAAAAGTAATAGTCAACATTTACAGCCTCCCTCCTATGTACCGGGCATTGTGTTATGCATTTTACAAACATTATCTCATTAAATCCTCTTCAAAACCCTGAGATACCACTTTATCCTCATTCTAGGGGAAGTGAGGTTAAAAGAGTTTAGGTAACTTTCCAAGCTCAAACCTTTAGCTAGTGATGGAGCTGATATTTGAACCCAGGCATCTATTAAGAGCTCAATAAATGTTATCTGCTACTATTATTTGTAAAGTTATTAGCAATAATAATTAATATTGTTATTATTAAGAATAAAACTCAAGGCTATTATTGTTTCCTTCCTCCAAAGCCTGTGCTATTATATATCCACTGTGCTCCAATTGGATCTTCCTTGTATTGTCATACTTCAAAAACCCATCAATCTCACTCCAAACTGAATAAGAAATCAGTTCTCTGTACACTAGCAGCTTGGCAAGTTCAGATATCAGAGCTGCCATTTAATAGAAATGTACTCTTAACAGCCTGCATGAGGCATCTGTGAAACTTTGTGAGAGAGTATTAATGAAATGATCATTAAATATAGACCCTGTACACAATTCCTACCCAAACCTGAAGCCTTAGTTCCTGAGCAAGTGAAGAGAACAGCTGGTTGAAGTCCTGTGTTTTGTTGAGGACCTATGTGGAGGGGATTATTATAACTCTCAACTCTGCACTAGTGTCTAGCATCTGAACCCGCAGCCACTGGAACATAATTCAACTTCTTAATTTTCCAGACCTGCAGATAATTGGTTCCATAGAGACACCCAGACTTGTGTTCTCAACATGCAAGTCAGAGATGCTGCTTACCAGTAATCAGAGGTAACTTTCTTTGAAGTTAGAAAAATGTATGTGTTGCGGGCAGGGGGTGTGAGGGGGAGTGGGAGAGGTGGTAGGGTGGGCAGAGAATCATTTCTGAGTTCTTCATCATAATTATAGTGGATAATGATTTTTAAATGTGAAACAAATTTAGCAGACCCAGACCAAATTCTTCAGCCTCTCCCTCCTCTGTACTTTAGCTGAAGTCTCCTGAGGTTTGCCGTGCTGAAGAGTGCACTGGAATTAGTGGAAAACAAAACGAGCAATTTCTCTATTTCACAGCTTATCCCCATCCTTACTGTCTTTAGGGAAATTATGAAGAGCTAAGTGAAGGCGAATCTGGCCCTGTGGATAAAGCCACAGTCAGGAAACCAGAAGATGTGGTTTCTAATTTGGGTTCTGTTGCTGATTTGCTTCAGCCCTTTAGTAAGTCACATGGCTCCCCTGACCTTGATTGGATTATTTGTGAAATACCAGGCACACGCAGCCCCAAGCTGCACCAAGAAGTTGCTGGAAGGGTTCCTGTGAAGGACTTTGTAGACATGGTAGTCTTCAAAAGGGAAGGGCACTGTTATGGATCACTTCATCTACTTTGAATTGGGTTGCTTGGCCTATGCATCTAATTCTTAGAAGAGCTGGAAAGTAGAGTATTGCGGCCAATATTAGGTGACAATCAATTTACCTCCTTTCTCACTTAAACATTTATCATAGCTTTGGAGTCAAAATAATGCCACAAATTTTCATTGCATTCCGCTTACGCTGAGTGAATCTGATTGTGTGCAGGGGTGAAAGAGTCAGAGCAGAGCAGTTATAAACAACCAGCCCCAGCCGTCTCAAACACAGGCCCTGTCTTAGAGTTGTGAGAGCCATTCCTTCTTCCCCACCTCAACTCCAGCTCTGAACTATTTTTCTCTAAAATTCAGTTGCCACGAATATAAGGTTATATTGCTTGAATCCTTCTTGTTGGGCATTTAATAATAGGTCAATTGCCCTACTAACTTGGAATCCCACTGGCACTTTCCCCTTGCTTGAGAAATTTAGATCTGGAAGACCAGGTCTCACATCTACTCTGAGACAAGTAGGTCTCAGACAAGATGGCAAATACATGATATAATCAAGGGTTCCAGTCTCAGTGTTAGAGAAATTCAGAAAAAGGGAGAGCATAGAATCGGTGTAGGGAACAGCTTGAGCAATTGCATCCTAAATTCTGCACACTGTTTTCAGATGAATCTTAAAACCTGTTATGTACCCTTCTCTCTTCCAGAGATTTTAAATAACTTCCCAATTGTATCAGCTGGCTTTCACTGTGTAACAAGCCACCTGAAAACTTACAGTCTAAAACAATACACATTTTTTTTCTCACTATTTTGTGATTTTCCTGGGAAGTTCTCCTAGTCTGGGTTGGCTATGGCTGGATGGTTTTAGGATATCTTCATTCATATGTCTGGAGGTTGGTAGGCTGTTTGGTCTAGGACCTCATCTGGGGTGGTTTGTCACTGGTGCACTTGATCTCTCATCATCCAGTAGGCTAGCCTTGGCTTCACATGTGATCTCAGAATTCCTAGGAAAAGTAAGAGAGGGCAAGCCCCAATCTGCAAATGCCTCTCAAGACTTTGCATCATATTTGCTAATGTCCCATTGGCCAACTGAGAATCAAAACGCATCCTGGATGGTATGATTGTTGCAAGAGATCCTCACTACAATCTCCCAAACTTTTGAATAAGGTCCAAACCTTTTAATATGGTATTAATTCATCCCAACTGCATTCAACCATTCCAACATTATGCCATAGTGTATACCACTAGCACCTAGACTCAGCCAAACTGCACTTCTTGCTGTTTCTAGTGGATGCCATACTTTCTGGTCTCTGTGCTTTTATTTGTGCTCTTCCCTAATACCATTCATCCACTTGCCACTTGGCCAAATTAATCACAGAACTAAAATTTATTGAGCTCCTGCTATGTATTAAGCAGTATACTAGGTGTAGCAGTTTGGCAGTTTGATGTAATTATGAATTCCAAGAAATAGATATTGGATTGTGCTTGTAAACTGGTCTGTTCATTTGGGCATGATTAAGTTATGATTAGGGTGTTGACTGGGCCATGTCAGTAGGGCATTGAGCCCCACCCCTTGGTGGGTGGTGTCTCAAAGATAAAAAGGCATGGCAAAGGACAGAGTTGGAGTAGTTTTGATGTTGGAGTTTTGTTCCTGGGGCCCGGGGAAGCGAGCAGATGGAGGAGCTTGGTTGTGAGGAAGGAGAGAAGGCCCCGGGATAGAGACAAGCCATTTGCCTGATAGTCTCCAGCTGGCTTTGTGGAGAGAGGCAAAGCCTAAGAGCCTCATAGGCTTGTGGAGGAACCAGAGGAACCAGAGGAGCTGAGCCTGGAGAGAATTGGAGCCCCAGGAAGAGAGGAACCCAAGAAGCCTGAACCCTGGCAAACATTGACAGCTGTCTTGCTCCAACACATGGCAATGGACTTTGGTGAGGGAAGAAACTTATGCTTTATGTCCTGGTAACTGTGGACTTCTACCCCAAATAAGTACCCTTTATAAAAACCAACTGATTTCTGATATTTTGCATCAGCACCCCTTTGGCTGACTAATACACTAGGTACTGGAGATACAAGGACATTAGCCCATGCCTTCCAGAAGACTCCTTAATTAAAGACTCCTTTTAGTTGCTACCCCTTCTTTACTTCATGATGCTTTCCAGATAAAAGTAGACTTGATGTCCTTTTAACTTCCTTTGCTAATTTAATGGCCTCTTTTATGGTTACTATCTACCGTGTATTCTAGTTACCAATAAATCAAATCCTTGTCTCAATGTCTACTTCTGATGCAATTGCACCTAAGTGAAAAAATGGGTGTGAGACTCTTGGTTTTTATCCTGATATAACTTATTCTCTAGTAGGAGCTATAAATGAGAGCCTAGGGAATTACAACACAATATGATAATAGCTAGCATCAGCAATTCTGATAAAAATAGGATATATTATATTATTTATACTAATAATAATGACTATTATTCCTATTCTTCATATAAGGAAACCAAGGCTTAAAGAAGTTAGGAAGTGGTTGTGGGGCCACACAAACTGATAACTATTTGGGCTTTATGCTCAAGTCTCTAAGACTACAGAGCCAGAATTCTGACATTCAGCTACCTGCCTTTCATTTAGTTGTTCTTCCATTGGCAGATGAGTTCAGAAATGTTAGATTTATTTAGAAACTTAGCAGGGATTGTAGACATGGGCCATAAACATCGCCCAGGTGTCTATTGGTTACAGTCTATCCCATGGAACCCTGGCATGGAGCAGTGAGGCAATGGGCTGAGAGCTGCCCCAGGCCCTGATATGTGCTCATTTCTATCCCATTCCTCTAAGCTGGCTGCTTACTTACAGCTAACCACCCTTCTCCAAACGCCAGCCAGGACCTGGGGACACATGGCTGGCTTCTTTCAGCAGAGGCCTCCGATTCCCCAGTTTGCTGCCCGGCTGGCATCTCGGGTAACAGCAGCTGCTAGGACTGTCAGCTCACAAGTGGTAAACACTCCCCCATCCCATCCCGATGTGCTCGCCTCTGCTCTGCTGTGGTGAGCATGGGGCAAGGCGATCCTCAATTGCCAGGTCACTGATGACAGTGGCCCATCATGGGCAGCTAATTATTCCATTCTTCAAGTGACCTTTTGTCTATTCTAGGTCGAGGGGCACCCTTTCCCACGGGAAGCTAGAGCAGCTTCTGAGGTTACTGAGAGCTGGCCTCGTGGGGAGAGCAGCAGCTGGTGCCTGGGGATTGCCAGGAAGCAGTCTTGGTGTCAATGAGCCATGCAACTGCTGTTTCTCAGGGGTGTCACAGTCACATTCAGCTCTTAGGAGGCCAGCAACAAGGTTCTCTCTCCTCGGATTAAAAAAACAAACGAACAGTCAAGCAAATAACAACAGAAGACCAAAACAACGACAACCATAATCCTATAAATTATTCTGTTCAGTTTTGCCAATTGCTATAAAATAGAAAACCTGGATTTGAACTTCTGTGCTGCTGATCCCTGGCTGTGCTGCTTTGGGCATGTGGGCTCACCTTTCCCAATGCCTGCTTCCCCAGCAGTCAGGTGGGGTGAGGCCTTGGAAAACCACCCACGGCTAATGCGGCACAGTTGGAATTTTAACCCGTGCCTTCGTTGGTAGCAAGGCATGTTTGTTGCCTTTTAGAAGGGTGTCTGGCACAGAATAAGGGCTGACTGAATAAGTTTTGCTCTAGGATACTGCACTGCCACCAACGTAAATTGTGAAGGAGATAACGCATGTGCTCATTGCTCAAAGCTTCACCCTTTTTGTCCTTCTAAACTTCATGCACCCAGAATCTCTCACTTCCCTCCCCTTCACTCCATTACAGTCCACTCCTTAGAAAAAGCCTAGAATTTGGGCTTAGAAATGCTGGGATTTGGCTTCTGGCTCTGCTCCTTACTGGCTGCATAACTGTAGATAAGTGACTTCTGCTTTCCACTTCTTGATTTCTCCATCTTTTAAAAGAACGGGCTGTTCTAGATGATCTCTAAGTTTCTTTCCTAGTTTAAAATATAGATTCTGTCAGACAGTGTGATGGTGTGATCTTGGGCAAACTCCTTGCCTTCCCTAAATCTGAGTTTCCTCCCTTGTAAATGCAAGAAAATAAATGGGGATAATGATGCCTCAACCTCACAGATGGTCGTAAGGATGGGTCAATGCTTATGGAGCATTTTTTAGGGCCGTATGTGGCATGCCCTTGTAGCTGTAATATTCCTCATCTAAAATTCTGTCATCTAGGATCAAGTGGGTCATTTCTACCTCAGCCTAAATTTCCATCTTGGCATTTCCTTCCCCAGGGACCGTAGTTTTATTAAGGCATTTTTAGCTATTAAAGGAATTTCAGTCAAAAGGAAATATCTGAGGGGCTTTCTGAGATCCCTGGAAATCATACCACTTGGGCAGCTGTCTGCTCCAACAGTCTATAAAATGTGTTTTGTGTGGAGCAATCAGGTAGCTAGGCCAAGAGGTTGGATTTTTTCTGCAGAGGTTCTCTGTGAATCCCAGGAAGCATGCAGAAGACGTCAGTGAACGTAGTTTTGGAAGACAGGCGTGGAGGAGTAGTGATTGACGGTGCCAACCCAGCCCCAGCTTGACATTTTCTTTTTAGATTTAGAGAGGCTTTCTTATGCCTTTGCTTTTCCTTGGCTCTGCCTGCTTGGCAATCTTATTCAAATCAGACACCAATCAAAAGGGAGTACACAGCAGTCAGTCAGACTTACTTGCTCACGTGGGCTTTAATTACCCTGTACCTTCTGATCATTCACACCCAAAGGAAATCACCGCAGCAAAGGATCTAGACTATATTCTCAAAGGAAGCATTCAGTGAAAAGAAAGTGTAAAACTTGTGAAGTGCAATGGAAATTGGCATGCAGACAGAGAAGGAGGCAGGCCATGTAAACTTAGGGTTGGGACAGAGCAGAGAACTTCCAAGACCTCAACTACTGAAGGACACTATCTTTTCCAAGGAGTCTCTGATTAAATATTTTTGCTGTGATCTGTAAACTTCCCCGACAGAAGTCCTTCTAATCATAGACAGATAGCCTCATGTGATTCAAAGGGACCTTAACTTGCATATAGTCTAGTCATCCACCTGATACCTGAATTTCTACTGTCTTAGTTTGCCAGGGCTGTTATGACAAATGTCACAGAATGGGTTGGCCTAAACAACAGAAATTTACTGTCTCATGGTTTTGGTGGCTAGGTGTCCAAAATCAACCTCTTGACAGGCCATGCTTTTTTCCCAAAGTTTTTACCATTCTGGTGCTGCCTTGCTACAATCCTTGGGGTTCCTTGGCTTGCTTATCTGTCTCTGGCAGAGATGGCTTCTCCTTCAGGCTTGTACTTCTCTTGCTGGATCATTGGTGTGCAAATTCCTTTTCTTATGAGGACTCCTCTAACATGGGTTAATATCTACCCTGATTCACTTTGTCCCCTTCTTGAAAAATCCTTTTCACAAATGGTTGACAACCTGACTCACTTTAACATATTCAAGATACTATTTACAAATGGGTTCACACCTATAGAAATGTGGATTAAGACTTGAACATATCTTTTGTAGAGAATGTGGTTCAGTCCCCAACACCCACCAGGCCATTTCTGTAAAAGTGTGTTAATCTCTGCTTGAATGTCTCCTGCAGCAGAATACTTAGCTGGTCCATCCCATCTTTGCTCCTGTCTGTAGCTTCCATCTTTTGCATTTAGAACCATTCAAAAAAATGTCCATATTCAACAAACTGGGGGGCAGATATTTGCACATAAAATTTCAATGTTTGCCAAAATTCAGTCATTCATGTGCCATCTTTACAATTGTTTTTGGTATGGTTACCCTACATGTAAACTTTTCAACTTGGTATTTTCCTTTTAATTGACTTGGTATTTTATTAATAATTTTTTGTTGGAGAAGTTGTAGGTTTACATAAATATAATATATAAAATATACAAAATGCAGAGTTCCCATTTACCATCCTATTATTAACACCTTGCATTAGTGTGGCATTTTTGTTATAACTCATGAAAGAACAGTTTTATAATTGTACTATTAACTATATATAGTACATCATTTTCAATAGGGTTCATTGTGTTACACAGTTCTGTGTTTTTCTTTTAATTTTTCTTCTAGTAACATATATATGACCTAAAATTTCCCCTTTTAACACATTCACATATATAATTCAGTGCTGTTAATTATATTCACAATGTCATGCTGCCATTGCCATAATTCCTTACCAAAACTTTACAATCAACCCCAATAGCAATTCTGTACAACTTAAGCATTAACTACCTATTTCCCTACCAGGCCCTGGTAACCTAAATTCTAGATTCTGACTCTTTGAGTTTGCTTATTCTAATTATTTCATCTCAGAGAGCTCATAAAATATTTGTCCTTTTGTGTCTGGCTTATTTCACCCAACATAGTGTCTTCATGGTTCATCCATGTTGTCACATGAATCAGAACTTCATTCCTTTTTAATGCTCAATAATATTCCATTGTACCACATTTTGTTTATCCATTCATTGGGTGATGGACACTTGGGCTGCTTCTATCTATTGGCAATTATGAATAATGCCACTATGACATCTGTGTTCACATAGGTTTCAATCCCTACTTTGAATTCTTTTCAGTATATGCCTACTAGTGAGATTGCCAGGTCATAGGGCAATTCTAAAGTTAGCTTTCTGAGGAACAACCAATGTGCCTTCTACAATGACTGCACCATTTTACTTTACCACCAATAATGAATGAGTGTTCCTATTTCTCCACATCCTCTCCAACACTTGTTTTCTGTTTTGTTTTGTTTTTTAATATAGTAGCCATTCTAGTGGGTATTAAATGATAACTCTTTGTGTTTGTTTGTTTGTTTAGGAGGTACCAGGGATTGAACTTGGGGCCTTGTACATGCAAAGCAGGCACTCAACTACTGAGCTACACCTGCTTCCTCTCATTGTGGTTTTGATATGGATTTCCCTAATAGCTAATTATGTTGGGAAGATTTTCATGTACTTTTTAGCCATTTGTGTATTCTACTTGGAGAAATGTCTATTCAAGTCTTTTGCCCATTTTTAAATTAGGTTGTTTGTCTCATTTTTGAGTTGTAGGATTCTTTATATACTCTAGATATTAAACCCTTATTGGACATGTGGTTTCCAAATATTTTATCCCATTGAACAGGTTGTCTTTTCACTTTTGTGATAGTCCTTTGATGCACAGAGGTTTTTAATTTTGATGAGGTTCCATATATCTATTTTTTTTTCTTTTGTTGCTTGTGCTTTGGTTGTAAAGCCCAAGAAACTATTGCCTAATGCAAGACTCTGAAGATGCTTGCCTGTTTTCTTCTAGGAGTTTTATAATCCTGGGTCTTATGTTTAGGTCTGTTATCCATTTGGAGCTAATTTTTGACATGATATGAGATAGGGGTCCTCCTTCATTATTTTGCATATGGATGTCCAGTTCTCCCAGCACTATTTCTTGAAGAGACTATTCTTTCCTAATTGAAATTGGCAGCCTTGTCAAAAATCAATTGGCTATAAATGTGAGAGTGTTTTTCTGAACTCTCAATTTTATTCCATCTATTTATATAACTACCCTTGTGCCATGTACAATGCTATTTGACCACTGTAGCTTTGGAATAAGTTTTAAAGTCAGGAAGTGTGAGTCCTCCAACTTTGTCCTTCTTTTTCAAGACGGTTTTTGGCTATTTGGGACCCTTACCATTCCAAACAAATTTGATGATTGGCTTTTGCAATTTCTGCTAAGTAGGCGATTGGGATTTTTATTGGGATCTGTAAATTGTTTTGAGAAGAATTGATATCTTAATAATAATTGATATCTTTCAATCCATGAGCATGGAATATCCTTCAATTTATTTGGACCTTCTTTGATTATTTATTGCAACATTTTGTAGTTTTACATGTGTAAGTTCTTTACGTCCTTGGTTAAATTTATTCCTAGATATTTGATTCTTTTAGTTGCTACTGTAAATGCATTTTTTTTTCTTGATTTCCTTCTCATATTGCTTGTTGTTAGTGTATAGAAGCACTATTGTTTTTTGCATGTTGATCTTGTAGCCCGCCATTTTGCTGAATTCATTTATTAGTGGCAGTAACTTTATTGTAGATTTTTGGGGGGGACTTTCTCTACATAGGATCATATCATCTGCAAATAGTGAAAGTTTTACTTCTTCCTTTCCAATTTTTTTTTTTTTTTACTTATTATGAGTTTAATAAGTAAAAGTTCCATTCCTACAAAAATTTAGTAACAAGCATACAGAATATATAAAACCAGTTATTATAATCAAAAGCTTAAAAATAAATCTGATTAGGCGATTACTTCAGTTTTCCACCTACATCTGTGATGATGCTCAATTGTTCATTTTAATAAACTCAAATCTTGTCCTATAAATGTCAATGTTCAGTAATTTCAGGAAAGTAGTATAACTATTCCTTCACAATTATGTTTGTGCTTTGAATTTCACTGACAATGTCTTTTACATTATTAATTTGCTTAACACATATCCTTCCCCTCCATACAAAGGTTTCATCCACTACAGCGTCTACCTGATACTCAATATTTTGTTCTCAGTTATAAGATTTCTATTTTTCTAGCCACACCCATAGAAAATATATATTGTTAATACTCTATAGATCTGTTTCTTTTGGCATAAAGAATGAAATTTACTAGCACTAAGTTTCAATTTCAAAGAAGGGACTGTATCCATAGTGCATCAGTGACCGCACTATGCACTCTGGAGGGAATCACCAGCCGGAGGTGACGCAAGCCCTCTGCCCGCCCACCTACAAGGGCTCCAGGCCCCCCCGAGTTCCCCCTTGATGTGAAGGGTACACAGCAAGTACAATGCTTTGAGCATGAGTGGACATATTCAATAGCAGAGCTGTTAAGTACACACCTTTTGGAGGTTGCAAGATCTAATCATTAAAACACATCTCTCAGCAGTCCTCCACCCTCATCCACTAAATCTAATCTATGCCCAAAGCCCATCACTGTACCTCAGGAGTAAACCCTCAAATTCATGTACATTGTGACAGTTTGAAGTTCTTCTATGAATCTCAAAAAGTAAAAGATTATGTTCTTGAAACAATCTATTCCTGTGGATGTGGTACCCTTCGATTGCAGTAGATTCACTTGAGATGACTTCATTAGATTGCTTTTGATGGGGCAATGTCAGTGAGCCATGAGTAAGCTTGGGTCTCCACCATCGTGCTGGATCTTGGCAAAAAATACGGTGAGGTGAGTTTCACTGCCAACAATCCAAATAGGAAACTTTGGAGATTTCAAGTAAGAACCAACCTTACAGTATCTTAAAGCTTCCATTAAGGTTAGGAAGCCTACGGCTGCTTGTTCACGTACACCAAGAAGTTGCATTCCTGAGCATTCTCTGTCACCATCCCATACAATGAGGGGGAGACCCACATAATGAGTGGGAAGGAGTTAGACTCCCATGCTGGGGAGGCCCAATATGTTCTCAAACAGAAGGGAGAGTGTCTCTCGAGAGCATAGGCAGCTCCCAATAGGGAAGTGCAGACTAGACCTCAGCATTGTAGCAAATATCTATGAACTTTGTCCTTCAAGGAGTGAAGCCTGGTGAGGGGACAGGGAGGGAGGAATAGAATAGATGGAAGAGGGGGTATTTAGGGGGCAATGTAAGTATTCTGCATCATCTTGCAATGAAGGACACAGGCCATGTTAAATTTCATCAAAAATTTATAAAAGTGTATGGTCTAAAATGTAAACCATAATGTAAACCATTGACCATGGTTAGTAGTTATGTTCCAATATTTGTACCTCATTTGTAACAAATGTACAATCCACATGTAAAACGATTATTAGTAAGGAAGTGGGGAAGGGGGAAAAGGAGGAGGATATTGGGTATATGGGAGTCCCCTGTATTCTATATGTAACTTTACTGTGACCTAAAACCTCTTTGAAGAAGAAAAAAAAGTAAGACACTGGTGATGAAATGGAAGAAAATGACACTGTACATACAGGACAACAGATATTACAGTGATGAAAGGCAAAACATAAAAAAAATATATTTTTTAAAATTTTTAATTTTTTAATACCCCCCTTTTTAAACTTTATCTTAATTTTCGTTTTTATAAATTGTTATGTATTTTATTTCTTATGTTTAAACCTATCATTATTATTTCATTTTCATTTTCCTATTAATCAAATTTGGCAGCATTCTTGGCTTCATTTTTGAAGCAGTTTTGGAACACAGGAGAGTTGCAACTGGGACAGGGGAGGATCATTGGTGTGGGGTGTCAGTGATGGGGGATACATGGAGGAAGTTCACTTGGGCATACATATAAGGTATATAAATATGTTCAGATGTTCATAGGGCATTGCCACAGTGGGTGGAGATTCATACAACAGCTAAAGAATTGTGGAATCCTCATCCTGGGGAGCTCTTCCACATTCTCTAATGGAACAGCAATAATCCCCCAAGTACAGGGGCAGTGACTAGTGAAGAAGGATGGTCCATTGATAGGCCTTTGATATTGATGACTATGTTTATGAGCCTTTTACTTTTGAATTTTCAACTTGGCCTAGTGTTGTAGTGCCTAAACATTGCCTCTTGAGAGCCACCCTGTTGCTTAAATGTGACCTCTCTCTAAGCCAGACTCAGCATGTGGATGCATTACCTTCCCCCCAGCGAGGGACATGACTCCCAGGTATAAGCCTCCCTGGCACTGAGGGATTGCTACCAAGTACCAGCAGGTGATACAACTGGAAAAAGACCTTGAATAAAAGGGGGAAAAGGTAAAGACAAATGAGTTCATATGGCTAAGAGACTTCAAAGTGAGTTGGGAGGTCATCAGAGAGGTAATGCTTATGCACGTCTCAGCAGGATATCATAGATGGCCAAAGTGGACACTACCCCAAACAGTGGGGCTCCGGAGGGCTCTGGAGACACCTAAGTACTGTGGTCATGGCAGATAGCTCCAGAGTTTGGTGCCCTGTCAATAGGCCCTACTTTGGAGATTGTGCTCCCAAGTGTGACAGAGTTGGACTCAGATGTAACTTCCCTACACATGCCTCTTCTGTCCCTTTTATTTGAACCTATAGTTGGTGCTGGAGTTGGTAGGTGTATGTCCAAGACACCTGAATCTCTGGGCTGTCCATGTGCTTGCTATGCCCTGAGCCTCAGTGGAGTTGCAACACCTACTCTCCAGTTCATTGGACTCACCCAGGACAACTAACAAGGAGGTGAGGATGGACAACCACCATACCAAGGAACAAAGAGAGTCTACAGCTGCAAGTAAGAGAGTCCCATCCATCAACCATATGGAATGAAGTCCTCTCTCAAATAGAGGTGGAGTGGGCATCACCATCCCAGAATCCTCAGGATTGGGAAATAAAATATGGACTAGAATAGACTTTCTGGTATTCTACTAGAGACTTATTGTGACTCTAACAATGGAAGAAATTATATCATTGATGTGGAGACAGTGGCCACTGGAAGTGCTGAAGTCGAGAGGGAAAAAGAGGTATAATATGGGGCATTTTCAGGACTTGGAATTGACCTGGAAGACATTGCAGTGACAGATACAGGCCATTATATATCCTGCCATAACCTACAGAATTGAGTGGGAGAGAGTGTAAACTACATTGTAAACTATAATCCATGCTTAGTGGCAATGCTCCAAAATGTGCCCATCAATTGCAATGAATGTAACAAACTAATGAAAGAAGTTGTTAATTTGGGGGGAAGTGGGAGGTCTGGTGAGTGGGACATCTGAGGATCCCTTATATTTTTTTATGTAACAATTTATGTAATCTAAGTATATTTTAAAAAATAAATTAAAAATATATTTAAAAAAAAGAATATGAGGGTGCAATAAATAAAGCAAAATTTGCTGGCACTGTGAAAACAAAAAACAACCAAACAAACCAAAAAAGGAATAACAAAAAAAACCCCACAAAAACACAAAGTACCAGAAATGGGTTGGCTTTTATAATGGGAATTTCATTTAGAATAAAAATTTGTAGTTCCAAGGCCATGAGCTCAGCTGTGAGTGGCCAGGAATAGGACTTGTCTCTTTCTGGGCCTCCTCTCTCAGTCTCTGCTGCTCAGCTTTCTTCCCAAGTTCAGCTGTGGGCTCTCAGTCATATTACTAGTCTCTTTAGCCTTGAGCTGCTCCATGGGCCCAGCCTCTTGGGGGCTTTGTGTAAGCTTTGGCTGCTAGCAAGAATCAAATCCCCTCTCACATGGCATGATAAAAAATGGCAGAGCTCCCTTTTCCTGTGTCTCTCTCTGTGTGTCTCTGTGCTCCAGTAAGAGGGTGGAAACTTAACCTGTATCACGCCTTACTGACGTAGTCCAATCAAGAGGCTCTCACACCTACAGGAATGGATTAGTTCAAGAACATAATCTTTTTCTTTTGGGGATTCATAAAATAACTTCAAATTGTCACAGGGAGTTTAATCCATTAAAATTCAGTATTATTACTGTAAAGGCAGTACTTACTTCATCCATTTTGTCCTTTGGTCTTTATATGTCATATCTTTTTGTCTCTTTTCCTTTATTGTAGTCTCCTTTTCTGCAGAGTTGATATTTTGTGATGTATGTGTCTGGTACCTTTCTCATTTCTGTTTCTTTATATTTTTCAAATACTTTCTTTGTGGTCATCCTGGGGTTTGTATTATAAAAACCTATGTCTATAAACTAGTAATTGAAAAGATACCAACTTAGCTTCAATAGCATACATGTTCTCTGTCCCCATATCCTTGTTTCCCCTCTTTATGTTATTTTTGCCTCAGATTACCTCTTTATATGTTGCTTTTTTTTTTTTAAATCAGGAAATACAACTTTTTCCCCTTCAATTGTATTTTGGTTCTTATAGGAATTAAAGAATAGATTCATATATATCTTTTGTCTGGGGGAAGTTTTGTATGTTGCACTTCTGAGCCACTTATGTTTTACCCTGGGTCTCTGCGAACTTGGGTCCCTATGCCTGGATGTGTGTGGGGTTCTAACTCGCTGCTGTGAGTGGCTCTATGGTCTGCATCTGCAGCAGGAAGGTCCCTGGCCATGCTGCCTATGTGTGACTCCCAAGCTTTGCAGGAGCAAGTGTGTGTGTCAGGGGTTGGTTCTGGACTGGCGGGTCCAGGACTCAATTCTCCTTCTTGATTTTGGTCTTTCTTTTCCTTTTCTTTGATTTAGCATTTGTGGGGTCCTTCTCCAGTCTCTAATACCCTCCAGAGATCCAAGGAAGTGAAATTTGCCCTTTTACTAATATATTCTGAGGAGAGACTTTTCCAGGGAATTTCTTACATAATCATGTTGATGAGGTCACTCCCAACTTCCTTGTTTTTAAATGTATATACTTAACTTTAGTTTTGTCCTAAGCAAATAAATATGTGAAACCATGGGTTTGAATAGCTAATATTATTTTATAATACACATAAAATAAATATGTATTTTCTATTTATATGTGCCATGTAAAATCATCTTGTATACTATCAGTGGTACCACACCATACTTCCACACTCTGTTACACTGATTTATCCTATTAAATGAAATAATTTGAGGGGGACATTTATATTTATTGAGTACCTATTCTCAATGGCAGATACTTCAATTATGTTTTCTCAGTTAAAAGCTTAGTGCTCACAATAACACTTCTGAGCTCAGTGTTAATTTTATACTTGCTTTTATAGGATAAGAAGTGTGATTTCAGAGAGGAGAAACACTTGCTTAAAGTTACACAATTCGTGAATGAAACAAGTCAGCGTGTGAACTCATGTCTTCTGGTTTAAAATGCCAGCTTTGCCCACTATGCCATAAAATCACCAAAATTCTATTTGCCTCACAAAGGAGGCACTTCTAGTGGCTTGGTGCCTTTGCTTTATTGTCTGAGCTATGTGGAAGAAGATATCTCTGTCTCCAAATAGCTTACTGCTGATTAGAACAGTTGTTCATTCTTCAGTAAGTGGTCTTAAATGTTCCAAATGGAAAGCTAAGTGGACAGACATAAATGTGACAGGTGTATCTTAGCCACAATTCCTTTCTCCTGAGAAATGTCTAAGTCAGTAATCAAGCCCAAGGAATGCTAGACAGATGTAACAGAAGTACATATAAAAGTTTGGGAAGGGACAAGAATAGTTTCTCCCTAGCATCCCTGATCTAGTCCTTCCAACGTTTTTGTATGTTACTTTGAAGGCGCCTTTGTGTACAGAGTAGTGGTGTTAGGAGATGGTGAGAATAAAAGAAAAGATAAGACCAAGCTGAAGGATACCTGTAAGAGTTGCCCATTCATGACTGAGGAAGTACCATTAAAGCCACCAAGATCCTCCAGCATGGGGAGTGATGTTATCCTGCCCTTGCCTTCTATTATCTCTAGGTAGTTAAAGTACCAGTGTTCAGGGTTTCCTACACAGAACTCTGCAGAAAATTAATGTCTTAGAATACCTTAGAAAGAATTCCATGGAAAAGGACCAATGGCCAAATAAAGTTGGGAAATGGTCCATTGTATCTTCCCTTCTTACTGATTTTAAAAAGTATATTACCCATTAAACGCTCTGAGAAAAGATAACTGATAACTTTAACTCAATATTATTCAAGATGATCCGGCCACTGTCAAAGTGGCAAAGTGGAAAGACTCTGAAATGACCAAAAGAGATTTCTGGGTCTCTTTTTAATGGAATGTTGGTTGCTAACTACCGCATCCTTCTGGGTTATCTGATATTGTAGGGGTCATTTCCTTTTATTGTCTTTTAATGATCTATTTTACAGCTGTAAGTTATAATGTGAGTATTTTTTTCTTGGAGATACAAATACATTTTTGTTCAGTGGTGTTGCATAGATGCATCAATTAGCAAATTTAATCGGCATTCCCAGTTCCCTCTATGTGTCTATATTTTTTTATTCCTTTATGGGTCACATTTTTACATCTATTAAGCTAAATAAAATATTTGACACATTTTTATTTTATAATTGTAGGAGAAGCATGATTTTTCTTTTTTCAAACAACTATCCTTTAATACCCAGATCCTCATTTTGTTTCTAGTGTTTCTAGTCTCTTATTAATTCGGTCTCTTCACATAACTGTGCATCTAGCCCTTGTGGCTTATTAATCCTGGATCATGATTCTCTCTACTTTCTAGCTTAGTACATTTAATATTGACTTCTTTCTGGGTCTCAGGAATCCCTCTTCTGCAACGTCTGTGGATCAGGTAACCAAGGGAAGCTCAGCATCCAACATGGTGTCCCTGCCTGCACATTCCAGAATACACATTTTATTTTTCCACCTTCATTTCTGACATCGTCTTATACTTTCCCTGAGCTGCCATTCCCCAGTCTTCACTTATCTAAATCCATCCTAGTTTCCAAGCCCAATCCTGCCCTCCAAAGAGCATCCATTGTTATCCCAACCTGATACACTTTATTCCAGCACAGAGGTACTTTAACATTTCTTATTAATCATATGACTCTTCATATACTTCCCAATGCACTATTTTTAAAATATATATTTTGAATGGAGTCATGTGAGTTCTCACCAAAGTCCTGATTCAAGGATTTGTTCTCACCAAGAGACTAAGTTCAAAATGAGAACCATTAAGATTTTTAAGCAAATGTCGAAACTGCTTTTAAAAATAGTGTCACACCTCTCTCTAAGCCAAACTCAATATATAAACTCATTACCTTTCCCTCCGCATGGGACATGACTCCCAGGGAAGAGCCTCCCCGGCCCCAAGGGATTACTACCAAGTGACAACTAGCAATGCATTTGGAAAAAGACCTTAACCAAAATGGGGAAATATTAACTACAAATGAGTTTTTATGGCTAAGAGATTTCAAAGTGAGTCGGAGGTCATTCCAGAGGTTACGCTTATGCACATCTTAGGATCTCACTGATTGCTAGTACATCAAGCAGAGGGCTCCTGAGGGCTCTAGAGACATCTGGACACTATAGGCAGGGTAAACAACCCCAGGAATGTGGCACCCTGACAGTGAGCTTTACCTTGTAATATATGATAATCTATGCCCCCCAGTGTATCAGGGTTGGACTCATTTATAATTATATGCATGTCTGTTATTGTTTTTACTTAGAGACTAAATATAGTTTAACGTAATATGTATGGTTGCCAAGTTGACAAGGGATGGACTGTGATGGTTAGGCTAATGTGTTAACTTGGCCAGGTTAATTGTGCCCAGTTGTTTGGTCAAGCAAGCACTGGGCTCATTGTAATACAAGGACATTTATGTACTTTAGTTACCAGTGAGTTTACTGCATAGATAGCTGATTACATCTACATCAACCAGGAAGATTGCCGTCAGCAATGAGTAATGCTTTATCCAATCAGTTGAATGCATTGAAAGGGGAGGTGATTTCAGCATTCAGAGAGAATTTCCCAGCTCGTCTTTGGACAGCCAATATCTCCTGGAAACTCATCAAGGACCTTCATTGGACTTTCATTGGAGCCCCTGGTTTGCAGCCTGCCTGCGGAACCTGGACTTGTGCATCCCCATGGTCAGGTGAGAGACACATAAAATCTCATATTATTAACAAATATCTCCTGTTGATTCTATTTCCTTAGAGAACCCTGACTAATACAGCTTGGTACACATGGTTCTTATACCCTTTTTATGTGAGCCTATAATTAGCACCATATCCATTAAATATGTGTTCTGAGACTTAACTCTTCTGTGCTGTTCATATGACTGGTTGAGCCCTGAATCTCAGCAGAATTGCAGCCAACACCTACATTCCAATTCATCAGACTCACCCAGGACAACTAACAACAGGATGATGATGGATAATGCTCATCCCAAGAAACAGAGTATCTACAACTGCAAGCAAAACAGTTCCACCAATCTGATCCATAGGATCTAAGCTCCCTCTCAACTGGAAGGAGAGTAGGCATCACTACACCTAAATCCTCAATATTGAGGAATGAACGAACATAAGAGAGGATGCAACTATGGACTAAAGTAGACTTATTATTCTAGTAATGGAAGAACTTGTAACATTGATATAAAGACAGTGGTCACCAGAGGTTCTAGGGGGAGGGAGAGGGAAGAATAGGTATAACATGGGGCAATTTTGGGACATTGGAATTGTCCTGCATGACATTGCAATGACGGATACAGGCCATTATACATTTTGTTAAAACTTATAAAATTGTGCATTGTAAAGTGTAAACCATAATGTAAACTATAGACCGTGGTTATGAACACAATGCTTCAATATGTGTTCATCAATTGTAACAAATGTTCTACCCTAATGAAAGCTGTTTTTAATGGGGGAAAGTGTGTGGTGGGGGAGGGGGTGGGGTGTATGGGAGTCCCCTATATTTTCAATGTAACATTTATGTAATCTAAAGCTTCTTTAAACATAATAATAACAAAAAAAAGGAAAAAAGAATTAGAATCCAGAAAGAAAGAAAATAAAGAAAGGAAAGAAAGAAGAAAGGAAGAAAGGAAGGAAGAAAGGAAGGAAGAAAATAGTGCCACAAAATCTATACCCTCACCAGTCCTCTCTTATTCTTATTGGTCACTAGAGACCACTCTCTCTCCTGCCAGCAATTTCAAATAACAGATCCAGAATGGACTCAAGAGTACCCTGATTTACCTGGAGCTGTGTGAAACCCAATCCTGGTGACGAGAGCAAATCACCTTGGTACCTCTTACTACAGATTCCAAGGTGGCACCCAAGACCTATCACTCAGAATCTCTTAGCCTGGGAGTTTGTGTTCTTTTAAGAAAGCTCTACATGTGAATTGTATATAGCCAAGAAGGCATTTTGGGAATCATCAATTTTGAGCAGCAGGTTCAGTCCACCTTGTAAACCTCCCTTCGAATGGCATTTTTTGCGGGACCCTATTTTCTAAAACAGAGAAAAGGAGAGCTCTTCTTAATGATCAGGGAAAGAGGGGCCTCTGGACTCGATCACATTTCACCTTCCTCTGCAATTCTTTTTATCTCACCTCAGAGACCCAAGGCTTTTTAGAAAGAGTTTGAAAATTTATAATCTAAAGAAAGTATTGAAAACTGGCTTTCCTCTACCCATGTGTGGTAGGTTGAAAAATAGCTCCCTCAAAAGATATCCATGTCAAATCCCTGAGATCTATGACTATTATCTTATATGGGAAAAGGGTCTTTGTAGATGTAATTAAATTAAGGATTTAGAGTTGAGGACATTGCCCTGGATTATCCCACTGGACTTTAAAAGCCTTCACAAGGGTCCTCATAAGATAGAGGCAGAGGGAGACTTTGGACAGAAGAGAAGACACAAACACACAGAAGACAAGGTGATGTGAAGACAGAGGAAGAGATTGGAGTGATGTGACAACAAGTCCAGGAATGCTGGGACAGCCACCAGGAGCTGCAAGAGTCAAAAGACAGGTCCTCCCTAGAGCCTCCAGGGGCCATGTGGCCCTGCTGGACCTCAGACTTGTAGCCTCCAGATAACAAATGCCTGTTGTTTTGAGCCACCAAACTTGTGGCCTTTTGTTATGAGCAGCTTCAGGAAATTAATACGCCATGTAATTAAAAAATAATTTTCAAAGGTGTTAAAAAATGTATAGCTATTTTCTATGAAAATAGTGTTGACAATAGTCATCAGCCTCCCATGGCAGAAGATGGGCCAAATACTAACGTTTTTGGATAATCATCCAAATGGAATCAGAAACCTTCCTTAGGGGAAATAATGAATTGCTTTCATTTCAGCTAGTTTGATTGTCAAGTGTTCCTCTATTAACTGAGGGTTTGGAGAAACTATGAATGAAAAGATCGAGCTAGTTTCAGAATACAAGCCCCCTTTTCTGTCAAATTTTCATCTGCAAGGACTATATTTTGTTTCTGTGCTACTAATCTTTTTACAGAAGTTCTGTCTTGGGAAGATGGAAATGTAAATGGCTTGGAAAAAAAGTCTGTCTGCAGTAAGAGATTATGTACCTTTTTTGTGTGGAGATTAAGCTATTACTGAGTACACATAATATAAATATTTAAGCCATTAAGTGGCAATTTATGCAAATCAATAAATAGAAAGGAAATAGCAGTTGCAGAAGAATAAATTGATTTTTATAAAAGTAATAGCAAGGCCACTTCTAATTAGTTCCTGTGTACAGAATAATCAATAGGATGGCCATGAGCTGTATGTCTCCAAAACTGAACTCCAACAGGTCTAAGTCCTAATAATTCCTTGTGTTTGTGTAGTACTTTACAGTTTGCAAAATGCTTTTGTAGCCATTCTCTCTTACCCCAACATGGCAAGTAGATAAAATGGCAATTACCAGTAAAATGTAGGAGGTGACTTCAGCTCAAGAGACTATTGCCAAAATCATATGAGTGGATCCAGGACTAAAACCCAGAATTTCTGATTCCTAGTAGAGTGATATGAAAACTTCAGTTTCTCTTAGTTCCAGGTGCCAGTGCTGGGCCAGAGGAGTTGAGCTGCTCGGGAATCAAGAGCATCAGTGAAGTGGAGAATCTCCCTCTTCTAGATTTGAGAGAGAGGGAGGATCCCTAGGAAGAATATAGACAAATTCATGGACTCTGAACCACAGGCATGTGTTCAAACTAATAAAGAGCAATTGGTTAAAGGGTCAGGCCGCTGTAGTTAATGGCTAAAGGGGTAATAGGTGTGATGGGTTAAAGCTAAACCCACCTTCCTGCAGCACAAGAATTTTCTCAGAATATGGAGGAGTCATCAAGTTGTGGGAACCCCTGTGGTCTGAGGCAGCTCAGGACATCCCCTGATGATTATTTCTAGGGGCTTAGTGGGACCACAGTCTCAAAACCAGGGGTTTTCTGGTGACTCTTTCCTTTCTGGTGCTTGCTTTGTTATAGAGACATGATAGGAAATAGTGGTTCCCAAGGAGGTATGCATGCCAGTGGACATTCTCTGATGGTCCTACAACAGGAGCCAGGTATGAGCTCACAGTTGAGGACAGTTGCATAGTTCCTGCCACCATTGTGAGGCATATATATGTCAATGATAGAGGAGAAGGGCAAGTGTGGCCAGCTGCTCCCTGCAATTCAGTTGTGTGTGTGAGAAAGATGAAATAAATGTCCAGTCCAGTGGGAAGCATGTGATGTAGGTTCTTTTGGTTATGGAGAAGAAAGACTCTATCAGGCTACCTTATGGATCAAGGGATCATACATTGTCTTCTTAGTTTGGATTCATGGAAGAATAAAGAAGACAAGAATGTTGGCTATGCACTTGGACCTTTCAGAGGTTTGGTTATGGTTTGAATACTGTATGGATACAGCATCTCCCTGATAAATTGGGTGTCACATTGCCCATGAGCAGAGCAAGCTCCGTGATTCCTCCTTCTCTCTGCTTCTATGATTTCTGCGCAGTCAGTGAAAGTTCTAAGGCAGAGAAAAGCGCATTACCCCAAGGGCAAAGTATGGGAAGGTAGACACCCAGCCAACGAACTGATCTTTGAATAATAGCAAAAAGATTTTCTACTAATAATTTGAGGAAACAAAAGTGGGCAAGCTACGATTCAGATTCAAGTCATGTTTGCTGAGAACTTAATGTTGGACTCGGCATTGTGTTTGGTGCTTTTACCTGTATTATTCCTTTTTTTTTTAGTTTTTAAGATTTATTTATTTATCCCCCCCCACCCGCCCCAGTTGTTTGCTCTCTGTGTCCATTCACTGTGTGTTCTTCTGTGTCTGCTTGTCTTCTCTTTAGGCGGTACTGGGAACAGATCCTGGGACCTTCCGGAGTGGGAGGGAAGCGTTGAATCTCTTGTGCCACCTCAGCAGCCTGGTCTGCTGCGTCTCTTATTGTCTCTCCTCTGTGTCTCTATTTTTTTGTTTCATCATCTTGCTGTGCCAGCTCTATGTGTGGGCCAGCACTCCTGTACGGGCCAGCTCGCCTTCACCAGAAGGCCCCAGGAATCGAACCCTGGACCTCCTATATGGTAGATGGGAGCCCAATCGCTCGAGCCACATCCACTTCCCGGTATTATTCCTTTTTAAAACTGAAAGCAGAATTCCTTGTAGGGAGAGGATTATTACAGTTTAGAGAAATGCCCAGTGGCTTTTCTGGGTGTGTAAGAAGATCCCGCAGCCCATTTTGAATGGGCAAAAGCCAGATAAGGAAAGATCTAAAACTCTGCAATGAAGCTGATGCAAGATGAAAGGGTTGTAACATCATGTAATTTAATCCTCACAGTGACTCTGTGAGAGAAATACCTATCTCCACATTGCAGATAGAAAACTGTGCACAGCAAGGTTTAGTAACCTGCCCAAGGCCACACAGAGATGAGGTTTGAATATATTTTATTTGACAGTAAAACCTTCACATTTACCTATTAGGCTAAACCACTTAGAGGCATTTGCCTGTTAATGTATATTTAATGCAATAACAGAAAATAAATCTTTAATGTCTCCAAATAAATTTCCACTTGGCTTTAAAAATCCAGCTCCCTTTTCATATTTATAAGTGGTTCGTCTGTTTTGTATAAGGAAAACCTGCACAATGTTCTTGTAGAAGGTCATCACGAAAAAGACTAGAGCATCTGCTTTCTCCCCGAAGATTGTGTACATCAACAACAGAAGAAAAAGGCATTCCACCAGAGAGGCTTCCAGACAGGCTTATTTATGTTTTTGGCTTAGACAGACTTTGTAATAATTTATGGCTGAGAAAGGGCGGCTGTTTTTGAGATAATGCAATAACCCGGAATCATTAAGGGATCTGAAGGGAAATTGCAAACAAACAAACAAAAAAACCAGGAAAGAGATTCTGTTTAGAAAACATAGGCAACTGGACTTGAAGTTTGCATTGGACAGGTGGTCTT
The DNA here is from genome assembly GCA_026826555.1 of Tolypeutes matacus. NCBI lineage: Eukaryota > Metazoa > Chordata > Mammalia > Cingulata > Chlamyphoridae > Tolypeutes > Tolypeutes matacus. Next base: position 1,931,036 of record JAKSZT010054406.1, read on the forward strand.
GGCTAATAAAGCTTGTTAGCAGACTTACATGGCTCAGGTATGCAGTAGGGATGGATTGAGTGTCGATTCCATTTGTGGTGGGGACCATGTGTTGGGCTCAGAAAGGCACAAAAAATAGCTTTTAATTTGCTTTCCCTGTAAGTGGATTATATAGAATTTGATTTTCACATCCTGAAGCACTTGCTTCTAACTGAGCCACTATCACTAGAGCTGTCAGAGGAAATATTTATGTTCTGCAAAACCCAGCAATTGTGTTTTCTTTGAATTTAACAGCAGCGTTGGACAGCAGCGCTTTCTCTAGATATACTTTGCTTTAAATATTGGGAAACCAACAGATATTACACACCTACCTGACTTGGAAAGCAGAGGATTCCTGTGGGGTATTTATTTCTTTCATAACCACAAGATGAATTGATAATGTGTGTGCTGGGATAGAGGAAACAAATAGACCATTTTTGAATGCTTTTGCAATAAATATAACTAAACTGTCTTAAAAAGCCAGACTAGTCAAACTAAGTGCAATTATTTTTAGAAATAAGTCATTTATAGGAGAAGCAGCCTGGAAGTGTAAGCTGGTGACAGTGGAATGTATTTGTGTGTGAGTGTGTGTGTGTGTGTATGTATGTGTATTGTTGGGTGTCAGTCTTCAGAGGCTGCAATTATCAGGCAGTGCTTGCTTAAATTCTTAAGAGGATTTTCCAGCGGGATGTATAGCAAATGAAAGAGGAGAATAAAATATAATCAACCATTGTGCAACTCAGGATGCAGTTTGGACACTGGACCCAGGGGTCTTATGGTGAAAAACATTAATTTCCCTTAGTTCTTAAAAGGATTTTTGGAATTTAGGTGTCTATTCCCAGCTCTGTACAAATATGTCTCCATTTATTTTATTCATAATAACCACTTGGTCCTATTTAGCCTCAGGATGCACTAATATCATTTTCAAAATATACAGAATTAATAACTATTTAAAAATCCCTCAGAAGCCTAAAATTTTCCAGGGTGTGTGGAGCCCTAGAAAATAAAATGCAGGTAGGTAGAATGGAAGGAAAGAAAGATAGAAAATGGAAAACAGATTGAACTGGCCAATGCATTCGCTCAAGTGCTGAGTCCCTCTTTTCCTCACTTCGTAAATGACTTGAACTGCACAGTAATATCCTTGAAACACAGTGGCTGATCATTAAATATTTGTCTTTCTTTGCAACAGTTGGAAGAGACAACCTGCAAATTGAGTAATAATGACCATAACATTAAGTATCATTTAGAGATAGTACTTTAGAGATCACAAGGCAAATATCGCACCATTACACTCCAGTTACTATTGGGGATTTGTCAGATAATATGTGACCAGAGATTGGGGCTGGGATGGAGTGGCAGGGGAAGGGGCTAGCTCTTCACTTGTAATTACTCCTTGTATGTTCCTTGGTTTCAGTCAATTATTTTCATAATTGATTCTTAACTTTTGGGGGGAAGTCACAGACCTTTTTGAGAATTGAATAAAAGCTGTGAGCCCATTCCATAGAAAATTAGACACACAAATAACCAAAACTCTGTCTGTACCTTCATGAGGTTAGTGAATGCCTTGTAGGCCATCTGTGTGCCTTCCAGGTGTCTATGGATACAGGTTAATAAACTCTGCCTTAGCGAATTTGGCCACTCAGTTCAGGCTGGAAAGCGCATAGCAGGCAGCTAAGAGATGGCTGTGCTTTTATTTTCCACTGTATGCCTGGTGCCTAGCATTTTAGGTAGCTCATAGTAGGTGTTCAGTTGATACGTGTTTAACGAATGAAGGAAAATATTAATATGGTCATGTCTTGATTATTCCAGGCTAGTTTGGGTTTTGAGCAATATCAACAGAATATTCAGTTTGGGTCAGTAATTTTTCTTGCTGTTCTCCCTGCTAACGAAATGAGTACTTCTGGATAAGAAACTGGGTCTGATAGCTATAAGTAACTATGGGACCTTGAACAAGTCTCATCATCACTGAAGTAGGATGCTAATGTAACACTTTCTCTCCTACTCTCACTGAGATATTGGGGAAAGCAAGTGGTATGATATGTATGTGAATTAACTTTAAAAAAGGGTCAAGCATTTTCCAAAGCATTCTTGCCTAGCATTGGTGTGGTACCAGGGATAAGAATTAACTCTGCTTATCACAGTGGGAGTGATGTACCATATGCCATTAAATATTAAGTGGCCAAAATTTGGCCTTCCACATAGGTGACATTTTAGGGCCAGTATTTTGTAATGGGAGCTTGGGTGGAAAGTAAAAATAAAAATGATGAGTTGGAAGAACTACTTGTCTGCCTAATATTGAAAAATGCCCCTTTCCTTCCATTCTTACATCTTCATCCCCATCACTTCATCATCATTGTCATTATTATAATCAGCATTATCATCCCTAAAAGATTCATTTAGATTTCCTCACTAGGAATATGATGTTGAAAGTTGTCTTGCTCAAGGTATTAAAAAAAATTTTTTTTTTGCATCATCTGTATTGTTTATTGGAAGTTTAAGCTCTTTCCTGCTTCAAAGATGTCATTTACATAACTGCAACTGTTGTTCCTAAAATCGCCTGTAAATCACCATACCCATGAAGACTCCCCTTCTGCCACCCTTTTTCTGTCTTGTGGTTAAACACATTTGCTCTGTTGAAGGCAGACCTGCGTCTAAATCCAAGCTCTGGTACAAACTAACTGTACGTTTTTAATCTGATAGCGCTCTTGTTTGTGATATGGGGCTAATGTTGAGCATTGATAAGATAAAGTCTATAAAGCACGTAGTACAGCAGCTGACCAAGAGAGAGAAAGAGCTTTATGAATGTAAGTTTCTGCTGCAATTGTCCCTGATGGTAGGCCTGTTCGTTTGTTGGAGAAACTGTCCAGAGAGTGCTAGTCTAGCTCTGAGTCCAGAGTAAGCATTGTGGCCTGACCAATGGGGTTTTCTCCAGAGGACTCCTGCTGGGCCTTCAAGGAAGAGGAGGGACCAGCTCTCTTTTGACACTCATACTCTGATCTTCTAAGACTTATTTCAGCCTGCTTCAGTACTCTCTCTTCTCCCTGGTTCAGGATGAACAGAAGTTTCATTAGGAGCACTTTTCCTCCATGTGGCTCCATCTTTGTTTTCTCCTCTCTGCACACTCTCTGACAGCAATTCCTAGAATTGCATCTCGAAAGAACAAGGCTTCTTTTGGTCCACACTAATACTACTGGCTTCAGAAACTCTCTTTGCTAGTATTTTAGGGCCTCTTTGTTAGATAAGTTGCTGATTCAGAAATTCTTAACCAATCTCCTATTAACCGTCAGATCACTCAGTGCTTTCCACCTATTTAAAGCATATTGACTGATGCCCAAAGAATGCTGATTGCTCCCAACTATATACTGCTCTCTGTTTCATCCTTATCCTTCTCTTCCCACCAATGCAGTTGTGTACTGGCCAAAAATCAGTGAATCAATTGTGTTCTGCTCGTATCTATTTTTGTTAGTTGTATTTGTTTTGCAATTACATACTTCAATTAAATATTTCATAAACTGATTTAATATAAGTATAAAAGAAGAGTTGTTGATTCTTTGAAACCCAAGTTAATATTTTGGAAGGAGTTAGTAAAATTGAGTTACTGAAAAAAAATGCTGTTGTATTAGACATGAGCGAGGTAACTCAAAGAGTTGGGGGTGGAGGGAATGAAAAGCTAGAAGTCTGAAATCAGATAATTTCACAATGGTCTTTAAATTCTCACTCTGCTTTAAAGATATCAAAGCTGGAAATCCTAGTAGATGAGGCATTGCTTGATTTGTTTATGCAAAACAAACGATAGGAACTCTTATCAGTGGACTCTTTTAAAGTCAACAACAACAAAAGCAAAACCTTGGCCTTACATCAAAAGATTAGAGAATTAATACAATTTATACATTTTACATTACAATAAAAATTGGAGGAATGTATGCATCATTTTCAATGATTTCCAGATGAAACCAATATTTTTTATTAACTGACAAAATAATACTCTGGTCACACTAGATGAGAGAGTTACCACTGCCCAAGGATACCCAGCTTAAAAGAAGTTAAAAAACTTGGGTCCACTCAGTCACATGCCAATTGGAGCTATGGATAAGGGGTTCTAGACTCCAAATCCTATGATTTAGCTACCGAGACTGACTTGCATGTTGATTGGGATGGTAGCATTAACTGATCCATTCAGTACTGAGATCTAGCAGTACTGATATTAGCACTAAACTTTAACCAGCTTCGCCTAAGTGAGGTTCTCACCTTCGTAAGATTCTGATCAGTTGGCCTAGTTACAGGTGGGGAACTTAATGCAGACTGTGCCCTGAGCTTTCCAGGCAGGGACTTTGTCAAGGTAGTACAACTCCTGATGAAACCCCAATTTCCTGCTACTCTCTTGCTGTGGGTGTGCTGCAGATGTTCTGGAACCAAATGGATACCCTAAAACATTCAAATTGAGCCACCAGAACAATAGGAGAATGCTCTTGGCAGAACATGTCATTTGCATTGTTGGAACACCTGCTCATTTTGGTGCATGATAAGGGTCTGTCAGAATTTCCATTATTCACCCTATTCAGTGGGATAGTCATTTGGCAAGCTCTCATCCCTCTGGTCTACAATTTTGGACATGGTATGTCAGCTCAGCTAGCATTGCTTTATCATTAAATCATTATTGACCATTTTGAGTTAGTATTGAAACAAATGCACATGCTTGTTTTTTGTTCCCGGGTTAACATCTGAAAACGTACAGGAGAAAGAGCCTGACTTTTGATAAAACAAGGGAAAAACAACACACTTTGAAAGTTTAAATCGGTGTTTTGTAAAATTTTGTCTGTGATCCACCAGTGTTAGAACCACCCAGCTTATTAACCACACATTTTTCTGGGCTTTACTTCAGAACTACATAATTAGGCTCTATATAGGCAGACCCTGGGATTACAAGTTTTCCACATCATTATTATACTGAAGTCTGAGAACCACTGGTTTAAATGAATTACATGGAATGCTAAACATCCATACATATTTGATGACAGGGCATTTATGTCAATGGTAATGAGTGCATATTTTACACCCTAGTGTGGAAATTTAGTAGGACTTTTGAAAAATAAGGATTCAATTCAAGCTAGAGTTTTGTTTTGTTTTGTTTTTATTTCATGATAGTCACTTCAAATTCTGAATCTTTATTCAAAGTATGTTATCATTTAGGAAACCTCTTCATGTAAAGGCCACTTGAATTTCTTAAAGTAATAATTTTTTTCTACTAACTAGTAAATACTGGTAAATTCCTCTCTTTGTAACTTATCCTAAAGAAAGCCATTATGTTACTACCCATCTCATCCATTTATTCATTCAAAAGTATGTAATGATGACCAAATGTAAGATATGGTAATATTTTGATGATGCCCTTGCTTAGTTTGCAGCAAATGTATTACAACAATGCAAGGTGTTAGTGGAAGGGTAATGTATGGGACCCCTGTATGATGTTATGCATGTTTATTTTATAAGGTCACAACTTTTACTATACTCTTATTTATGTATGTTCATGTATAAATGATATACTTCAAAAAATATATATTTTCTTAAAAGTATTTAATGAGCCATCTCTTATTATCCAGGCACTGTTTAAGTCCCCGAAGATGTAGGATTAAATGATATACAAACCCTTATCCTTTCAGTGGTAGAGACTGAAAAGTGAATTAGATATTACATACAGGGTGGCAAGGGTTAAGGACAAAGTCAAGAAAACTATGGGAGAATGTGGCAGTTGGGGCTGAATTAGAAGATGGGTAAAGGAGGCTTCCTGAAGGGGATAGCTTTTGCGTAGATATTTGGGAGAAAGCGATAATTTGCCAAGGGTGAAAAAGGTGGAATGAAAGATAACTAAGGTGCTCACTTCAGCAGGACATATACTAAAATTGGAATGATACAGAAAAGATTAGCACGGCCCCTGTGCAAGGGTGACACACAAATTTGTGAAGCCATTCCATATTTTCCAAGGATCTTATATCCAGCAAGATTGTCTTTCAAAAATGAGGGCATTATTAGAATATTCGCAGATAAGGAGAAACTGAGAGAGTGTGTAACCAAGAAAACAGCCTTGCAGGAAATACTAAATGGAGTGCTATAGCCTGAAAAGAAAAGACAGGAAAGAGAGGCTTGGAAGAGAGTCTAGAAGTGAAGATTATATCAGTAAAAGTAACTAAAGAGTGGTGAAAATAAAATATGACAGATAAAACCAAAAGGTCAAAGTGGATGAAGTAAGAAGTGCCTTTACAGTAATAACATTGAATGTCAATGGATTAAACTTCCCAATTAAAAGACAAAGACTGGCAGAATGGATAAGAAAATATAAGCCATCTATATGCTGTCTACAAAAGACTCACCTTTTGATACAAGTAGATTGAAAGTGTAAGGCTGGGAAAAAATATTCCATGTAGGCAGTAACTAAAAAAAAACTGGAGTAGCTATACTTAGATGAAATAGACTATAAAAGGAAAGCTATTATTAGAGACAAGGAAAGGCATTACATTTTAATAAAAGGGGCAATTAACCAGGAAGAAATAACAATAATAACTGTATATGCATCTAATCAGGGTGCCTCAAAATACACGAGACAAACACTGGTAAAACTGAAGGGAGAAATAGATGTCTCTACAATAATACCAGGAGACTTCAATTCACCATTCTGATCATTGGAAAGAAACACAGAGAATAGTCTAGGGACTGAATAACAAAGTGAACATGGGGTGGATGAGGACCGTATTTAATAATACAAATAAAAGCATGTTCTTCTATGAACTAGAACAAATGTATGTCACTATTACAAGGTGGTAAGACTATGGTGATGCAAGGGAAAAATACAATTTTTTTTTTTTTTTTTTTTATTATGGGTAAAAATCAAAATTCTCACAATACATACAAACATTTGCAAAATGATATATAAATATATATGCATATATGTGTATTTGCTTACAAAAATGTTATTTTTATATATATATATATACATATATTTTAAGAGGTGCTTAGATTACCCAAAATATTACACGGAACCCACTGGGATTCCCATGTTGCCCACCTCCCACACCTCCCACCACATCCAACACAAACATCTCCCACAGTGTGGCCCACCAACCTCAATGAACTTACACATCCTGGAGCCTTGCCACCAACCATAGACCACAGTTCACACTGTAGACCACACTCTCTCCCACTCAGTTATGAGTGGTGTGTGCTGATTTAAAATGGCCTGCATCCATTGCCACAACAGTACTCAGGACAACCTCCAACTCCCAAAGAAGCCCCTGTATTTCAACTGCTCATCCCCTCCCTACCCAAAGACTGTCAAGTGGCCACTGGCTCCACCTCATTGTTATAATTTCTTGCATTGCAAGAATCACCATATGTGAGCAAGAGAATACCATCAAGTCCACTTTAGTCCATAGTTCTTACCCCAATCCAGAGGCGACTGGGATGGTGATGTCCACTCCAACTCCAAGTGAGAGAGGGCTTATATCCCATGGATATGGTGGGTGGGATGATCCTGCCTGCAGATGCAGTTACACAAAGAGTTTATTCATGCTTCCTGCATCTCACTGTAAAATCAATTTTTTAAAAAGGTGTTAAAAAAAAAAGATAATTAAGCTACCTGGAAATTCTCTAGGCATTTGTTAAAGTCGAGCAAAAGAATTGGTGAGCTGGTGATGGAAGATGGGAAAGCTGGCAGGGTCTGTATTTGTTGAGTGATTTGTCCACATCTTTCTCTAGAACAGACTTTGCTAAAGGTTGAATGCTATTCAATGTAAAAATTGATTTAAAAAAAATAGAGCCTTTTTTCCCCCTGGTAAAGTGTTTCTAAGCACTGCACATCACTACATATTCCTTTCTTGTAGAGTCACTACATTCTTTTACTGTTAAAGCCTCCAAAATATCCTGTAGAAAGGAAATTCATTTTATTTGGATTTCCCAAACTTCTTTGACAATGAAACCCCTTTGTGGAACTACAAAATGAAGTGTTTCCTGGGCTGGCCTGAGGGGATAGGGCTGCGGGAACCAAAGGGAAGAGGATCCACTGATAACCTCAACAGGAACTCCCTGAGAGGAGTTAGACTCCCTAAGAGTCTCAAGTGGGAAGCTTTGCAAGCTTGCTGCTCCAGTTAAGAAAGGAAATACAAGCAGGAGAAACACAAAAGAAAATTGTACTGAGGGGTGTTAAAGATCCTAAGGTTAAGATGCCTTTTTTGATAAATAAAATTTTAACTTAATAACAAATCATTGTAAAGGTAATTTATATATTTGGTAATGTATTAGTGTATGTTTGGTAAAAATGCTTAAGATGTTTCAGAACTATATAAAATATGAATCATTTTATTTATATATATTTATTTTTAAAATAGATCATGCTGTACCCAGATTTATAAGCTATTTCTTTTTCATTTCACTTAACTATATGCTTTAACCATATCTGTACACAAAACATTATCACAATATGTTAGCATACCTTAGTTAATTTATCCGAATCATTAAAGACTTTTAGAATTATTTTGAATGTTTGGTTGTTTCAAATACTGCTACTATAACTATCCTTATGAATATATCTTTGATACCTGTGTAACTAGATTATAGAAGTAGAAATCCTGTGTTAAATGCAGGGCAGAGATGGCTAGCTGTCTCTCAGTAGCCATCTTTTCCTCCCCCTTTGATAATGTAATCTCACAGTTTTCCCTGGAGCATTGTAGCCAACTACAGGACTACATTTCCCAGCCCCTTTTGCAGCTAGGTATGGCCTGTGACTTTGTTTTAACCAATGAGAGATGAGCTCTGAGGTTGTGGGATTCTTTTACGAAGTTTCCCTACTAAAGAAGGAGCTTCCTCTTTCAAGCTGGCTGGACTTGAGCAGCCATCTTAGATCATGAGATGACATGCTAAAGTCAGGGAGCAGCAAGACTGAGAAAGCCTGGGCTCCTGATAACTTAGAGCCACTGTAGTACCCCTGGAATTCTTTCTTCTAGATTTCTTTTGCATAAGAGAGAACTAAATTTCTATCTTGTTTAAGCAATTGCAATTTTTTTGGCTACGTACAGCCAAATGAAATTCTAACTGATGCAAAGGGAGTGCACACTGAACATTTAAAAAATAATATCCAAAGGTCCTCCAGAGGTATTGTACCAATAGGCACTCTTATCAGCAGAGAATGAGATTGCCTAGAAAACTCATTAGAAATGATGTGGCCTTTACAATTTTTATTCAAGAGAATTTTAAGAGTTTTCAGACCTTTTGTTCTAAGGCTCAAAACATCCTTAAATCAACAAGGTTCAGTAGAGAAAAGTAGAATCATACACACATTTAATAAAATCATGGCCACTTAATAGCTGTGTGACTGTGACGTAGTTTATAACCTTTTAGAATCTCAGACTCATAATTTATAAAATAGGTTTAATACCTCATTGGATTATTATATAAGGAGTAAATAAGATAATATTTAGCCCAGAACCTGGTGTAAGACACTCAACAAATGTTAGCCAATATTATTATTCAGTAAACAAACTGAGTACCTGCTTTCGTGAGCCATTGCGTGGATAAAAGAGTACCTGGAATCAAGCAGCTTAACAGACTATTTAGTCACAAATATGTTAACCATCACAGGGAAGGAAGTGGGAATTCCAAAAAAGAAAAGGTACAAATTCTCAGGAATTCAGGAAAGGAGACATTACATCTAGTTAGGGGCAAGGTGTCAAGGAAGGCATCACAGAGCCTTTGTAGGATGAAGAAAATTCCAAGTGGCAGAAATACCAGAAGACTTCAGTTGAAACCATCTAGAATGGCAGCAGCAAATATTGGGATGGGAAGGCAGGGGCTAGCTAGCAAGTCAGGTGGCTGAGGAACATCAGGGCAAGCCCAGAAAGAAAGGACCAGATCCTAAAGAGTGCTCGGTAAACAGCTTGAATGGTCCCTTAAGCAATAGGGAGTCATCGAAGGCTTCAGAGGGTATATGAGGGCAGACAAATGATCACCATTCGTGTGCAGTAAGGATTAGACAGAAGTAAGGTGGGAAGTGAGGCACAGTAACTACTGCCCAGTGGTATGTTGTCACAATGGGAATGCAGAGGACATATCCCTGCACAGAGCATCCATCACTATTACTTTTTCCAATTACCATTTGGGGAACCCAAGAGGCAGAGCAGCTGCCTGTCTTCTGAGGTTGGTAAATGAGTCAGTAATGAAACCATTAGCAAGTTGCCTTTGAATCTTGCTCCTTATCCACAGGGCAAGTTTGTCTCTTAGCAACACATTTTGAACTTGGCAGCACTCAAAGCTCACTGTGAATGAATAAAGCAAAATGGAGGGAAATGTGTATGCTGGGCATGTGCCGGATCCCCAAATCATGAGGAGCCAGGGAAATGTACAATAGGGAATCGATGGTCAGCAAATGGAAAGTTCCCTTCTCCCTGTAGTGGGAAATACAACATGGTTTAAAAAATAAATAAATTAGGCATGCACAAAGAATTGCCTGTTTAAACAATTATTAAAGAAGAGATAAGTTTTCAAAAAATGCAAAGAATAACTGTAAAGTTATAATTAAAGCAGAATAATCACTAGCGCCATCTCATCACTTGCCTTAGAGTTAGACTTGATGCTCCTTGAAGGCCTGCACTGTATCTTTTTACGTTGACTGGGTCATCACTTGGTGGTGTACTGTATAAAGGTAATTCCTTAATACTTCTATATTTTTAATCATTTAACGCATATTTACTGGATACCTACTATGTGCCGGGTTTTATTTTTAGGCATCTGGGATACAAAGATGAATAAGAGTCAGTGCTTGCCCTCTAGGCAAGAGGCTCATAAAATTGTGGGAAAATCAAAGGCAGAAATCTGTATCTTGTATGGAGTCCCAACTGGAGAAGAATCTGGTTCCAAGCTCACTCGTGTTACTGGCAGAATTAATTTATTTTGTGGCTGTAATACTGAAAGCTTCAGTTTCTTAGGGTTTTTTGCTAGCTCTTAGAGGCTGCCCTCAGTCACTAGAGTTCACGCACACTTCCCTGCCAAGTGGCTTTCTTCACAGTTCACAGTGTGGCAGCACTCTTTTTCAAAGCCACAACTGAGAGAGACTCTAGACCAGGGCTTCTTAACAAGGGGTCAATGAGCTTGAATTTAAATTCAAAACACCATTGTTCCTGTGGGGATGTGTTAGTGCCGGTGTGATATATATACTAAATAATACACAGTATAGTGTGGACTTAGAAAGGGGTCCGTGGTTTTCACCTGACTGGCAAAGGGGTCTGTGGAACGAAAAAGGTTAAGAACGCTTGCTCTAGAGCGAGTCTGCCAGGAGTCTCTCTCTCTCTCTCTCTCTCTCTTTTTTTTTTTTTTTTTTTTTTTTGAGGTACCGGCAACCAAGGATTGAACTCCAGACCTCATATGAGGGAAGCGGTGCTCAACCACTGAGCCACATCTGCTCCCCTGAGTTGGTTTTTCGTTCGTTTGTTGTTTGTTTGTTTTCAGGAGGCACCAGGGAGTGAACCGGGGACCTCCCATGTGGGAAGCAGGTGCTTAACTGCTTGAGCCACACCCGCTCCCTGCTAGGAATCCCTATAACATAAAGTCATCATGGGGGTGACATTCTATTAGTTAGAAACAAGTCAAAGGCCTCACCCCCAACACACACTCAGTGGAGGATACTGCACAAAGGAGTGAATACCAGAAGGGGGGACCATTGCAGGCCATTTCTGAGGATTCCCAGAAAACAGCGCACTGGAAGAGAGGTATTTAAGGCAGGCCTAGCTGGTATCCTTGTCACCTTTCCTCATTACTCGTTACAGAGTGACTAATGAAGTAAACTTAGGTGGGCTTCTTTACTGATTGGCTGTGAAAAGCTGATAGAGTACATGAGGAGGAAGCATTAGGGATGACTCTGAGGTTTCCAGGTAGGGTTAACTGAACGCTGATACTGTTAACAAGGTTAGGTAATACATGGAAGAAATGTGGAAAGATAAAGGGATAGTAAGTTAACTTCAGGACTCTAGCCAAGCCAAGGAATCTCTCACAGCAGTTGAGTGTAAGCTTTAATGAGAATATGGATCACCTGGGGATCTTACTAAACTGATTCTGATCCAGTAGGTCTGGGAAGAGGCTAAATTCCCGGGTGATGTCAATGTAGTCCAAGGGCCATACTTTGAGTCGTGATAAAATTATATTAAGCCATGGGGAACCCTCAGGGCCGGGGGAAAAAAAATCCCATGCCCTACTTTCTCTTTGAATTCCCTCTTGAGTTTCCTCTTTATCTTTTAAAATTTGAAATCCCTACCAAGGCAACTGACCCAGATAGCCAATCAAAGCCCCTAGTTCATTATGTTTGACCCAATACAAAATAAAGTCCACTGGCCCTAAACCCACCTCTGTAGATAGACAAACCCTGGTCCAGTCAGTAAGTCAAGCTAACTTCCTTTTTATATCTATAAAAATTGTTTGCCATCCTAGAACCCTGAAACTACTTCCATTCTGTCTTTCTTTGCTACAGCATAAATTTGGTGCCCAGAATAAAATGTATTCTGCAAATTCGACTTTGATTTGTCTTTCACAGTAGCAAGGCTCAAGAGCAACTGGACTTCAAATGTCTCTTTTTTTCTTTACTGCCTAAGGAGTTTTAAAAACTTGTGTGCCCCCTTGAACACTTGTAAGTCAACATCTCTTAGTTTTCTTCATGTTTAAACAGTTTCAAAGGCTGTAGTTTCCAGTGTATTACATCTATACATATTTTAAAAATAAAAGTTACATCATCCTTTTAAAGGTATCCAAGGACCTAACAATCATAGTGATTTGATATCATCACTGTCTATTTAACAATATAACTGAGCAAGTTTTTCTTAAATAACCAACAATTTCACATTATTCTTTTTTCTCACTGAACTCATATTTTCATTCTACTTTCCTGTAGAATTTTATCCTATAGTGATACGTTTTTGTATTGAAAGTTTTTTATTGGCCATTTTTATTTACTTAGCTACCACAAAAATAAACATATAAACAATTTTTTTTTTTTAATTTTTAATATTGAAATGTCTATAAGGCCTAAGAATTAAAACTGTCTTACGAATTAAGTTATTTGTTACAACTAGTGGGCAATTGATCAAAATAACACATAGTACAAATTTCAACAAATACTCATTAAATATAAAAAGAATTGGATTGGAAATGTGTCTCTTAATGAGATGGTTAGGGTTGGTTTTCTTTTTTAATTAGCTCATGTATCAAGGATAAAAATTACTTATTGTTAGAATGAGACATGGTACAGCATCAATTCTCTGTCACTTTGTTTTTATAGATAGAAGTGCTATGTTCACATACTAAGTAGATGAAATGGAAGGAGGTTTTTAAAAATAGAAATGTTGTTTAATTCTATGAACACCTTTAAAGACACATGCCAGAAATCACATAATAATCTATCATAAAACTGATTTTCAAAAGTATATCAATAGAGAGATTCATTAAATTTCCTTCAAATTGAAAACTACCTGAATTTCAAAATGATTTGTTGTATATTCATTGATATCATTTGCTTTCTCAATACGTATACCATTATTTGGAATTGGCCCTTTAGAGCTTTGGGAGTTAGTGCATGCTGGGCCACTATCCCCTAGTAAGAGTCAGGATCCATGAGAGCTAGGACAAATTAATGGCAAAAAGGTGGAAAATGGTATGTTGGGGGAAATTGGCACAATGCTGACTACAGGCACTTTATTAGCAGAAATAAAAATTTTAGGATAAAGCCCATATGGAAATTGAAGATCTGGAAATGTATTCCCTTGAAACTATTTGTGTCCCACACCACTGGGAAGGTGTTTGCTAAGGAGGGTCCACTATCCCAGTCCAAAGACTGCTGCAGTGGAGAACTGGAAATATGGTGTGGAACTCAGGAGAGGCTGGGTTGACAGTAAAATTAGGTAAAGACAGAAAATCATGGACATTTAAAACCTGCACCAGACAGGCCCTGTTAATTCAGAATTTTGAGGGGTCGAGTCTGGACTGAAGGAGAGTTTATCCTATATAAGGAAAGAAGAAAAGTGGTTAACAAACCACAGTGTAGAATAGGATTATAGGGAGACTGAAAAACACAAAGTTCCTTCAAATCCTTTAGGACATTCATTGGTGCATAAGTAATTGATACATGATTACAAATCACCCGCATCTATTTATTGAAGTTGGTTCTCTGCTCAGTAACACTGTCAGCTTTATTCTACTTTATGTACTCCATGTACCTGAGCTAATGAAACCTCATTTCTTAAAAAACAAACAAAACAATACAAAATAAAAACTAATTTGGCCTTTTTCTCAGTCTGCCTATCCCTGTCTCTCTTCTGCTACATTTGGAATGGGTAAATCTATGTGACTGGAAGTTTCTTTCAACCTCAAGGTGATTCAGATTTCTAAGAATCAAAATCGAGTGAGTCACACTTTTCATTTTTACTTCTATTTTGAACAGACCTTTGGAAAGGTCCATTCAGATATGTTTAAGTTATTTTCGTAAGGAGGCCAGGTGGGGCAACAGATGAGAACTTTTACTACCCAGAGATTACTGAACTACTCCTTATTTGCAACTTCATCAAACAACTGACAAGGAAATGCTCGAATCCAAAACTGGAGAATGGCTGTTTTAGCTGAACATGCAAAAGGTAGACAACTAGAGGGTTACAAGCCACATTCTAAGTTAAATCACCATTCTCAGAAAGAATGTCTTATCTGCCCGTCACATCTCCAGTTCTATTTTGTGCCCATCTCTGTCATTTCTTTGTGACTTGTCCTGTGTGGGCTGTCGGCTTTTGCCTGCACTATTGGTATCTATATGTGACATTTAAGCTTAAGCAGCAAGATATTCCTGAGAATCGCAGTTCAATATTTTCCATAGAACTAATAATAATTCTGCTCCCTTAATAAGTTTAAAGAGCAACTTATGCCTCATGGAAAATGTGGAGGAGATTGAATTTTCTCAGGACAAAATCACGGGGCTGGAAGAGGCCTCTGCTCTTATGAACCCATCCATTTCCCCCCCGTTTATTATACAAGAAAGTCGAGGGAGGCATAATAAAAGTTCTAGGTTCTTGCCAATACATTGGCTGTGCCCCTCCCCCACCTTCCATCCTGTTTCTCCACTTCTGACCTAATATTCCTTTGCACCATTACCAGTCAAATAGAGAGGATGCTGGTGCTCAAAGCTGCAAGTCAGCAGGGAGAGTAATCTAAGATAAAAACTATACTTTGCTGCAAATCTTAAATACAGAAATGCAAATCTGCTTTTGCCTAATACATCTTTTTTCTTTTCTTCATCTGCCAAAGCATGCTTGGCATTAGACAGGGGCTTAATCCTTAATAGTGGATGCCAAGTTTTACGTGTTTATCCATTTTCCTCCATAGCTTTCATCAGAGTCTCCGAAAGATAAATTTCTCCCCCAAAGAACCACTGATAGCATGGGCTGTTTTTCCCTCCGTGACTTTGAGTGATTCTTTGGGTTGCCCTGGTGAAGTGGAATTCTGGGCACCTCCTACCCCCAATCTTTTGAGACTCGGGAACTTTAGCTAAACAAACAGCTCTCTGGTGTATGCTCCCGTGGAACAACTCTCCTCTCTAGCTCCAGACCACCGCAGTTGCATTTTTTCATTAAAAAAAAAAAAACCAAAAAACCTTGCAGAGATCATGATAATATTCTTTCAAGAGCCACTATGTCATTGGAAAATCTTGTCTATATAATCTGATAGTAATTCACTAGCATGTAAACTACTACCACTTCACCCTCCCTGACATTTATTGGGTCCTTGTTTTGTGTCAGGCACCATGCGAGGCACTTCATGAGCATTATTTAGTTTAATCCTCACAACAATCCTATTAGGTAGGCATTATTATTATCCCTATTTTGGATATCACCATTATGGAAAAGGCATCTAAGGCACAGACAGGTTAAGGACCTTGGTTAAAGTCACACGTAATATATTGATGAAGCCCAAATTCATACCCAGACAATCTGTTTACCAAAACTGATCTCTAAGTTATCAGACTGTTCCTATCAAATAGATGATATTCATAATGGTATATTCTATTTACCAAACAGATGGAAAAGCTAAAGTAAGTATTTGGAAGACTGGTCTAGGGGATGGGCATCGGTTTGGAATTCTGAGGGTCTGCTTCCTACTATTCCCTTGTTCATCAAATTCTAAGGTAATCTTAGGCCAAATATTTAATATTTCTGTACTAAGTATTTTCTGTACCTTCTTCAAAATGGGAAATTAGTTTTAAAAATTTCCATTTATTTATCATCATAGTTAAAATAATAACAAGAACCTTGATAAAGGAAATAATAATCATAATACTCTATGAATTCAGAGTAAAGGCCTGAAAATTCAGAAAGGCTCCCAGTTTCTTTTGTGGAAAAGTTCTGTTCAGCAGTAATATTCAAACATGGTTCTCATTTTCTGTACACGTAAGAACTGACTTCTGATGTCCTTTCCAAGTTTCTTCCATCTCTCCCTTTCTCCTTCTCAACCTTGCTCTCTCTCTCCCCCTTTCCTTTCTTTCCTTCTCATCCCACTCTGTTCCCTGCCCTCCCTCCCCCTCATTCTTTTCTTCCCTCCTCTGTTCCCCTGTCTTGGATTACAAAGACAGCACTGTGCCTCCGGGAGTGCCAAAGGGGTGCAGTGGAAGATGAAAATGAGGCCAAATAAGTTTTAACAAACTCGGCCTCTTTTTGCAGCTGCTGTTTGGAAAGCAGGCTTCCTGCCATTCTCGGACTAAACCTGCCAAATGCCTTATCCTGGGCTGAGCCCCAGGACCTCAGCCACAGACGACTTTCTATGGCATTTCCAAATGCAGTCCCTCAGCTGTGCTGCAGGCAATAAATATCTCTTTCTGTAATGGGGAAATGGGCCCATGAAATCTATCTGTTCATCCTTCAGAGACTCCAATCGGCTGCCTCTTTATTTTCACCCAAATTGCATTATTGCTCTTTCAGATAGAATCTGGAGATATCAAATACCCGTGTGCCAAAGTTCTGAGTAAGCTCTCTTACTATTAGAATATTCTCAAATTCTCCAAGGGAGGGATCAGTAGAAAACTGTAGCTATATTTGCAAGATAGTATGTAAGATATTTTTCTTTCTTAGAGACTGTAGCCAGCTGGACTCACGTCATTTAAATTTCCTAGCCCTTATTATTAAAAATAGTAACTCAACGTCTTAAGGTTAGAAAAGTTAGATTTATTTTCTTAGCATTAAAGGAAAGAACATAATTTGAGGTGGCAGAAGAAAGGATGTTATTTATTCATATATATTTTGTAGATGGATACACATGGATAATGTGGGAAACTTCTTCTCAATTAATGTCCAAAACAGCTTTGCAAAATAGATATAATTAGCTGACTTTTAAAATGAAGAAACCAAAGTTGGGAGTGCTTGATCCTGGATTTTTCTTATTAATATTCTGCATCTTAAAATTTACATGCTGAAAAATAGACGTTCTTACACACTGTTGGTGGGTATGTACCTTGTTGTAGTGGGTAATTTTACAATATGAATCGAAATAGAATATAAGCATAAAATGACCTTTTTAAAAAAAGTATCTATGCTTGTGTGTGTACACACATGCAAAATTATACTTATATCTATTTTTTTAAATATCTTTTTTATTTGGGCAAAAGTTATTGAAGAACAAATGTGGTTACCTCTAAAGAATGATACTGGGGGATTAGAAGAGAAAAGGGGCTTTTATTTATAGCTTTATACACATCTGTACTTTGGGTTTACTATTTTTTTAGGGTTTAAGGAAGCAGGTCCTTGCTTTGGATTTGATGGTGTCAAGAAGCAGGGGCAATTCTATGATTGGGTGTCTCAATAAATCTCATCTAGAAGGAGGGAAGCTAAAGCTGTAACAGGTAAAGAAGCAGCCATCGCTCATGTCAGTCAAGATAGGGTGATGTTTGTTTTGTGTGCATGTGTCTTGGGGAATGTCCATGTTTTTTGTGTGTTCAGGCTTGACTATACAAGTGGACTTCTTTGTGTCTTGATCCATCGTGGTCACAGAGTGACTGTGTCTGATGTTGTCGTTCTATGATATTGTTTATGTCTAACAGGACACCAAGATTTAGCTGGTAGCACCATGCTGGCTCTCAGATATCAGAGAATGTTTTCCTTTTTCTCAAAACACAGTATAATAAATGAAAAATAAGAGCAAGTTTGGAATAGTGCTTATGATATATCACTTTTGTAATACCATCAAAAAAGTTTCTATAGACACAGAAAAAAAGCTCAGAGATAAAAACTTCTGGTTATCAACAATGATTCTGTTAAAGAGGATTAGATTATGGAAGATTTTCACTTCCTAATTTCTGCTTCTCTGTTTATGTGAACTTTTAAATACTGAGCATATACTATTTTTATAATCAAAAAGCAAGGAAAATATTTCTATTTTGAAAATAAAAACTGGGATATCTATATAAGTGAGCATATCTTTGTTCCTATCTACCCAGTACCTACATGAGGAATAGATTCTATTTTTCATGCTGGCTCCCTCCCACAGGAAGGTTTGGAGATGAAGTCACATTTTTGCTTTTAAAAATTTGTGGTGAGGAAGTGGATGTGGCTCAAGCGATTGAGCTCCTGCTTAACATGTAGGAGGTCCTGGGTTCAATTCCCGGTGCCTCCTAAAGAAGACGAGCAAGACAGCAAGCTGATGTGACAGGCTGGCACAGCGAGCTAATGCAACAAGATGATGCAACAAGAGACACAAGGAGGAAAACCATAATGAAAGACACAACAAAGCAGGGAGTGGAGGTGGCTTAAGTGATTAGGGGCCTCTCTCCCACATGGGAGGTCCTGGGTTCTGTTTCTAGTGCCTCCTGAAAAGAAGACCAGCATACAACAGACACAGCAAATGCAAACAACAAGGGGGTCGGGAGAAAAAAAAAAAATCTTAAAAAAATAATTGTGGTAGCCTCAATTTGAATTGTGCTTGATCATTAAGAGTATAGGGGGTGGGAGGTGATTTGAGTTTTAATAACTAAGGTAACCTCTAACCCTCTTCCCCCTGCTACTTTCTTATCTGTCAGGACAGAGAGCTATTTTTAAAAAACTAATAGATTTTAGTTTTTAGAGCACTTTGAGGTTTACAGGAAATATTGAGCAGAAAATACAGAGTTTCCAAATGTTCCCTCTCTGCCCCCTCCCCCCTCCCCAATCCCCTCACGTAGTTTCCCTTATTATTAGCATCTTGCCTTAGTGTGGTACATTTGTTACAATTGTTGAATTAATATTGATGTATTATAATTAACTAAAGTCCATAGTTTACATTAGGGTTTACTCTTTGTGTTATACAGTTCTATGGATTTTTGACAAATGCATGTAATATATATCCACCATTTCAGTATCAAAAATAATAGTTTTGTTCCCAGTGCTCCACCTATTCATGCCTACCTCCACTCAAACCCCTGGCATCCACTGATCTTTTTACTGTTTCGATAATTTTGCCTTTTCCAGATGCCATATAGTTGGAATTACAATGTATATAGGCTTTTCAGACTGGCTTCTTTCACTTAGCAATATACATTTAAGGTTCCTCCATGTCTTTTCATGGCTTTTTTGTTCATTACTCAACCCCCAGGCAGAAGGAGGCCATACTAATTAAGTGGCAACCACCTATCTGCAAACAGAGCTGCAAAGCTCATTACTTTTTAGCAATGAATAATATTCCATTGTACGGATGCACCACAGTTTTGTTTATCCATTCACCTATTGAAGGGCATCTTGGTTACTTCCAATTTTTTGGCAATTATGAATAAAGCTGCTATAAACACTTGTGTGCAGTTTTCTTTACAGACATAAGTTTAATGCATTTGGGTAACAACCTAGGGGTGTGATTGCTGGATCATATGGTAAGACTATGTTTATCTTTGTAAGGAACTACCAGACTGTCTTCCAAAGTGGATGTGCTATTTTGCATTCCCACCAGCAATGAATGAGAGTTCCTTGAGAGTTCCTTGGTATTGCCAGTGTTTAGGATTTTAGGCATTGTAATAGGTGCTTAGTGGGTTCTCATTGCTTTAATTTATTCATGTGCTTATTTGCCATCTTTTTTTTTTTTTCTTAAAGATTTATTATTTATTTATTTATCCCCCCCTTGCTGCTTGTGCTCACTGTGTCCATTTTCTGTGCATTTTTCTGTGTCTGCTTGTCTCCCTTTGTTGTATCATCTTGCTGCACCAGCTCATGGCCAGCTTGCCTTCACCAGGAGGTCCTGGGAATCAAACCTGGGGCCTCCCGTATGATAAACGGGAGCCCAACCACTCGAACCACACCCGCTTCCCTATTTCCCATCTTCTATCTTCTGTCTTCTTTGGTGAGAAGTCTATTCAGATCTTTTGACATTTTGTGATTGGGCTGCTTGTTTTTATTTATTAATTTTTTTGTTATAGTGTTTCTTTTTGTTTGTTTTTTTTTATTATTGTTGAGTTTTAACAGTTCTTTGTATATGTTTTGTATAAGTCCTTCATCAGATATATGTTTTGCAAATATTTTCTTCCAGGCTGTGAGTTGTTCTTTCATTCTCTTAATAGTATCTTTTGTTTAGGGGAAGTTTCTATTTTTGATAAAGTCCAGCTTACCAATTTTTTCTTTCATTGATCATGCTTTTGGTCTCATATCAAATTGTCATCACCAAACTCATGGTCACCAAGATTTTTCTCTGTTATCATCTATGAGTTTTGTAGTTTTACATTTGACATTTAGGTCTATGATCCATTTTGAGTTAATTTCTATGAAAAGTGTAAGGTCTGTGTCTAGATTCTTTTTTTTTTTTTTTTTTTTTTTTGCATGTCAATGTCCAGTTTTTCCAGCACCATTTATTTAAAAGACTATCCTTCTCCATTGAATTGCCTTTGTTCTTTTGTCAAAGTAAGCTGACTACATTTGTGTGGGCCTATTTCTGGGCTCTGTTTTGTTTGATCAATCTATTTGATTTTTCTTTCACCAACACCCCACCGACTCGATTACTATAATTTATAGTAAGTCTTGAAGTAAGGTAGTATCAGTTCTCCAACATTGTTCTTCTTCACTATTGTGTTGGCTCTTCTGGATCTTTTGCCTTTCCATATCAACTTTAGCATCAATTTGTTGATAGTCACAAAATAATTTGGTGGGATTTTGATTGAGATTGCATTGAATCTCTAGATCAAATTGGAAAGAAATGACATCTTTACAATATTGAGTCTTCCTACACATGAACATGGATTATCTCTCTATTTATTTAGATCTTCTTTGATTTCTTTCATCAAAGTTTTGTAGTTTTACTCATACATAGCTTGTAAATATTTTGTTAGATTTATATCTAAGTTTTTATTCTTTTGGGCACTGGTGTAAATGATGTTGTGTTTTTAATTTCAAATTTCAATTGTTCATTGCAGGTGTATAGGAAAGCAATTGACTTTTGTATATTAACCTTGTATCCTGCAATCTTGCTATAATTCTTATTAATTCCAAGAGGTTTTTGGTGATTCTTTGAGATTTTCCACGTAGACAATCATGTCATCTGTGAAAGACAGTTTTATTTCTTCCCTCCCAATCTGTATACCTTTTACTTCATTTTCTTGTCTTTTTGTGTTAGTTAGCACCTCTGGTTCAATGTTGAATAGGAGTGATGCCTTATTCTTAATCTTAGAGGGACAGCATCTAGTTTCCCATGATTAAGTATGATGTTAACTGTAGTTTTTTTTTGTAGATTTTTAAAATCAAGTTGAGGAAGTCCTCCTCTACCAACTTAATTTTTGACAACTGTCTAGCTCTTCAGTGTGTCTTAGTTTGGATTGCAGGTTACATGGTCACTCTAGGAAAGGCTTCCCAGAGGAAAGATGATTGGGCAGAGTGACTTGACAGTTTCCACATGGAGGGGGTTGGCTGGGGAGGTAAGAGATGTACCAGGCAAAAGTAACTATGCGCAAAGCCTGTGGTGGGATGGAGTAGGCATAGCTGAGGAACTGAATGGCCATTGTCACTGGAGCGCAAGGGCAGTAAAAAGAACCATGGTTAAAGATAAAGCTGGAAAGGAGATTTAGGAACATACTATACAGGGTTTGTAGACATTGATAAGAAGTCTAGAGTTCATCTTGAGAACCAAGGAAAGCCATTGAGTTATTTTAATCAGGGTGTGACATGGTCAGGTTTGTACTTTGAAAAACTTCCTTTGTCATAAGTGAGGAGAGGAATTGTGGGGTTAAGTGTTGGAGGCTAGTTAGGAGGCAGTTGCTGTAGGCTATGTGAGAGGTGATGGTGTCTTGCACTAGACTGGTGGTAGTGGAGATAGCGATAAAGGGACTGATTTTCTAGCTATATAGGAACTAACATACCACTCTTAAAAATTACAAACTATACCCATTACTCCAAGTCCTGGACAGAAAATGTATATACAAGGAAGCTGAGCAGGAAATAATGAGAATTGCTTTGGAAAACCCAACCTTAGTATCAGCAGAAGTTGGCCATGGTTGATTACATCATCTTCTTATCTGGCATGTTATGCCATGACCCAAACTGCTTTCCACTGCCCCTCCCTTCTGTACCCATGGCAGATATCACTAGTTGATCACAGCTCCCTCTTCTACTGAGCCCTGGCAGGATCAAAGAATCATTTTCAAATCAGCATTCCCAAATCAACATTCCAAGCAGTCTCTAAAATTTGTTCAGGATTATTGTGCATGAAAACATCTGTCTGCCATCTTGGTTATTCAGGGAAGTAGTAACTGAATGAATGCTCTTGCTGATTAAACAAGTTCCCTACCACCTTTTCTCTTGCACCAGGTGATCTGAGCATCTGGATGGCAGAATTGGAAGAGGTGAAAGAAAGTGCTGTGGACACTCTGGACATGATCTGCATTATTTGGATCCAGGTGGGTCTAAACTTATCTAATGAGATTAAAATGCGATAAAAGAAGGAGGAAATAAAGCACATTCTTTGTGGATTAAAGGCAAGTTTGCTATTATATTTCACCTTCAGATCTGGTTTCCATGCAGAGAAATGTGGCAATTCTTTCAATCTTTTTCTCTGCCTGAACAAGACATTTTGGTAAGAATGAAGTAGATGAAGCACCCCTACATTTATAGTGTGCTTGTGAATGTCTGAAATGCTCATAGGAAAAGTGGGTGAAATGGAATTGCTCTTAAATAAGTAACAAGTAAGCATTCAATTACCTTTAAAAATGGGCTTAATTTGGAGAGTTTCATTTGCTGTATTGAGGGTAAAGTCTAGTTTTTTTTTTTAAACTCTCTCTTGCTGATACAAGGCAGCAAGATTTTGTGCACTAAGTAAATAGACCAAGGTCCCTTTGGGGAGGGTTAGGGAGCAGGGGATTCTCAGATTTTGGAGGGGATCATGTGGAGGACAATTTTTTTTAACAAAGAAAATCAGCAACACTGTCAGCCAGCCACAGCCATGGGCTAAGCCAGTAGGGGCTCACAGTATTTTGTGAGTGCTTGATTCTGTCCCAAGGGGAAAAGAAAAACCCTGCCACCCCCCAAAAGAGAAAACTGACTTGCTTCTTACAGAAATAACTTCAGACAGCTGTCCTTTTTCAGACTCCTTTTCCCTCCGCCATTTTATTTCCTCTGATTATAACAAGGCAAGAGAAAATGTGTAGTGCAGGATCTAGAAGCTTAGACTCCGAAGCCACACATATCCCCTATCTATCCAGATGCCCCTATTTATGACCTGTATGCTATAGAATATTTCACAGAACTCTCTGAGCATCATTGTTCTCATATAGAAAATGGGGATAGTATTAGTTCTTACCCGATAGGATTGTCTTGAGGATTAAATGAAATTGTGCATGTAAAGTGGTTAGCACATAGTAAGCACTAAATAGGTATTAGCAGTTGTTGCTATCATGGCAATTATTGCCATTTAAAACTTTAGGAGTGGGGGACGGATGTGGCTCAAAAGGTTGGGCATCTGTCTCCCATATGGAAGGACTGGGTTCGATCTCTGGGACCTCCCAGTAAAAAAAAGAAAAAATAAATAAAAAATAAAAAAACTTTAGGAGTTTGATCCAAGCTCAGGGCACCATGCCCATGCCAGTTTCAGTGGCTTTACCACTCGTCACTGTGACGGTGGTAGTGATGGTGGAAGAGGTGTTGGCCTAGAGGGAGAGAAGTGGGACCAAGGGTAGGCAGGAAAGGTAGGAGGAAAGTAAGGTGCAAAGGAGGGGGCCTGGAAGAGCACTTGGAACCAGGAAGCCTCATGTATTTGAAATTGTACTTATTGTATCCATCCATTGGAAGTGTTTCTTATCCAAAGTGCAGTGTAAGTGCTGAAAAATAACCCATCACATGAAACTCTTTTATCATGCCTAATCATGCTTGCAGCATGGTATGTAAGGAGCTTTTGCCTTTGACATTTAGAAGAGTTAAAAGGTTTAATAACAACACCATTTTGAAATAGTGCTTGGACCACTTGGAAAAAGTTACAGAAATTTGCAAATTGCCGGTCCAGTAAGAATGAAAAAAAAGGTTCACTTAACCATAGAGAACGTTAACTAGCTGAACTTCCCCTACAGTGACTGGCATAGCATTTATCTCCACATGCCTGATTAGACAATGTAGTTATTTGGTTTCTGTCAACCTCACCTAGATTCTTAGTACACACATCAATTTATGTCTCTTGGGACTCAAAATAGAACCAACACAAGATCAGAATATAGCTATGTAGGAGCACGTGCATATAGAAAAACATGGATCACTTTTTAGGTCTGGAATCATCACAAATAGGCATTTTAAGTTCCTATTTAGCATGATGTTGCATGGAGCTGCATTTAATAGGCCCCAACCCGATTTCCCAGAAGCTACAATCCTCTTGCCAGGTCAATTTGGAGCAGTCGTTAGGAACCAGGTGGCCAGCATTCCAAGCCTGGCTCTGCTATTGACTAGTTTTGTTATCCTGAGAAAAATCACTCTGTGTCTCTGTGCATCTCTGGCAATAATAAAAGTGTCTACTTTAGGGGATGTTATAAAGATTAAACGAGTTAATATGTTTATAGCAGATTGCCCCATTTATAGGCAAGAAGGGGATATGTTGTCTGTAGAGAGTTTCAAAACAATAATGAAATCATTATATTTGTATAAGACTTATATGTTTTTCATTAACACACTTCTGAGTTCTAAACAATATCCATGATAAAATACTCCTTCCACTGGGTGGACTTCTCCCTTCACCCCTACCCTTGATTGCACCTCGGGGAAACAGTATTAAGAGCAATGGTGCTTGGTACAGAGTTCTCGATTCTCTGCTATTATTCACCTGCTATTTATCTTCCTTGAAATTCCACCTTTTGGTATTTGCTCAAAATCCTTCAGTGACTTCGTGCTGCCTACAGAAAGGTGGCTCCAACTCAGCTGGTCATTCAAGGATCTCCATATCTGATTCTGGCATATTTTATTTTCCCAATATATCCATTAAACAATTTTTTTGACTTTCAGGAAACTAACAGAGTTGCTCTTCCAGGAAAGCCTCAAGACCCATGCCTGTTGTGTCCTTTCTCCTCTTTCTTCATGGCCAAAATAATTTCTTCAAGCACTGACCCAAATGAAACCTACACTGAGTTCCTCCAACAAAATCATTGCTCTTGCTTAGAACTCTCCTAGCATCTCATCTGTTTTTCTCTTTGGGTTCTTCTTTCCTTCTTGCCACATACCTGTATCAATACTCTATCTTCCCCCACTTCACTCTAAGTTCCTTAGGACAGAATCTATGTCCAGTTGACCTTTGACTTCTTCACAGTGCATTGTGCAGTACTTTACCCTTAGGAAATATTAATAAAGGTATGATGAATGAACCAATTCTAGAAACTACTGTGAAGCAAAATTGAAAGCCAGTCTTCTCTAAGGGGAGACACTCATACCATGCAACAATGATCATTGTTCAACAGAAACATTGCACTATGCAATTAGCAATACTGTTCATTTTATTGAGCTCTTGCTAGAGATTTAGAAATTGGCTAACATGATAGTGATAACCAATTATAAAATTTGATATATAAAAACTTGGTTAGAGAGGATCATTCAATTTACAGGCCTTGAGTGCCTCTTATAGGCATAGCAAGATACTAGAGATGGCTCTAGAAATAAAAGACATCTAGAAATATATCTAGAAGTACAAGGAGCTAATGGTCTGGTTGGGGAGAAAAAAAATTTATGCTAGAAACTAGGCAACACATAGAAAGCAATATATAAACACGTGGATTTTTATATACATCAACACATAAATTTAAGAAACATACACATATTTGTGGAGAAAATAAGTTACCTGAAAGGATAGCGCCATTCAAGGTAATTTTGGAAGGAGTTGGCAGTGGATGCAAGAAGATGAGTGTACCGGATGTTCTCTGCTTACTCACCAAATTTACTCTCGCTACTGCTCTACCCAGCTCTGAGCCCTGGGAGGCTAACATTTATGGACCTCACTGACATTCTTCCATGCCCACTAGCTTCCTGATGTGCTCAGTCCATGGGAGGCCCTGGCAGGAGATTGAAAGATAGGAAGGAAGAAGTGAGGTTAGGGATGGGGTATGTAACCCCTGACTCCCTCAGTGGGATGAAGGTTAGCTGCTTCGCTCTAAGGAAGGTCCCAGCTCCTGTCAGCCAGCCCTCTCACCACACCTATAATTTTGCTACTTTCTCAGGGTTCCTGTAACAGTTCTTTCCTCTCACCCTTTAGGGCTTGAAGGAGCCCAGGATATTTCATTGCTTTTGCTAGCCCAGGATATTTCACCATCTCTTGATGGATTTCTCTAGCTCTGTCTAGGCCTCGTAAATAGTCCCTTTTGTAAGCTCTCCTCAATTACCCTGTTTGAGGAGACCATCTGTTTCCAGCAGAGACCTTGACTAATACAACAAGTTAGGAGGCTAATTCAGTAGTTCAGTTCCAAAAACATCTACTGAGCATCTTTACAGGTCAGGTATGGTTCTAAGTAGTGGGGATAAAATGAGATCAAAATAAATCTCTGCTATTAAGGAACATCTAGGCTAGCAGGGAAGACAAACATAGATTAGATTATTTCAAATTAAGAATGCTTGATCAAAGAATGCACTGTAACAAGGGAACAATTGTGAAAGTGATAAATAAAGCTAAGACCAGCTGTCTGACATTTAATCATAAAATATTTCTATGATTTTTAGAACTGGAAGGGATAATAGCTGTTTAATCTGGTCCAATGCCTTTATTTCACAGATGAGAGATTTCAAGGTCCATTGAATTAAAATTACCTGTCCCTGCTACTTAGTAGTGACAAAGCTAGAGCAAATCCCTGAGTCTTGTCCCTCTCAGTCTGTGGTTCTTTCTTCCTCTTCCTCTAGACTGTAGCAATGTGCCAGTTCTAACTTCCACCTATGTCCTCCCCTGCCTCGTTCTTGGCTTCTTCCTCTGGAACGATTTTTCATTTCGAAGCACTTGAATATTTGGAGCAAGGAAAGTGAACCTATTGATTTCAATACTCTCATTGTCACAGTCAGGGGGAAAGGTGAAGAGGGCTGAGACATATGGAGATGAAGTGTGTGGTTAAGGATTACCACTAATCCAAATCCACTGGCAACCAGAAGCAATCTGAGTGTCAGCATGCTTTGGAATGTTTCCAAACCTCCTCCCTGTGCTTGGGGTTTTCTAGATTTTCTGTCCTGATGGGGCGCTAATAAATATCCTGCGTGGGGGTTGATTCATCCTTCCTTCCACCAACGCCAGAGAAAGGCTGAATTTTTCCACATGGTATTTTGAGTGATAGAAAAAGCAGTTTCTTTGCTCCTCTTGCAGTTTAAAATGACTTTGAATGTTATAACTTAATTTGCTTGGGTGCTGAAAGACTAGTGCTATTCATACAGGTAACTGCGGATGGCTTGGAAGTATCTTAAATATTAGGGTTTTAATAATAATGATAACTTCAATTTATTAAGTGATTACTATGTGGCAGAAACTGTCCTCAGGGCATCACATGTTTTGACTAATTTAATTATGTGACATAGATGCTATTATAATTATCAATATTATTATTTCTGCTTTACAGGTGAGGAAACATCATAGAGATGTGAAATAACTTCCCCAAAGCCCTTATCTTATAAGTAAGTGGTGGAGCCGGGATTCAAACACAGGTGTCTGATCCCAGTGCCAGACTCCTGCCTGTTATGTTAGGATGTTTATATGGATGGTCATTCAAAAGCTAGCATGTGCTTTTTGGGGGGTGGGGGGGAAGGGGTTGTTTTTGTTTCCTTTTTATTTTCTGGAGTTACTTCATTTCTAGGCATCAAGATATGGGAATTTTGAGTATGAATACAACCTCTAGAAGCAGAAGTGTCTTTAGCATTGGACTTCATGAGCTTCTAACTTCAGTGAGTGTCACAGATTTGAGTCAAGAAAAAAATGACATGAAGTGTGTGTGATAGTGTGTGGGGAGAGGGGAGGGCAAGGTTGGTGCAATGTACAGTCTATGGGCATTCAGAGAATTAAAGTGACTCTTGGATGCTAAGGTCTTCTATGAGCTCCCTGACATAGCTAAATGTCCCTTTACATTAGGGTGATCAAACGTCTGTTTCTCCAGGACTGAATGGTTTCCTGGGATGCAGGACTTTCCATGGAAAGCCAGGACTGTCTTGGGTTAACTGGGGTGAGCTGGTCAACATGCCACAACATGGTTGGGACCAGTTGCAGCTCATTCCTTTCCCCAACCTTGGAAGGAATCATATCTTAATTCAGTGTTTCTTTCTTTTTTAAAAAAAATTATTTATTTTAAAGAAACTTTAGATTACATAAATGTTACATAAAAAATATAGGGGATTCCCATATGCCCCACTCCCTCCCCCCCCATACCTTCCCACATTAACAACATACTTCTTTAGTGTAGTGCATTTGTTACAATTGATGAACACATATTGAGGCATTGCCACTAACTGTAGATTATAATTTACATTATAGTTTAAACGCTGTCCTGTAAAATTTTGTAAGTTATGACAAAAATATATAATGATCTGTATCCGTCATTGCAAAGTGATGCAGGGCAATTCCAATGTCCCAAAAATGCCCCCATATTACACCTATTTTTCCCTCTCCCTCCTCTCAGAACCTCCAGTGGCCACTGCCTCCACGTCAATGATAAAAGTTCTTCCATTGCTAGCATAACATTGTCTATAGTAGCATTACAGTAAGTCTACTTTAGTCCATTGTTCATTCCCCAATTTTGAGGATTTTGGGATGATGATGACACTCTGCCTCTAAATGAGAGGGGGCTTATATCCCATGGGGCAGATGGATAGAACTCTCTTGCTTGCAGTTGCAGACTCTCTCTGTTCCTTGGGATGGGCGTTGTCCATCATCATTACCTTGTTAGTTGTCCTGGGTGGGTCCAATGAACTGGAAAGTAGGTGTTGCAACTCTGCTGAGATTCAGGGCCCAACAATTCAGTATACATTGTCCACAGCCTACCTACATCAGAGTCACTTGCAACCCTTGTTAAAAATGCTGATTCCTGGACTTCACTCAAATCTACTGAAACATAATATGCAAAATGGGTAAGGTTAGAGCTCAGGTAATCTGCATATTTAAAACAAGTCAGCCAAATGATTCCAATATTCATGAAGGTTAGCAAACCACTGACATAGTCTATAGGAAATGAAACTTCCCTAATTCATAGTTTAGGGGCTCTGGATCCAGGTATTCTTCTGCTACTCTTGATCCCATTCTAGTCAGTGGGATGTTTGTACCTCAGTGTCAAGAACCTGTTTCTAATCTCCATTCTCTACTCTATATCCTAGTGTCTACCTTGAAAACTGTCCCAGTTCCCCAATTTCTAATAGACCAAGCCTTTACCTGCCCTCTCCTGTTCTCCTAGAATTCAAATTCTGCTTCTGAGCCTCAGGGCAGTGGTTGAAGTCTTGTAAACTGTAGATCTCAGCTAGTCGACCCCTAGTCTCTTTGACCCCCTTGTTCCCAACTTTCCGCTGCCTCCTTCACATTTCCTAGTCAAAACCAAGGGGAGAGCTAAAGCAATTATTTCTGTAATTCTGGTAAGAAATTGCTTGTCTGTTTTATAGTCAATAACGTGAAATGTCTACATTGGCTCTGAAAAACGGTGCCATTGGAGCCTGTGTCTACCTAAGCAAAAGCAGGTGTATATTTATCTAAACAGTGGATTTGGTCACAGCTAATGCATAAGATCCATGCTCTCTGACTTCTCTGTGAACTGGTATTCTGCTAAATGTACCTGCAACTAAGTAGCTTCCCTCCACCTTTACTCCCTATATTTACCTGGAGAACACCTACTAAGCTTAGGCTCTCTGGAGGCTTTCCTGACTCCCCAAGTGGAACTGATTTTTCCTTCCTCTGGGTCCCCACTCTAAAATGCTAGATGTCTAATACACAGCCTGTAGGATTCACCTGCAGCTCTGGCAAACAGTTCCCCTACGTGCCAAAAGCTTTCCACCCCAAGAGCCTCCATCTCTCTGCTTCTCTGCCTAAGGGCTATTTCTGTCCAGATAGGCCAGAAGTGCCAGGGATTTAAAGCCCCCAAAGACAGCATTCAGCATTGAGGAAGAGCGTGACAGAAAACTGAGCTTCCCCATCCTTCACCGGGACAGCTCTGAGGTGAATGTACCTGGTTCTTCATGTGGACCCCAGGAGAGTTGAGCCCCAGTGGCCACATGGTAAGCTGCTCATTCGTGTTCCTATGATCACTTTCCAAATAAACTACCCACACCTATGTCTCTGTAACAGTGTCAGCTTTTGGAGGACTCCAAATTAAGCCACCATCTTTGACATATTACTAGATGTATATTTTTATATCTCTGTCTCCTCCTGTCAAGTTAGAAGCTTCTTTACAGAAGGATCTTATCCTACCATGTTGCCTGACACCCAGTCGGCACTCAACAATATTTGCAGCTTAAAAGAGTTTATCTCTCAATGACTTAATAATGTCTCTAGGGCACTGTAAAATCTTAAAGTATGTTCTAAAGCAGCCATTGTAGTCCTATAGGAATTCTTAAAATTCTTTTAAGAAGATTAGAAATCTACTAGGATTCTAGTGATAACTTATTATTAACTCTCATTGGATTAACCAGAATACCTCACTCCCCTTATTGAACCAGATAAGAGAGAATGTATTGGACTTTTCTAATTGTTTTATTACCCTTTGCCTAAACCAGGGTAAAATCTGTGGCTCTTCTTAATGGTCTATGATAAATAATAAGCTGATATGGAAAATAAATCTTTCATCTGTAAGTGATGACAGTGCTGAAAAGTAGTATGGGAAAATTTTTAATAAATTGATGACTCCCTTTTATTGTTCTATTTAATTTTTAATTGTATTAGACTCTGATAAGAATTCAAATTAGTTTAGTCTCAAAGGACTGGAGTCTTTAAATATCTTCAACTGGAGAAAGAACTCATTCTGGCAATTGTATGTCATTTTGTTAATATTTTCAGAAAGCTGGCAGTTCATGAGCAATATTATTAAACCAATAATTTATTCCAATTTCCATCTGGAATCAGTAAGCAAGACATTTGACATCAGCGAGCTCTTCCTCCATCATTTAATTTTTTTTCTTCAAAGCGATGTACATTTAGTTATTCTGGCAGTGAAAAAACACAAAGAATACAGAATTATGACTGTCATTTTGCTTCTAGCAAAGCACCAAGAAAGACTGAAAGGCTATAATATGAACTAAAATAAAGATGCACAGATTGACCAGAGGACACATTCTAATGAATATTTATAGTTTAAAATGTAATAATATCCTATTTATCATCCTTGCTCTATACCAGAATAAGTGATAGTATATTCATAAGAGCAATGAAAGCCCTGAGCTTACAAGTAGTTTTTAAATATTTTATGTCAGAAACACTGCTGTCATGAGATATTATTTTTAAAAAATCAGTTAATCACATATCATTGTGCTTTGGGTTCCCCATTTTTCATTAAAATATGCAATGAGTGAAATGTAGACAAACTTGATAGACTTATTTCAGCTAAGACTCTAAACCACAAAAGATATTTTAGAGAGAACATATATATTGAGTTGGGATTTTTCAACCAACACTAAAAATTAGCAAGAAACTCATTTTTGTATTTTAAGGTAGAAAAAGAAAAAGCTAGCATCACAATGACATAAACAGGTGAAAAATAAATGATTAAAGAATGTTGTGGTAGATAGTTATTGTACCAATTTTGATTGACCTTAACATTGCTCCTTTATTATATTGTAAGCTCTTCAAGAACAAGGCCTTGGTGAATGAACATGATAGAAACTTCAATAATCTGTTGGATGGATATTTTTCCTTTAAATATTAAAAAAATTTTTTTTAAATGGAATGAGGAAATCATTGCGAAAGGGCACAAATACAAATTAGACATTGTGATTTATTCCAACAACTGAAGATAGTCCAATATCATCTAAAGCAAATATATGTCAAAGAGTTTGGCTTTTCCCAAAGAAAAACAGATTGCTCTTTGCTAACAAAAATTGAAGCCTGAACCACTAAAGACAACGTACTCCAAAAGCCTAGATTTGCTAATGGCTTTAAAGGCAAAATAATAAAAATAATAATTTCCATTGTAATAAAGAGCTATAATCTTCCTTCTGGTAAAGTTCCTGGAAAGTTTAATTTTTACAAGATTTGGACTCCATATTAATCTTCACCCAGCATTCAATATCAATAAATATTCCTCCCATGATTATCCAGTTAATGACTGTATTACATTGGTTGCATAGAAAGTCTTAGTGTAAATTTAGCCCATGCTTTGAGATTCTTGTATCAGGAAGAAAAGTTAACCAACAATAAGGGAGATTGGTTTCTAAACCTAAGTAGCCAGTGTTTTGATAGTATTTTGAGGCATTTAACTGGAATGCGCTCTAAATTGCCCTTTTTGTCATCCATTTCCTTAAACACCTTGCTCATTTAGTTAGTTATTTACTTAGATACATTCATTGCCCCAGACAAGGGGGAAATAGGGAAGAAGGGCAGAAAAACTGCTTTTGAGTATCAAACAGCAAGGCTTTTAATTCACAAGAATCTGGGTTTTAGTTTCAAAAGTTGAAGCCCTGAAGTACTTAGAGTGTAAACTTTACGTAATAAACAATAGATTAGATGAACTGAAATATTGTATGCACCCCAAAATACTGAGCCTTAGTTTGGGATTCCCAAAGTGTGAGCTGAGTGCTCTAGGGTAGCTAAATTTGAGCAAAGCATTTGACAAAGTTTTACATAATATCCTTGAGGAAAATGTCCACCAAATGATGGTGATTTAAGGTGATTCAGAAGTTGATTGGTGTATGGATATCAACTTTCAGCCAGGTTGCTACTGGCATTCTGTGTGGCACTGTTTTGTTCAATAGTTTTGTGAATGATTTAGATAAGATAGAGAAGGTTTGCCAATCAGGTTTGTGGGAGGCTCAAAATTGGGACAAATCAAATTATTGATTTCAAGTCCTGTTTGAAATCACATGAATGATGTAAAGAAAACCAGCCATGTAGGCAAATTGAGCCAAATTTAACCAGATAAAAATAAGTAAGGATAAATGTAAAGATCTGTACTTAGGGTTAAAAAAAAAAAAAAATTAACTGCACAAATGAGAGTCTGGCAAGGCCTGCCTGAAAAAATATTCCTAGAGAAAGACTTGGAGCTTTGAGTTAACTTAATGCTCAAGCTGAATTACTGGGTGACCTTTTTACCAGAAAAGATAATGCATCATTGAGTTGTGTTCAAGGAGATGGAAATGTACCCACTGTACTTTATACCGGTCAAATGATACCTGGAAGACTGTTTAATTCTGATTCTTATTTTCTGGGTAGGATATTTTTTTTTTATTTTTTTATTATGGGTAAAAATCAAAATTCTCACAATACATATAAACATTTGCAAAATGATATATAAATATATATGCATATATGTGTATTTGCT
>JAKSZT010054406.1:1974993-2007047 GCA_026826555.1 Tolypeutes matacus
GTGCCAACCTCCACCGGCAGCCTCAAAACTCACGAATCTCCACCGTTCGGTCCACGCCGCCGATCCGCGCAGATAGATGTCCCAAGCCTCTCACTCCACACGTGCACAGCACAGACCCCCGGGCAGGACCCTGTCCACAATCCGCCTTGCTCTGGGAGCTTGCAGTGTGCGCCCTCCTACACTAACGCCATCTTGGCCCCTGGGTAGGATATTAATAAGCTGTGAGACATCTAGAATAAGTGTCTAGGATTTTACATTTATCACTTTTGAACTCCTCTTGTGTGCTCGACATCATTCTGGGTACTAGGGATATTAATTGTGAGCAAGAGTTAAAAATGGTGGAGTCTGGAAAAAGGGGATGATTGATATGGAGATAATATGGTGGTCTTTGCTAGTTGACATAATTTGAACAGCTGACGTGG
Source organism: Tolypeutes matacus (assembly GCA_026826555.1). NCBI lineage: Eukaryota > Metazoa > Chordata > Mammalia > Cingulata > Chlamyphoridae > Tolypeutes > Tolypeutes matacus. Next base: position 1,975,416 of record JAKSZT010054406.1, read on the forward strand.
AAGAATTAGCCTGATACTGTGTGACTCCAGGGGGTATTAGCAGTAGTTATAAAGATGCAGATATCTGTTGCTACATATGCTTACAAATGAAGAGTATGTGTCCTTGGGACAGAAAATGGCTTGTCAATTTCCAGCAGAGGTTGAAGTGTATCTGTCAGGGCCAATGATAAAAGGCAGAAAACACTTAGCACAGTACTTCCCCAGGCACAACCCAGGTGTTCAATCAGTGTAACAAAAGAATTGTACAGGAGATTCTTATACCTTTTAGGTGTTTGGGATAGGTGATTGTAAACTTCTAGAGAATAGGGACTAAGTCTTACCCATATTTTTATCTTCTGTGCTGTTATAGTGTGCTAAAGGCTGCCAATGATATATATAACAAAAATGGGAATATATTAGATTTAAAGCGTACAGTTCCAAAGCTGTGAAAATATCCAAATCAAGACATCATGGTGATCTTGGACTCCTCTCTCACATGGCAAGGCAAAATGGCAGCTGGTCTCTGCCTTATCTTCCAAGCTCACTTTTTCCCCAAGCTCAGCTATGTGGGCTTGAGTCTCTCCTCTCCTCTGGGCCTTGTTGCTTCAGCTTCTTGCTCTCTGTGGGCATTCTCTCTCAGCATCTCCGGGCTGGTTACTTAAAGAAAATCTCTGTCATTCTCAGACGTACATGGATCTTTTTGTCATTTCATATAATGTCAACATTCAGTGGCTTGTGATTTTACTGAGTATATACAGAGGATCCATAATTTCATTCTCCAAATCAAATGGGATTCTGTTGTAACCTGCATTCGTCTGATTCACACCATATATCTTTCTCCTCATTTTTGAAGTCCTCTTACTTCCAGAAGGGTTTCTTTGTTTATTCCCCCTCTTCTTAAATTGAACGTTGTCATTCTCAACACCTTTCCTAGCCACTCTTCTCTCATCTGAAACTCATTCTGGAAATAACTGATTATTTCCATTTCTCTCACAAGCTGGATAAATGTGTAAATGTTAATCATAAAACCCCTCTACAATCTCTTGAGCACTTAACTATGTGCCAGAGGCCTTACATATCTTATCTCATTTAATACTCAGGACAGTGAAAGAAACCAAGCAGGGGTCCATTTGGGTTCTTGCCTGGAGCAGATGAATTGGAGTCCACACCAGGAAGGTCATGAGAGACAGCAGGTTTATTAATGCTGGGGGAAGGACAGGAGATGGGGGTGTCTCAAATCTGCCTTCTCCGAACTAGGGGAGCAGGAAGTTTTATGGATTCAAAGAGGGGAAGGTAGAGTGGTTACCATCACAATGGCAAGTATATACAAGGGTGAGCCTAGTTCTGAAATAACCATAAACAAAGGTAAGTTCAGTATAGAATTACCATCACAATAGTAAGCATGCACAAGGGTGAAGCTAAGTCTAGATTAAATATAAACAGGGGTGAGACCTGTTTAGAATGCCATCACAATAGCAGGTCTAGGCTAAATCCAACCAGTTTTAGCTATTTCAGATATTAACCTTTTGCTATTTTATAATATAAAGGCATCTATATAATGATTTTGTAATCATAATTATTTTTAAACAATTTATTGAAGTATATCATTCATACATGAACATACATAAACTATAAGTGTTCAGTAAACATCACGATCTTACAAAACAAACATGCATAACATCATACAGGGCTCCCACACATCACTCCAGCCCCCACAAACATCCTGCATCGTTGTGAAACATTTGCTAACAAATCTTGAAAGAGCATCCTCAAAGTATTACTACTAACTATAGTTTGAATCTTCTTCCCCTATACATTTTTTAAGGATTTATTTATTTATTTACTTTTATCCATTTTTACCGCCCCCACCCCCCCATTTTTGCTGTTTCTGTGTCCATTCGCTGGGCAACAATCTGTGTCCATTTCCTGCCCTCTCTTCTCATCCTTCTCCTCCTGTCTTCACTGGGATTCGATCCTTGGAACCTCCGATGTGGGAGAGAGGTGTCCTACTCCTACCTGTGCCACCTTAGTTCCTGGTTTTTCGGTGCGTCTCGTCTTGGCTCTCCATTGTGTCACTCTCCTGTTATGTCATCATCTTGCTGCGTGGCTTGCGGGGCCTGGCAGCTCACCCGTGGACGGGGCCTGACAGCTCACTTGCTCATGGGGCCTGGTGGTGCACCCATACACGGGAACTGGTGGCCCTTGTGCCTTCTATATTTTTCTTTTTAAAATTTTTACTGGGAGGTCCTGGGGGTCGAACCCAAGTCCCTCCATATGGGAGACAGATGCCCGACCACCCGAGCCACATCCCTCCCCCTGCTATATCTCTTAAGGTTGATCAAAGATACCCAAAGTTACAGTCTTTTCCCATACAGGATGGACATATAATAAATCAGGCTTAGTTTATCACCAGCTTTCTAAAAACCAGACCTAGGGAGAAAAACTAGGTCTGGGGACACATGCATGGTTTCTAATATAGCGAATGTTTAGCCTACCCTGATTGTCACGAAATCAGGATGGCGAGAATATTCACATTCATAATTATTTGTTAATTCTTAACCCTCAGTTACAAGAACTTCATCATGTTGGCATCATTATTCCCAATTTACAGATTAGGAAATGGAGGGTCAGAGAAGTTAGATGATTTCCTCAGCTACACAGCTCATTAGTGAAGGAGCTAGAGGTTGGATCCACTTCTTTCTTTTACCCACACATTCTACAGACTTTTCATGTCAACTGGAATTTTAGAGTGAAATTGTAAATATGCTGAAAAGAGAAATGGAAAATTGAACATACTTTGAGTGGCCTTAATCTTTGTCAGATTAAGTTTCTTACTCCAATTAACCATTCACAATGAGAGATTTAAAAGGCTGATTTCTCACAAGGGATTGGCATGAGTTCAGGGTTAGGTGTCTCTCTACCTATCAGACTAGAAAAACTCTTGGAGAGGTTTTAAACTCAGCTTCTCGCCTTAAGATGCAGAGTGGTGCACAGACTTGTTCTGAGGACCAGGAGCTAGGATTTCAGTTTTCCAGACTGTTCCTGGGGAACTTTGAATGAAATTATGCATATTTCCCCCCATATGGAGACTATACTCAAAACATAAGACATAACAGAAGAGATACATTTTGATAGTTTTAAGCCTAAAAAAATTCTTGGTCAAGAAAATACTGAGTGTTTATAAAGCATTTCTTAACTCCTTGGAGAACGGTACTTCCAAATAAAACTTTCATTTGATCTTTTTGAAGTGTTTATTTTAGGTAAGCATTCTTTTCATAAAATACACGTGTTATAACAGCAAACATTAATATTAGCATGTGCTAAGGTTCTGAAATTTGCTTAACTAAAATTATTTGCTTTTATGGCTCTAACCAGTAAGATTTCCAGAAATCCAAAGGAGATAAAGGGATTTCCTTACAAAGCCTGGTAAAGCATCAGATAGGAATTTGGAAAGGGCAATTCTAAAATAAAGCTCATTTAGAATAAGAACTGTCTTAAGATCTTGACTTGAAGAATCTACACAAGCTCAAACATCTGCAAAAATGAGCAAATAAGGTGTAATTTTCCCAAGACATTTTGCTAGAATCTTGCTAACTTCTTTTTACTGCCAAAGACTCAGTTAATGTTTCAAAGAATGAAGCACAGCAGGTTTTTGCTGTGTTTTCTTGGATATTTAGAAGAAAGAATAGATTTATATGTTTTGCATTGGGAATTGCCTATTTTATCAAAAAAGATGAAGAGTAAGCTTCTGCCTCCACTAGAGGTGATTCTAGAGATGTCAAATATTTCTAATGTTGGCAGCAAGCCCTGTGGTAGTTATCTATTGAGTGGGAAACAACTCCAACTGATACTTTAAGCTTATTTTGAATAAACTTCCTGGGAATAAGCTCTTCATGATTAAAAAAAAAAAAGAAAAAGAAATCTAACCACCAGGAGCACCACGACATAGCAGAAAGGGTACCAGGACAAGGTATTCTAGGCTCTGCTTCCACCTTTGCTGCCAGTCAGGTATGTGACCTTAGATAAATCACTTTGCCTGTCTGAACCTCAGTTTCTCCCTCCATAAAAGGAAGGCACTGGATAGTTTCTATGGCTTTACTCATCTTCAGTTCATCAGCTTCCTTTTCTGGTGTGTTAACTGTGGCTTTTTCTCAGACTTCTCAGGAGTCCCCCTTCCCAAAGGCATCACATCTACCCTTTAAATACTCTCATAAATGAATATTTATAAGGGAAGAGGCACATGAAGTCGGGGATACTGGATTCCTCTAGGTTCTTGACTATGTTGCATAAAAGAATTTAAGAACATGCCGGTTTAGTTAGGCCAGTAAAAAGAGTTTATTGAGAAATGAGAGAAAAGAACAGAAGTACACACCCAAGATATGGATGTGGGTTCCTCCAGGCGAAGAGAAAAGATTTGGGCTTGAGGGGCTGCCTTTATTAAGGCCATTCTTCACTCCTCCCCTTTCCTAATTTTGGGGGAGGAGCCCCAGCTGTTTGCTGTTCATTTGGTTACCCCACCTGTTAGCTCTCAGGGGGCCAATGGTGATGCCTTTCCATTGGGGTTATTCGGGACCAATGGGGAGGCCTCTTTGGAGTTATCTGGGGTCTCCCCTTGACCCCAGAAAGAGTTCCAAATGGGACCTAGTGGCCAGAGTCTTGGCAGGGTCTTTTGGCTTTGTTCTTAGTGGCAGTCTTCCCTCAGGGCGTTTCTGGGTGGGGTCTTACGGCCATGTTCTCTGCCGTGTCCCAGCCGTGACCCAGTCTTTTCCTCTTCCCTATACTAGCCTGCCTCAGTGCACATACAGATTTCTCAACTTTTTATCACTTTTCCTAAATTTTGCAAAGTATTCCTAGTAAAAACTTCCTGGTATAAACTTATCAAAGTTTATCTTTGCTCTCTTTCAGAAAAGAAAGAGGAGGTTGCTTAAAAAAATTATTTATCAGGTTTGTAAGGGGACTGCTTTAGTTCTTTAGCAAAATTAACTCTTTTTTAAGCTTTGTAGCAGCCGATTTACTAGTGATGTGTTAATGATAAGACCAAATGCAGTAGGTGTGGCAAGGGCTAAAGATCTACTAGCTGAAGTTGGATTTATAATACATGATTGAAGGTAATGAGGCCCTTGGTCTATGGTTGAGACTTTTTTACTCAGTGGCTGTATGTATAGAACTAATTAGGTCTTTGGATCCAAATTGGCCTACCAATTCAAATAAGGGAAAAAACTCTAATTAGTTATGTTTTAAAAATACAGTACACCAGAATAGTTAATCTTTTTTGTACATCTAAATAAATACTTTTCAGTCTGTGGATCAAGGTTAGTAAAATCAATGTATTGGGTCATGGCCAGCTTTTTTTTTTTTTTTGCTTTAATAATATAGACTGGAATAGAAAATAGAGTACATCATAATAAGGGTTAGTATTGGTTAGTGAAAATTTATTTTGTTTATATAGAGAGAATGTTACTGAGGGTTAATAATTAACAAATAATTATAGTTATCAAATCACTATATAGATGCCTTTATATTATAAAATAGCAAATGGTTAATACCTGAAATTACTGATGCTGGCTAGAGTGGCCCTACCCCTGTTTATGGTTGCTCTAGCCTTAACCTCACCCTTTTTTATGCTTATTATTATGGTGGTAATTCTAGATTGAGCTCACCCTTGTGTATACTTACTATTGGGGTAGAAACTACTCCACTCACCTCTGTCTAATATACATGTGAAAGACCTTGTACCTGACCTTTGTTCTGTATATCCCTGTATTAGTCAGCCAAAGGGGTGCTGATGCAAATCCCAGAAATCTGTTGGCTTTTATAAAGGATGTTTATTTGGGGGTCAAAGCTTACAGTTACCAGCCTATAAAATGTAAGTTACTTCCCTCATCAAAGTCTATTGCCACGTGCTGGGGCAAGATGGCTGCCGATATCTGCCAGGGTTCAGGCTTCCTGGCCTCCTCTTTTTCCAGGGCTTGCTTGTCTCCAGACTCATCTCCTCTGCTATCTCCACAAGGCCAGCTGTAGACTATGAGGCTCTCTAGGCCTTGCCTCTCTCTATAAGGCCAGCTGTAGAGTATCACACAAATGGCTCTGTCTTTCTCCCCAGGGCTTTTGCCGTGTCTAAGAGATATCTCTATTCCTCTGTGTTCTTCTCCTGTGTGTTCACTTCCCGGGCTCCAGCTCAAAACTACTCAGCATCAGAACCCCAAACTCTGTCCTTTGCCATGTCTTTTATCTGTGACTCCCTACCCACCAAGGGATGAGGACTCAATGCCCTACTGTTGTGGCCCAGTCAAAGCCCTGATCATAATTTAATCATGCCCAGAGGAACAGACCAGTTTACAAACATAATCCAATATCTATTTTTGGAATCCATAAATAATGCTTGGGCAGAGGAAGAAGCTGAACTGTGATGTAAGTACAGCAGAGGTCTCTGATCCCTATAGGGAGATCTGGAGATGGAGGCATCCTCCAGAGATGTCTTAAATTGAGGCAAGGGGTCCTGTGTATTATAGGGTGTAATAAAGAGCCTGAGAATGGAGAGGGCCTGCATCTGCAGGCAGGATCATCCCACCCACCATATCCATGGGATATAAGCCCTCTCTCACTTGGAGGTGGAGTAGACATCACCATCCCAGTCCCCTCAGGATTGGGGGAAGAACTATGGACTAGAGTGGACTTGATGGTATTCTGTTGTTCACATATGGTGATTCTAGCAATGGAAGAAATTATAACAATGAGGTGGAGCCAGTGCCACTAGACACTTTTGGGGCAGGGAGGGGACGAGCAGTTGAAATACAGGGGCTTCTTTGGGATTTGGAGGTAGTCCTGAGTACCTTTGTGGCAATGGATGTAGGCCATTTTAAAACAGCACACACCACTCAGAACTGTGTGGGAGAGAGTGTTGTCTACGGTGTGAACTGTGGTCTATGGTTGGTGGCAAGGCCCCAGGATGTGTAAGTCCATTGAGGGTGGTGGGCCACACTTGTGGGAGATGTTTGTGTGGGATGTGGTGAGAGGTATGAGAGGTGGGCAACATGGGAATCCCAGTGGGTTCCGTGTAATATTTTGGGTATCTAAGCACCTCTTAAAATATATTTATATATATACATAAATAACATTTTTGTAAGCAAATGCACATATATGCATATACATTTATATATCATTTTGCAAATGTTGGTATGTATTGTGAAAATTTTGATTTTTACCCACAATAAAAATAAATAAATAAATAAAGAGCCTGACTCCGTTTTTTATGTTTGTCCACTGACAGCTTCCCCCTTTCCCTTTTGCACTTCATCTGAACAAGCCCATAAGAAAGCTCAGGAGATAGACATTCCCTCCCTTGACTCCAGTGGGAAGTTCAAGTCAGGCAAACCCAGGCCCCCCTCCCCATTAGGAATCCTCAAACCTGCCCCTCCCCTAAGCACAATAAAAATCCAAGTCACTTGCCCCTTCCTTCCTCAAGTCATTTTCTGACTGGCATGGGTACTTGCCCTGCTCTCTCTAGAAAGCCTCATTATGTAAGTAAGAAAACTTTTCATACCCCCTTGGCGTATGTGTGGTGTCAGTGTCGACTTCTGACCCAAATTTTGGATGCAGGGTATTTATCAGCATCCGTGGCTTGCACCTGTAATTCCAACCAGAAATGTCTCTTGACATTACCAAATGTTCCCTGGGGGACAAAATAACTACCCCCCCGCCCCCCTTTGAGAACCACTGCTATGCCCCAAGCTATAAATAAGCTTTTGCTAGACAGGCACTTGCTACCTAGATTTAACTCCAGTGTGCTGTGTTCCAAATATTTTTGTCTGATGCCCAGAAAAGACCACTGGCAGCTCTAAATTCTCATGACTCAACAGGCTGGTAAAGATAGTTTCATGAGTTCCGTCTGAGTAATCAGAACCTTTGATTTCATACTTCCAGCCTGGCTGTGAATTTGGAGTGGATGGTCTGCTGAGAAAACAGGATGGAGGCTTTAAACTTTGATTGTTTTATTTATGGGGCACATTAGCTTCTTCTTTGAAAGGCACATAAAATCACTTAGTCCCAGTAAAGTGGGATAATGTGCTAATTTACATTTGCCTGCCATTTTTAAAACCCATTTTATGAAGTGGGAATGAGGCAGAATGAAATAGTTGAATTTTAATTGCTGGAGTTCAGACCCCCAATTGGGAGCTATTGGGCTATTCTAAGGACTAGAAACTACAGGAGGAGAGTAGGGTTAGCAAGTCCAAAGGAGTGGCTTTTAAATGGATAATTGCTGAGGAATTTTTTGCTAACAATTGTAGACCACAGAATCCCACACTTTGTCTTGGTTGCCTTAATTTTTTTTTTTTTTTTTTTTTTTTTTTTGCTTTATTTTCAAAGAAGTGTTAGGTTACAGAAAAGTCACATAGACAATATAGTTGATTCCCATACATCCCCCCCCTCATATTTTCCTCTATTAATAACATCTAACATGAGTATGATACATTTCTTACAATTGGTGAACAAATACTGAAGCATTGCTACTAACCACCGTCAATGGTTTACATTATGGTTTCCGTTTTGCACCATACAATTTTATAGGTTTTGATAAAATTTTAAATGGCCTGTATCCATCATTGCAAGATCATGCAGAACAATTCCAATGACCTAAAAATGCCCTATGTTCCATCTATTCTAGTGTTCCTCCCCCTCCCCTCGGAACCTATGGTAACCACTGAGTTTTAAGTTTTAAAGAATAAGGTTCATAGCTACATGCATTAATATTGAGGACTTGACATATTGGTCTGTTTTCTTAATTTTTAAAGCTGTGCTTACACTAAAATGCAGGGATTGAGATGTGGAGGATTTAGGCTACACAATTGCATTAGGCCGACCCAATAGTTATTTAAAATATTTTGTGTACAAGAGTGTCTCTCCTAGTTTTTCATTCAGGGTTCCATGCTTATTTATGGCAATGAATAATAATGTTTTCATGATTTGAAATCTAGAAAATCTTTTATTTCAGTGGTACCATAAACAAAACATTTAAAAAGGATATTCTTTTAAAAATTAGCTCATTTCAAAAAGTACTTTAACCTGGACACATACTGATGTAAGTTTCAGACTTGTGTGTTTTGGTTTGGTCAATTCAAGGCTTATTATATTGAAGAGTAAGTAACCTTTAAATGGGAAATTCCTAAATCGTCTATGAGCAAGTCATTGTTCTATTTCTGGGCTTGGGCACCAAAGGCATGCTGGGAGGTAAAATCAAAGTAAGAGCTGGGATATTTAGTGCAATCATCTCTTTTCTAGCCAGTGTTCTTTTTATTGCAAGGAGTGGAGGCCACTCAAATTAGATCAAGAAAATTGAGGATTATTATAAGGATTCACACAGGTCTCATGGAAACCACGATGGGACATAGAGCATTGCTTAGTCTCATAGGAATCACAAAGCTGGCATAAACTAGGCCTGCCTTTGCCATCATCTCTCAAAGATTTTTTTTGTCTCGACTTTAGGTTTACTCCATAATCTTGCTTGTTGCTGTGGCTTGTTTTCCTCTGGTAATTCCTCAGATTAAAAATCTGAAATTGAAAAAATAGATGAAGGGCTTTCCTTTAGCGTCACACACTTACTGTCCCAGAGTCCCAATTCCAAATTTCTGAGAGAAGAATCTGTTGGGCTCAATCAGAGTTACAAGTTCAAGCTTCACCACTTCACCTGTGGCTTCCTAGGTAAACTCCTTCTGCAAGCATAATGGGCCGGTCTGCTATGCTTTCACTTGAAAGATGAGGTGAAGTGAAGTGATTTGCCTGTGGTATTGCAGCCAGTTACTTACTGATAGACAGTAACAGAACTCAGGGCTCCTTACTCCTCCACAGTCCACATCATATCTTTAATTAAATTATCAAAGGTGTATTACATCTGTCACACTTCCCTGACATTTCTTCCTATTTAGAGGGAAGGCAAACACTCCTGGATTGCAGAACTGAGGCAAAGGGTGACTGGCAAGTCAGAGAGATCCATCCAGGTTTTCAGCATTACTACTCAGTAATTCAGTAGGTTGTCAGTTTGATTGCTTTTAAACAGCTTTACTAACGTATAACTTATATACCATAAAAGTCACCCATTTTAAGTGTATAAGTCAATGAATTTCAGTGTAACTACAGAGTTTTATACCATCATCACAGTCTAATTTTAGAACATTTCCATCACATCGTCTCCTTTTACAATCACTCACTATTCCCACCTTGACCCCTATGCAATCACTAATCTCTATAGATTTGTCTTTTTTAATAAATTTTATATAATTTGTGTTATATTATGGTTGGCTTCTTTCACATAGGTTAATGTTTTTGAGGTTCATCCATGCTGTCGCATGTATCAGAACTCTATTTGTTTTTATTGCTAAATAGTTGTCCATTATATGGATATACCACATTTTGTTTCTGTATTTCCTAGTTGATAGATATTTGGGTTGCTTTCATTTTTTGACTATTATGAATAATGCTTCTGTGAATATTTGCTTACAACATTTTAGTACACCTATGTTTTCATTTCCCTTGGGTATATACCTAGAGGTAGAATTGATGGATCTTATAGTAACTTTATGTTTAGCCATTTGAGGAAATGCCTAATTGTTTCCCAAAGTGTTTCAATTTTTCCACATCCTTGACAACAAGGATGTTACTACTGTCTTTTTTATTTTAGCCCATCTTAGTGGGTATGAACTGGTATAAAGTTCCCTAGTGACTGATGATGTTGAGCATCTTTTCATGTGCTTATTGACCTTTCATATATTTTCTTTGGAGAAATGTCTATCAAATTCTTTGCCCATTTTTAAAGTGGATTTCTTGTCTTTTTATTGTTGGGTTGTAAGAGCTCTTTATATATTCCAGATATATATCCCTTACTGGATAAGGAAATTTGAAAAAGTCTATTTAATTTTGCATATATAACAAAAATTTAATTCAGTATGATTTGTATTTTTCAGCTTGCTATAAACCAGGTGTTGTGCTAAAATTGTTATAAAACATTATCTGTCCTTGTGTACCTGATACTTGAGCTGTGACCTATTTAAAATCACCCAAGATAAATACATAAATGAATACATGATAGATGTGTAGACAAAGTGCAATGGATACTCGGAAAAGGAACCAATTAATTCATCAGTAGATAATATAAAATAATAATTTCTAATAATAATTTCTAATAACAAATGGCTGCTATTATGAAACTTATGCCATGCCAAACAAGGTGCTAAATGTTTTTGCATTTATAGTCTAATTTTATTCTAATACTAATCTTTCATAAAATCTGTCCCCACTCTTTCTCATTCAGGGATTATGATATCTGAAAATAGATAAAAGTTTTATACCAATTTAGGAAATATATATTGACTGTCTACATATAAGACACCTTGGGTAACATTAAAAAGAATGGTGTGGCACTGGCTCTTACAGGTCTAGGAGGAGAATGGACATATTCACAAATTACTATTTTATGAAGGCAGAATATTACTATTTCCCTCCACAGTTTGAAATCATAAAAGAGGGAGAAATTACAGCCTGAGATTAGGGAAGGCTTCTTGTAAGAGGTAGTAACTAAGCTGTACATGGAAGAATGGGGGAAAAAATTAAAGGTAAAAATGGGCATTGGTAAGGTTACCAAATGCTGTATTGTTCAAACCAGGGTAACAGGAAAGAGAGCAGAGAGGAAAGGGGCACTATGAATAATTATGCCGGGACAACAGGGATAAACTGGGACTGAATTGGGAAAACTGGGATGAGAGGTCACCCTAGTCACTTGGGGAAGACTTTCATTGGTGGAGAAGACATGAGCAAAAACTCAATAGCTCATGAAATGATGTTACTGTGCTTACCATTACACCCGCTAGTAGAGGACATAGTCAACCGTCCCTGTCCCCTCCTGCCTTGGTGCGCATAAGTCTAATTACCCACCCTCTGCTTGGGCACAACAAGGAATAAGGATCCTGGGAAGCATGGGAATATGGGAACTTTGGATATTCAGTGGCCAATAGGCTGGACCCTAGAGGTCTTCAGTTTGTTTCCAATCAGTTTTCCATCTAATATCTGGGTGGGGCCCTTTTCCCTCCTTCCCACTTGAAGTATACCAGTTTCTCTACTCCTTTTCCTACAGTTTAAGCCATCTTTCCCATTCCTTCTCCTCCTTTCTAGCCTGTTTTTTCTTCTCCTTCTTCTGTTTATGCAGAAAAGCACACTCAGTAAAGCTTTCTGTCTCCAAATTCTGCCAACTAATTATTTCAGTCTTGTTTCTGGGTAAGTGTGAGCTGCGGGATAAAGGTGAGTTATAACACTGCTCTACAGTTAATCTTGAGTGGCTGTTACCTGGTTATAACTAGGGCAGTCGTGGTGGGATTGGAAAAAATCATGAATGAGGGACACATTTGTTTTGAGGGCAATCCCAGTAGTCCAGTTTCAAAATTCAGAATCTCATAGAAGTAGCAAAACTAAAATAATTTTCAACAAGGAACATCACACATGGCAAAGGAACTGGATATTTCCTAAGGAGACAGAAAAAAGATTCCAAAATGTGAGGACAACCAAAAGGATCAGTGATGGAAGAAAAATGATGCTAAAAAATTTCTTTTTTTGAAAATACTATTTGGTTAGAAAACATCCTGTGAACAAACTAGCAGTACTGACAATTTGCATCTAATTTAAAGGGTATTTAATTTGAGAGAGCTTAGCCCATACCTTTTACCAAAATTGCATAGCCTTACCTAGACTTCTACCATTTTACTTCTTTCTTGAGAATAACCATATTTCCTCAGTTTACCTGCTATAAGAATTACGTAAGTCTTATGCATGAAGCACCAAGGAGAAAACTATATATGGGAAGGCAGGGTGCGTTATATATATGTGGTATTCATTCCAAGATATTGCTTGGAAGTTAAAAGCTTCCTAAGACAATGACCTGAAGAACCTTCAGCTAGTTTCCCGTCTATCAGTATTTCACTGCATAATAAAATATAATGATTCTAAGATTTCCAGAGCCTTTATGACTCTCTAATTTCCATATAAGTATTAATATTAAGTAGCTTCAAATGAAAGTAGGACCCTAGTTTCATGTGCTTCTTGATCAATTTAATAGAGATACCATTGTCATATACTAGCAACATTTCAAAGACACCCACTGAGGATCTTCAAAATGAAAAGAAGTGATCTTTATGTACACTAAGCTAATTTAAAAAGAACTTGGTAATTTAAGGTTTTTCATTTTAGTCATAAGTCAAAGTGTAATTAACAGAGTTAAAAAATATTATGAGACACTGATATTTTCCCTCCAGGGGTATTTCTTAAAGTGGACCATCACTTTGGAACTACCATTTTTCTGTTAAAAATGAATCAGCTTTTAGGGTCTGTCAAAATTTATCACAGTCTGATTATGAAGCTGCATTAGCTATAGTTTATTTAAGCTGCAGTACACAATGAGCTCTATAGAAAGTCTTATTAAGAGCATAAATCCAACAAGAAATGAATAAATCCAGAGCATTATTGCTCTAAGCAGAAAAAGTTCTTTCTTCGCATCCTAAAGATAGAATTTTACCCAAGTGAAGAGAACTGGGATTCATCTCCTCCAACCCTATCATTTCATAAATGAAGAAATTGAGGATCAGGAAATTAAGTGATTTCTCCAATATCATACAACTAATCAGATCTGGGACTAGTACCAACATGGCAAAAAAGAGTGAAAATTGATGAATATTACTAGGAAATTAGTGTTCTTCATAAAGTACTGTTATGTGGTCGACTATGACTTACTGATAAAATATCTTTACAGAAAAGCATTTGTTTTAATTAGGAATGAATGAACAGGTACCTCTCTCTGCCAATTACTAGAAATGGCCTAATCACTTAATCTTAGTGCCATGATTAAATTTTTGGTAAATGAAGATAATCCCAGCCATGCTTCCATGTAGGAATGTTGTGAAGAACAAATTAAGAAAAAAAATTCATTTTATTTGTTTTACATTTTATTAGACCCTTCCATGCGTATACTGTTGTGTGGGGTATTGGCTCAAAAATAATCCAGATTGGGTCCTGGCTGGAAAGGCTTGCAGGCGAGTCAAGGAGCTAAGACTTGTCTATCTGTCTGTATGTCTTTCCTATCAGAATATAACATCATGTCTGGCTTGTTCATTGCTGCACAATGTCTGGCATATAGAGAGCGTTCAAGAAATACTAAGTGAATAAATGAAAGAAGGGCTGAATGAGCATATAGAAATAACTCTATCTTATGGTAAGAGGCCATGAGAGCTATATGAGAACAGGAGATTGAATGCTCTGGGATTTTACAGGTCTTTCTTTGATTCCAAAGTCCTCCAGAGGCTGATGTTAACACACTGACCTCAAACTGCTATTTCTATTTCTATGACCTTGGTCAAACCAGTTAGACTGTCTAAGTTCGATCTGTAAAATGGGAAGGTTAGGATGCAGGAAGCAGGCAGAGAATGTAAATGAGTGCAGTGGAATGAGCGCAACGTGATGGAAGCTGGTGGTGGGGGGTGTCAATCTAGAGATAACGCACCCTGTGTGAAAGGGCATGTCCCTCACAGCCTCAGTAGATCGTTTCCAGGCACGTCCCTCACAGCCTCAGTAGATCGTTTCCAGGCAAGACCCTCACAGCTCAGTAGATCGTAGGCCTAATTTTGTCTGTTCTTAAACGTTTTCAAGAGAAATTCTGCTTTTTCAAGTTTTAAGATTTCCCAATTTTTAAACGTTAGCAACTAATTTAAAATGAGTTCGATTAAAATAAGGGCAAGTCAAACAGATTTGTCTCTGGACCAGATCTGGCCCATGTGTTGCTAGCTGTTTTTTTTTTTTTTTTTTTTTTTTTTTAGTGCACCGCTCTCGGAAGCGCTGCAATACCAAGCCAATGCGTGGAGTGGACGGAGCAAGCCCCTATTTCACCTCCCAGCTCCAAAAATCCGTTTAATGATGTCCTAGGATAGAGGACATATCAGATATTAAACTGATAAGAACAGATACTACACTTGATCTTAGCCAAAAGGCCGAGAAGCTATTGTTGCTAGCTTTTCACCTCAAACTTCAAAAGTCTAACAATCTCTGATTCTTTGTTTTTGATATATGTTCACAACTTAGAGTGTGATGGTTGGAAAATGATGTGATTAATTTTGGAGTGATTCCTGATTTCCCCCAAAATATGTCTCAGGCAACTTTCACTTAGAAGATTTGTGCTTGCGGTTTTCCATGCTGGGTATTGACTGTAACACCACAGTATAAATGTTGCTTCCTAGGATTTTAAAGAAGTAATTGATATTTGAAAACTGTGCTGAAATTTGGAATTGGTGCTAACCACGGAAAGACAAAAGCAAAGAGTTTATCAGAGTTTCTCTCTTCAGTTTATCTTGCAGGATCTTTTTATGAACTGTTTTTTTTTTTTTTTTTCCAGAGCATATACCCTTAATTGAAAGTTGACAGCTTAGCACTAACTGGAAGAGGTTTTTGGCTTTCCCATCGTGCATTTCTCTCTGTGGTCTGGGTATCTATTTTCAATGAGCTGGCTGTTTTAGAAAAGTGGATGCCTTTTATTATTGCTGACATAGATGTTGGGTCTTTTTTTCCCCCACATTTCACCATGTAGATTGATTTCTTTTATGTTTATTCAGCTAAAACGTGCATGCCTGAGAGAAATTGAAATGGTATGCTATTTGTCATTTTACCTGGCCATGCCTTTAAGTAACACCTGCTTTTTTATTGAATATTTACAAAATAATTTATTTATAGGATTTATATGAAGGCAGCCTGGAAGCACGTTGCAATATCTTCCATCCATTAACTTTATACTGCACTTTTTCCTATTTCCTTTCGGAAGATGTATTTGGGGGGGGGGGCGGTTATAGGTCTCCTTTTACTTTCCTAAACTATAGTCAGCCTTCACTAATTTAACCTTGTTGCAGATTTTCTCTAGGTATGTCTTAGTTTGCCAAAGGGCTGCCAATGCAAAGTACCATAAATGGGTTGGCTTTTATAATGGATATTTTTTTAGGGGGAAATCTTACAGTTCCGAGGCTGTGAAATGACAAAATCAAGGCACCATCAGAGGTGCTTTCTCACCAAAGTCAACTACTGGTGATCCTGACATCTTGCCACATGGTAAGGCAAGATGGCAGGTCTACAGGTCTCTCTCTCATTTCTCCTAGAGCTCAGCTGTGGGTGATCAGGAGTCTTTCCCTGGGCCTCTTCTCCTTGACCCTCTTGAGGCTTCTCTTTCTTTCTGCAGTTGTAGGTGAACCTGGAGTTCTCTCTCTCACATGGCTGGGTCAAAATGAGAGAGCTTCCCTTTCTGTGTGTCTTCTTTCTCTCTGTGTCTCTGTTTATATAAGGTTCCAGTAAGAGGGCAGAGACCTAACCTGAATCATGCCTCACTGACTTAGTCCAACCCAAAGTGGTCTTACCAAGTGATCTAATCAAGGTCCCTTAACCAAATCTAATGCAAAGGGTCTCACACCTATAGGAATGGATTATTTTAAAAACATAATATTTTTTTGGGGGGGATTCACCAAATTCAAATCGTCACAAGGTAGTTTTGAATAAAAATAAAATAAAATAAAGTTTAGCATGGAATAGCATGGTACAGGCTCTGTGTTAGATTGCCTGGGTTGGATGTTCATCCATTTCTACAACTTACTATGCATTATGGCCAAATTACTTAGCTATGCTAAACCTCAGTTACCTCATCTATAAAATCGAGATAATAATAGTACCACTTCATAGGATTGTTTTAAGAATTAAATATGACAATGTGCAATTTAAGTAACTCTAATTATTAGCTATTATTTTCATGACTTATTATTTAAAACTGGATCTTGGAAACTGTACCATTGGGTTACAAATGGCATTAGGCTGCTGTAATAGTCAGGGCTCTCTAGGGAAACAGAACTGACAAGAAATATCTATAAATGTTTTGAGATTTTTATAAAATTGCCTCACAACTATGGGGATAAACAAATCAAATTCCATAGGGCAGGCTGCAAGTTGGGAACCCCAATGAAGGTTTCAGTGAATTCTCCAGAAGAAGCTGGCTGGTTGAAGTAGAGATGCAAATTCTCTCTTCTGACTGCTGAAATCATCACTTCTCCTTTAAGGCCTTCAACTGATTGGCTAAGACATCTCTCATTGCTAAAGACAATCTCCTCAGTTGATTATTCATGTATTCAGCCATAGATGCAATCATTTCACTGATGATTTAAAGTCCATGAACTATCCTCACAGTAAAAATTAGGCCAGTGCTTACTTAACCAAACAACGAGGCATGCTAAATTTTATATTATTTTATTCGAAACTATCTTCCTCTTTTTGGAATCCTTTATAAATGGAAGAATAAAAAGTCACAGACAGAGAAAACAACTGCAGAGACAAAGAGGAACCCAGGAGCTGAGAGAGAAGGTCTCGTGAGCCAGAAGCTGAAATCAACAACACAGGAACTGAGAGAAGCCACTTTAGCCAGAAGCTGAAAACATCAAGGCCCAGAGGGGAGGGGAGATACATGTGGCCACCACCACGTGCCTGATCACCCCCAGCTGCAGCTCGCGAAGAAAGCATCTCCTGATGATGCCTTGATTTGGACAGTTTCATGACCTCAGAACTGTAAGCTTTTAATTAATAAATTCCCGTTATAAAAGCCAATCCATTTCTGGTATATTGCTTGGCAGTCTTTAGCAAACTAAAACAGCTGCAATTTAGGGAATAATATACGCTTTGCCCTCTTTTACCCCAAATCCCACCTTTCCTTTCTTACTTCCTGTCTTCCTTTGTCCCATTTCCTTGTTTTTCTTTTCCTTCCTTCTCTCTCTTTAATTCATTCCTTGAATATTGTGTACCTACTCTATGTTAGGCACTGGGCAAGAGATCATGAATGCATTGGTCAGCAAAAGACACTCATCCCACCTCTCGGGGAGTTTGCAAGATGTTGGGGGCAGGATGCAGACACTAATCCAGCAATCACAGGAATATATAATTATAAGCCATGGCAACTAACCAAAATTATTGCACACCCTCAATTTACCTTTGCTCTAAGAACTGTGAAGGAGAATAATATTAGCAATGAACTTTTGTGTGTTTACCTCTTGCAAAGCACTTGTGCCTAGTGTGTTTTATTTGACCCTTATAACAGCTATGTGAAGTAGTTATTATTAATTCCTATTTCACAAACAAAGAGCCTGAGAAGTTAAATGACTTGTAAAAGTCACACAGTAATCTTATTAAAGGACTCAAGGCAGGTTCTCTGTCTCCATTATTTATACTCTTTCTAATAATCTGCAAAATGAGAGTTTTTTGAAATTGCCTAACACTCCTGACAGCCTCTGGAAGTAACTATGAATCTCTAGGGACCTGCATTCGAGTGATATTTTTGAGCCCAGCTTCTATGCTTTGATTATTTGACTTTGCTTAGTCCCCTGATTCTAGGCTGTGGCTCTGATTCCAACCAGCTCCCCGAAGGGCAAGTTGTGGATACGATGGATGACTAATAAGATAACAGGACCCATCACTGCTTTTGGGAAAACCTATGCCTTCAAGGCCCAGATCAAGTTTGGAATGCAGCTGGCAGAAAAATTTTTCTGTTTCTGATAAATGTGCAGATCCTCTCCCACCTGCCTTGGTTGTCAGACTCTGTGCCAGAGTTCCTGTTGTTGCCATCCCTGACCAGTATGACATCCTCTGTTTGCAAAGATAAAAAGACAAATAGAAAATATGCTAGTTCTTTTCAGCAGAGTCGGAGATCTTAGAACATCTAAGAAGGGGAGTGCAAAGCCACCAACCATAGCTTAAGCAGGTAGGAATTCTGTTCTTCAGGAGTGTGTGTGTACTTACTGAGCACTGTAGAGCCTGCAAAGGCCTCACATTTCAGACACTGGGCATAGGGCTGAGTCACCAGGGCCCCAGATGCTCAGAGAAATATGTGGGGAAAGCTTTGCAAGTATTTCCTTGAAGTTCCACTTTTAAAGCAGTCTTACTTGCCTGATAGAACAATGTGGGTCTAACAGAGGTGATTCTATTTGATTGAGGAGGGTCATAACAGCCACTTAACACATCTCCATCAACAATTAGTTTCTGGAGTCAGCCCAGAGCATGCTCCGGGCTCCATTTTGAGCCTGCCTAGTGGTTCTACAGCCATGATACCATCACTACTCTCCATCATTGTTTCTAGATGAAGGGAGTACTCATAGCAAACTTTTTTGTGAGTTGTTATGGGAAACAAACATGACTTCTAGTTTGGAGAAAACATGGGAGCAAAAGGAGTCATGGAATTTTAGATTCGGAAGGCTTTTAATCCAGTGCCTTCATTTTTAAGAAAAGGAATCAGGGACATTGGGGTAGCTTAAATAACAGCCTCCTAAAGATGTCCACGTCTTAATCCCTAGAGCCTGTGACTATATTACATGGGATAAGGACTTTATAGATGGGATTATGGTTAAGAATCTTGATATAAGGAGATTTTCCTGGTTTATCCAATCTAATCCCATGAGTCTTTAAAAATGGAAGAGGAAGGCAGAAGAGTAGAGCAGAGAGATGTAATATAAGTAGGACTCCACAGCAGTTGCTGTCTTTGGAGATGGAGGAAAGGGATCGTGAGCAAAGAATGTGGCAGACTGTATGAGCTGGGAATGGCCTTCAGTCTAGAGGCAGCAGAAAATAGGAACCTTGGTCCAACAACCACAAGAAATTGAATTTTTACAACAACCCAAATGGGAGAGAAACAGAATCTCCCCCCAGAAACTCCAGAAAGGAACACAGGCCTGCCGATGCCTTGATTTTACCCCAGTGAGACCCGTGTCAGATTTCTGACCTACCGAACAGTAAGATAATAGCTTGGTGTTGTTTCAAGCTGCTAAATTTGTGCAACAAGTATTTCCTTGTTGGACAAACGTCTGTTTAAGTCTTTTGCCTATTTTTCATTGGATTGCGTGCTCTTTTATTGTTGAGTTTTATGATCTCTTTATATAGCACGGAAACCAAACCCTTACTGGATATGTGGTTTCCAAATATTTTCTCCCATTGAGTGGGCTGCCTTTTTACCTCCTTGACAAAGTCCTTTAAAGCACAAAAGTGTTTAAGTTTTAGGAGGTCCCATGTGTCCATTTTTTCTTTTATCGTTGGTACTTTTGGTGTAAAGTTTAAGAAACCACCACCTACCACCAGTTCTTAAAGATGTTTCCCTACATTTTCTTCCAGAAGTTTTATGATTCTAGCTTTTATATTTTGATCTATTTTGAATTAGTTTTTGTATAAGGTGTGAGATCGGGGTACTTTTTTCTTTGGATATGGATATCCAGTTCTCCCAGCACCATTTGTTGAATCATTTTTTTAAAAAAGATTGTAAAGTTCTTTTCGAAGGAACATGCTTTGCAGTTCTGTCAAGCATCCTGATTGCTTTCGTCTGGACTACAATATGTTTGGTTTTTAAAGTGTACTTCCTCCTCTAATGTTTGCTCTTTTTTTTGTTAGAGCACATGTAGGTTTACAAAAAAATCATGCAGCTATTACAGAGTTACAATATACATGCCCCACATACAGTTTTCCTCATTAATGTTTTGTATTAGTGTGGTGCCTTGTTATAATTGATGACCAATATTGTTATAATTATATTATGAGCTATACACCATAGTTTACATTAGGTTCACTCTTTTTGTTGTATAGTTCTATGGTGTTTTAAAAAAATTTTATTCTGGTAACATATAAAGCATAAAATTTCCCATTTTTTAAATTGGCTTATATGTTGTTGCTATTTCATATTGACTTTCACACACCTAGTCCAATTTTTAATTACCACCTCCATATCTTTTACTCAAAAAATTTTTATTCTAATAATATGGAATCAAGTTCTTATCTGACATACCAGTTTCATCACCCAATATTTATTGAGACTCCTCCATGGATAAGCACAGAGTCCAGCTTACAGGGGACATGCAGGCTTAGACCAAAGGATTCCTTGCTATAGACCAAGGTCATCCCTGCTGTAGACCAAGGGCATCCCTGCTGTAGACCAAGGGCTTCCCTGCTGTAGACCAAGGGCTTCCCTGCTGTGATTGCCTTGGACCAATGCCTGGAGGGCCCTCCTTGAGAGGATTACTGGAAGGCAAAGGACTTTGTGAATTCAGGCAGCAGACAAAATTGCAATTTGCACTCCTAGATATACTTGAGGGTGTGATTTTCTGTTTTAAATATTTTCCTTTGATTTAAAAGTCCTTCCTCGCTCTTCACACACTGACTTCTCCTTTCCCTTGAACAAAACAGCCCTTTCTCCATCATGGCCAAGAATGAGAATACCAGGACATTTTCAAAATGGAAAATAAACAGACTAGCAGAATCAAGGGAAAAGCAGGTAAAACATCAGTTCCCAGGCATGAGTGACTAAACCTTATTGGATTTCTCTCCCTTCTTGCCCAGCACTGCCATTTCCACTTCTGCCAGGCAATGTCTTCTATCAGGCCAGAAGGGCAAATCAGATATGCCTCCTGGGCTGTCGGAAAGCACTGCCAGTGCCTGGGCTGGTGGATTCTCTCAGCGTGGCAACTACTGACAGTTTCACCTCAGCATCCCTAGGCCTTCTCCTTGTAGAGAGAAAGCAGCAGGTATGACCAGGCTCCCATGAGTAAATGACACAAATAAAATTGTTCCTCTCATAAGCCTGAATCCAGGAAGTCAGTCCCATGTGAAAACCATTTTTTTGAGGAGAGCCCTTTCTTTTCTGGCAAAACCCACAAGGCAACTATTTTATGAAGAGCTTGAATCTGGCCTTCCCACCAGAAATAAAACTTTCAGAGTTGTAGTCTTGGCAGGGTTGAGGCCAGCACCAAGTAGCAGGAGACTTGGAGTCCAGTGCCATCTCTGCCACTGACCAACTGGACCACCTTAGGAAAATGTCTTAACCTCTCTGGATCTTGGTTTTCCCATCTGTAAAGTGAGAGTGGGCTAGAGTCAGAGACGACAAAATGGATGCCGTTTCAAGCATGTGTACTTCTATACTTTTGAGTCTAAAGGAGAGATGAATGTTGCCACTTCAAAGATCCTCAAATTTCCATGTGTGGTAGTAACTTTTAGTAGTGGCTCTGTCTTTGGTAAATGTGTGGGACTTTATGCTTCATGAGAAGGGAAGCACGAGGGGTGGTAGCTGAGGGAGGCAAGTGAATGTTGACAATCTTGGGCTTGCAAAAGGGTGGAACTCCATGACGGATGGCAGAAGTGGCCATGATTCTCCACTCTTCTCTCTGTGTATGCCCTTGGCATGTGACTTTGCAGCTTTTCCCACTAAGAGGTAGGATTTACTTCCCCACCTCTTGAGTCTGTGCTGGCTTTGTGGAGTTCTTTGGGTAACAGAATGTGGCAGAAATGATATTCTGCATATCCTAAGCTAGAGCCTCAAGGGTCCTTGCACACTTCCACTTGCTGTTTTGGAACCCTGCCAGATGAGGGATATGTTGCTGGAAAACGAGAGTCTTGTGACCTAGTTGCCCACATCACCCCAGGCAAAAGCCTGCCAACCCCAGTTGCCTGCTCATTACAATTGCATGAGTGAGCCCAGCAGACAACAGAAGAACCTGCAGCTGATCTTAGCCCAAATTAGTGAACCACAAATCATGGGCTAAATAAATGGTTTTGTGGTGATTTGTTACAAAGCAGAAGCCAGCACAGCCTCTTACGTTCAATTCATTTCAATAAACACTGAATGAGTACTGTGTGAGAATACAGTTGAGTGAGATACTATCTCTAGCCACAAAGAGTGTGTAGTTTAGCTGCATAAACAAGAAAATGTACAAATAGCGACAGGGGAAATGAGTTATAACAGATGCCATAGTGAAGGTGCAGTTGAGGCTTTGGGAGTTTAGACTGAGGGATTGGAGAACAATGTGCCATTTGAAGTAGATATTAGGTAATGTGTAAGATTTACACAGGAGAAGACGAAAAGTGGATTTGTTGTAGAGGAGGGGAGTGGGTGTGGGTAATGGCAATGGTAAAGATGAGAGCAGTTTCAAAAAGTATTTACTGCCCTCTCATTTTGTTATTTGTGAAAATACTAAGACATATATAATATAAATCCTTAAATGAGGGTCACAAGCCTTAAATGGCTCACAATCCAGTTGGAGAGGCAAGATATGACTGCATTAAAAAAATTGTAAAATAAGGGATGAATTAAATATAAGCACAAGAGCAACCGATATCTCTGTCAGGACTAAGAGGGACCCTAGAGATCTTAGAGACTACATTTGAATATATTCCAGAGAATTTTCTGTAAGATGGGATCCTGCAAAATGCTTCATGGTCAAATAAGTTTAGAAATCACTATTATAAACAGCTCATGGAAGTTAATTCTTCATGTTAATATAAAAATGTTCTAAGAAATTCCTAGTGTAAAAAAAACAATGAAACATAAACATTTTGGTCAACTTTAATCTAATATGATCTTTTCCTTTGCCAGGAGAAGGAACCAAAATGTGGTTATATACTCAGAATGACAACCCAGTTAGTGCTTGAGATGAACTACGACCCAGGTCTTCCTGAGAAACTCCAGGTCAGGGCTGTTTTTTTCTTACACTTAACCTTGCTTCACACAAGGTAATT
Source organism: Tolypeutes matacus (assembly GCA_026826555.1). NCBI lineage: Eukaryota > Metazoa > Chordata > Mammalia > Cingulata > Chlamyphoridae > Tolypeutes > Tolypeutes matacus. The sequence continues at coordinate 1,998,987 of JAKSZT010054406.1, forward strand.
AGTGAGTCCCTGCCCCCCAGAGTAATATGGATAAGGAGGATTGTAAATCCACAAGAGGGAGCAAGCCAGAGCTTGCAAGCTAGAACCATGGTGGGTTGCTCCATGACTGGTGGAATTTGGGTTGGGTATTGAATGATGGAGAAGATTTGGATAGACTACAAAGAAGAGAGGGTATTCCAGAGAATGCACAGAACATTCTAGATAGGGCCCACTCTAGCTGCTGCATCCTCCTTAATATTTGCTATTAGAGGTTTTGAGAAATGCATCGGGACATGCCTCATATCTGCCATTATGGTAATCATATAGAATAGTTTCACTGCCTTCAGAATCCACTGTGTTCCACCTGTTCATCCTTCCTTCCACCCGAACCTCTAGGCATCCACTGATCTTTTCTCTGTCTCTCTAGTTTTGTCTTTTCCAGATGTTATATAATTAGAATTACATAGCATGTAGCCTTTTCAGGTACTTCTTTCACTTAGCAAGGTGAATTCCCCTGTTAAAGGATATCTTGACTGCTTCCAGTTTTGGACAATTAGCATAAAGCTGCTGTAAACATTTGTGTGCATGGTTTTGTGTGATCTTAAGTTTTCAACTCTTTTGGGTAAATCCTAGGCTCTTGGTTCCTGGATCATGTGGTAAGCCCATGTTTATCTTTGTAAGAAACTTCCAAACTGTCTTCCAAAGTAGCTGTGCCATTTTGCATTCCTAGGGTTTAAGTTTTTAGCAGAGCATGAATGCTATGATATTATGAATTGTATCCAGCAACATAATGGGATAGCATTCCTTCTTCTCTGTTCTTATATTAGAATACATCATCATTATTTGTTTCTGTCCTCTGCACATGACTTTGCTCTCAGAGTGTATTAATTCAGCTAAACTCGAGGAATAAATCAGAAGCTTTTTAGGAAATTACAGGAGCAGGGTAGTGAAGAAAAATTTGTTTCAAAGTATTAATTACAAAATGTTGAGAGGATGTGGTGTGGGGCCAGAATGTCAGAATAAAGTGATAAGATGTCAGAACAAATGATGAGAGTTTCCCAGGCTAGAATTCCATTATACCTGATATGTTCTCAGTCTCCAGCATGACAAATGGGCCTTTTGTTCCTGTGTTGAGTGTTCATACAAAGCAAGGAGAAAACATTTAGGCTTTAAGGGAAAATAATAAGAGGAAATAAATGAAGGAAAGGAAGGTTCTTATATTTGAGGGCAAACTAAGCCAGATGCAAAAGGACAAATAATCTTTGATTTCACTTATAAGAAATACCTAGAAGAAGCAAATGTATCGACATAAGGTTATCAGTGGTGGGGGCCAGGGAATGGGGAGTTATTACTTGAGGGGTACAGAGTTTCTGTTTGGGGTGATGAAAATGTTTTGGTAATGGATGGTGCTGATGGTAGCACAATATTGTGAATGCAATTAATAGAACTGAATTGTGCACACAAACGTGGTTAAATTATTAAAATGGGAAATCTTGCATTGTGTATGTTACTACAATAAAAATTAATTTTTTTAAATGGGCCTCCTATGAAGCATTGTGCATATGTTTTCTTGCTCCTTAATTTCCCAATAAATGGACATGAATTTAGTGCAGGGTTTACTAATCTGATGAGTGGAAATTTTCCCCTTTTCCTTAAAAAGGTAAAAAGCAGATCTCATCAGAGATCTCTTTCCAGATCACCCTTCAATTTATTCCTGTTTTCAGGTTCAAGAGCCAGAGCTTACTCTGCCTTGGGCTCCCTTCCCTGCCATTTGAAGTGAATATATTTTTAGAGGGAAGATTATATTCTTTTCTTATCTAAATGTATGAGCCTTGCCTCCAAAGATCTTAAGTTTACCCATGGAAGAGACACATTGGTGTAGCAGGTATAAGATATGTCCTTGTTGTGGCCAACATCTCCTCTCTATGAATTTTACATGTGATCATGAAAAATAGATGCTTTCTAAAGGCTCTTGAACTTCCGTTCCATCTTTTGAAGCCTCAGGTTAAATTCTGCAACTTAATTTATATCTTGGAACTGGCATCAGTTTAGACAACGCAGTGTATTTCTTCAGCCAGATTCCATCTTGCCTCTAAAAGCACCTGCTGCTGTCTTCCCAGGTTGCATCCGGCATCTCCCCTACCCCTCTAGAAAAGCAAAGTGCTCCTTGCTTCTGGGCAGAACCCGCGGTGGTGATGGTGCAGTACCTCACCCAAGCTCATCTTGGGCTGGCTGATTTACAGAGGCTGTGCTCACAGTGGCTGCCCTGGGGCCGATCAAAACTTTTAAAGGAGGGCATTATGATGAAGGAATGGCCCGGCCATTTCTACATGCATCTCCCTGTACTCCAGAGAGGTTTGAGTTTGAAACGGGATGACAGGATCACAGCAGTGGATGGCAGCTTCCCTGTTAATGGTGTGCAGACTTCCCCAGGCAGGGCTGGAAAGGACGGGTGGGGGCAGTTTAGCAAGGAGATTGTAAGACACCAGAAAAGGCTGTCAAGTAACAACAAAGTTCCTGTCCCCCAGAAGAGCAGTGTCTATTATAGATAAGCAATTAGGACCCAAGAAAGTGGCAAAGAAAAAAACTACAAGTCACCATAATGGAATATGATAGATGGATGTCAGGGGCAACAATTTTCAAAGAATTCAGAAATGAGGAATCGTTTCTTTCCAGGAGGTTCTGGAAGGGTTTCAGAGAGAAAGTAAGCTATGCGATGGAGCACAAAAGAATTACTATTAAATCAGCTTAAAAATTACAAAAGTTATTTTTGATGTAAAAATCCTCAAAGAAAACAAAATTGACTATCGTGGAACAAAACTACATTAAATTTTTTATGTTCCCTTTCAATCTTGAGATATATATTTCAGACTTAGAGTGTCTGAACAGTTATGTATTGTGCTTTTTTCACCTTTGTTCATCATTCTTTGAAGAGAATACATGTTTTGAATATATTTTCCAGGTACTGTGTAGGTTTCTTGAAAACAAGTAGGGTGAACAACAGGGTGTCCTGTTTTTTTCCGGAACTTTTCTGGATTTAGCATTGAAAATCCTGTATCACAGAAACCCCCTCAATCCCGGCAAACAGGGAAGGTTGGCCCCCTATAAAAAATTCTTGCCTTTACGGAGTTAAAATCTGGTGGAGATAAGACTGTAAGCGTGCAATTACATGTGCACTGAATATTACAAAGTAGGGGCAAAACAACTGGCCAGGGGAAGACATCCTGGAGGAAGTCATATTTCATGAAGTCAGAAGAAGAGTTAATTAAAACCACCTTAATATGCTACATCTGGAAGGCCACTGAAAGTGGGAAGTCAAATTATAATTCCAAAGTTGCTTTTGATCCTAGAATCAAAGTAAAGAGAACACAGGGTTAATTATATGTTTAGCTATGATACATTAGTGGAACTATATATCACTTGCATTCTACTGTATGATAAGCTATTTCATTTTAATTTTCAATAATGATAACAAATTATGCAATTTTTCTGTTATTGAACTTTACATAGAACCTTAACTTATGGGTCATGTTTTATATAAATTATTATATTTCTTTCCCTTTTCTCATATTCTTGACACTTAAACACAATTTTTTTCTCTCTGAAAAATTGAGGACACATGTCCCCAATCTTGCCTTTGCCTTACCATGCTTAGGAAAGGATGCACTTCTTTACCCTAAAATGACTTATAAGAACAGAAGGATGGAGGGCAAAGAATCCACAGGGCTGGAGGAACACCGCCCAAATCTTTCTCTTCAGACTTCCCTATTTTATATTCAATGTAGACCATCCCCATTTCTACTGACTATGTTCTTTCTTCAGATATGTTAATGTCATTGATTAAGTTACAGCTTTCTTTTGTAGTCAAACTTTGATTAGATTTTCCCAATCCTTTTTGCTTTTGACCTGGGAGATATTCTGCAATGAGAGTAAATTCTAAAATCAACCATTAGGATTTTACTGATGGATTGCCCAGAGATTATAGGACATTTCACATGCTTTTTAAAAAATCGCCTTCTGATATTCTCTCACCCCCATTCCCTGCCTTGTTCCAAAAAAGGATGATTTTCTGCCAACACTTTGGCAGGCTACAAGGCCCTATGTGGGACAATGACCTAAGCCCCAAAGAAAAGCTCATAAGTAGGAGACATCCTTGTCCCAAGGAAACTTGCAGTTGATTGGGAGAATGAGAACTATAAGCATGAAAAGTTTAGAAATGATCCAAGATATTAAGGAGTCATAATGCATTGTTCATTTCCAAATGAATGATAGATGAGAAAGAAAATAAGAGTTTTTAGTTCAGGGGAGAGAGAAATTTTGGTGTAGTCCAGGAAGAGACTTGTTTTAGATTTTGAACAATAGGGAGAGTAGAGCTCACTGTAGAAACTGCCATTTTTTCTTATAAGCATATTGTCATGAGTAATAATAAGGTATGGTGGTATTTTCCTTCACAAATGTGTTTCATATATGAGATGGGGCTTCATATTAAGCCCATTGACCCTTTAAAAGAAGCCTCCAGAATGCTCTTCAAACAGGTAAACTCCTGACCTGGAATAAATTAAAAGTATTAACCTAGATGAAAGGCTTTGCTTCTTCATTTCTGCCTAAGCCCAGGAGTTCATCTCTGTGACTGGCCTGCCCTGAGTGCCATTCACGTGTCAGCCTCTTCCAAGAAGGAATGAATTATAATGCCATCTTGGGCAGAGCTATGTATGGGGCAGCAGAGAGCTGGGGAACAAGAGAGAGGCTGCCTCAAGATTGAGAACACCTGATTAGGTCACGGACCTCGCAAAATGCCCATTCAGGCATGGATACTGCCTTTCTACTGCATAAAGTAATAAATTATAAAGAAGAATGTGTGAAATTTTTCCCAATTAAGTTTTCAGTGATGCACATGGTTTCTGAAGAATAAAGTACAGCTAAGAGACATTTATTTTGTGAAGGCTTAAAGTAAAATTTCAGCTGAGCAAAAAAATAAAATAAAATAAATGCAAGTTTAATGTCTAACAAGACATACAGTATGTAATTAAACTCTAATTTATCAGGTCCAGCATTCATTAAAGGATTCTAAGCCTGAGAAGCTTATGAAGTTCTTTAAGACGCAATCAATAACCCATTACAATTGTGACACAAACTCCGAACCTAATTACCGACAACAGAATAGCTGTGGCCCATTTAATAAGATACCAGTGTTATTAGAGGTGAGCAAAGGTATGCAGGGGTGGGGGGTTAATCGACATTGGCTTATGTTTCACCCAAACCTGCACCTTAATTTTTCCTTTATAATATCATTTAGGGAAAATGCTAATTAGGGCTGCTCATAAGACCTTCCTGTTCCTTCTAACCTTGAACTCCAGGTTTGTTCTTTCTGAAAACTTTGCTTTCCAATTACTCTGAAGAGTAGATCATTTAATTTTATCATATTTTATAAGATTTCCTCCGAATGTTTCTCGTTTTCAGTAGCCTTGTGAATTGCCTTCACCATTCTTTCTTTTAATGCTCTTTAATTTACTCTGATGGAACCTCCTCCCTCACAGGTATTTTCACTTGGATCTTTGGAGTACTGTGTGTGGTTGAACACTCCATATTGAATCTTAGATGTGCCTGCTCTGCTAGAACAGGTTTGAAAGAACCGAATATTGCACATGCTACCACCCTATGTTAGTTATCATACCCACTGTTTTAATTTGAGTTCCCCTAGAAGCAAACTCTGACACAAGGATTTGATGAATGTAGCTTGAGTAAAGGAAACACCAGTAGAGGTTGGGGAAGTGAGGTAGTGAAGGGAAGGCAGGCAGTAAAAAGGATGAGGTTCTCATTAAGCCAAATCCACTATGGGCCACTGTAGCTTGATCTTGCTGGGGAAACTCTGAAGCCCAGTGTAGAATACATACCTCAGAGTTTTGTTACCCAAAGGACAAAGGAGCTGGTTAATTTTTATGCTTTAACCCCCATTAATCATTGGTTGCAGACTGCATTAATTTCTTAGTACTTCTGGTCTACCACTTGGAGGGCAAAGACTACTCAAGAGCTCGAGAATGCCCTCAGTGTTGGCAATTGAAAGTCAGCTTGTGTGCACTGCCATGTTAAAGGCAGGGACATGGACAGGCACTCACAGAATCTGCTCCATCTAACATAGGCGAAGCTTCTGCCCATGAGATTCCTTAGTAGGGTCTTAAATAGAAGCTTCCATTCCTTTCAATGCTTGTTGTCCTGGCAGACATTTTAGATTTAGTATATTAGTAATTGGAGAAATGGGGTTTGGGATAGCTATAGAAATAAAACAGGAAAGATCTTAGCAAGAAGGATTATTAATATGAGAAGTGGGAAGAAGGAGCCTAGCAACTGTACCTGGAGATTTTCCAGACTGCTACCAGGGACAAAAAGAAATCAGGCCATTTACCAACTTCTGATAGTACCCACAGGGTCAGAATCAGATGATAGCCTAGAATTAGACTTGGTGTGGGGTACAAGACTGTGTGTGTGTACATGTATGTGTTTGCATATGTGCCCATGGACCCTAGCTTGTGTGGTACGTATAGATATGCTGGGAGATGGACTCAGAGGACTGGAAATGAGAGATAATTTGTCTTGTTTAGGCTCTGAATTAGGCTGAACCACCCTAATGCAACCCAGGTTCCCCCACATTTTTCTGTGTCTTAAAAACTATGCTTCAGGTTTGTTTTGCAAAACCATGACCTGTTTCTAAATACCAAAGACTTCAAGTAAACAGTGTAATTTTAATGAATAAGCAGAAGAACTCCTTAGGAAATTCAGCTGATTATCTTGAACATAACCCACGAGGCTTTTCTGTGATGACGGTTTTCTCTTTAACAGTGTTATTTTGGGGAGCAAAATCAGCAAGTGTGAGGTTAGAATTCCAGATTGAGTTAAGAGTGAGGAAAATCAGACTTACCTCTTCAGCACTGATTTTTCAGTTGTCTCTCTTTGGGATTGTTCAGGTGTTTGTCAGTGCATATGGTGGCAAAAACTGCAATTATGGGATGCTTACCTATATATCTAATTCTGGACATATGTAGATTACATTGTGCATATGAATGCAAATGGAATCCCATGAAACGTTTTAGAATCTGAAAGTCTCTTTTGTTTTGATTGAGATCTCATCCAAAGGACTCTTTCATTCATTTTCTACTTCTCAAGGACCATTAATACATCCTAAAATTATTTCATATGCTATAGTCCTGTGGATGCTAATTAGAAAATCATCAGCCTTTGTATTCTTTTGGATTCTCTTAGGAAATTAACATAATTGGCTGTTTCCTGCTTTCTGAAGTTTTACACACTTGATGAAAGACACATTCATCTTGAATTGATCTTCTTCGATTCCATATCCCCCTGTTTTTTGTACCTATTGGGTGTTCAATAATTCTAAGTTGAAATAAATGCACCTTCTAAATCTTTCAAAGGCTGTCTTTCAGCCCTTTGTCCAGTTAATCCTCTGGAATATTTCAAAACAGCCAGATGTGTTTTTACCAGCTTCTTTCAGCTGCAATTATCTATGAGTCCCACTCTGGGCTCATCTTGTCTACTCTTTGATTCAGTTTCTAGTGAGATAGTCAGAATGATATTAACCCAAGCCAGTGAGCTGGGCTTTGGGATTAGACTTGTTGCTTTGAATTGGAATCTGATTTACCTGGGGGTATGCACTCACCCAACTTTAGCATGTCCTTCCATGGTAGCCTAGGATGCATAGATATAATTTTGCCTAATTTTCTTTTCCAATCAGCATTTTCTTTCTTACTAAAAAATGTGACCTGTTTAAGATCTAACTTTCTCAGTTGAGGCCTTGATAGCTTGCTTAAATCTTAAATCTTGCTAGCTCCTTCTTCCAGGGGTTATATCATAAACAAATAACTCAAAACCACTGTCAGTATTTCTACTGTGAATGTATTTATGACCCAGAATGATGTTGCCACCACACACTTGAACCCTAAAAATTCCATCACTCAGACCTACGCCATTGTATCATGGCCATTAAATTTGATCTCCTCAGTTTTCTATTTTCCTTAGCTATCCATCCATCCATCCATCCATCCATCCATCCATCCATCCATCCATCCA
>JAKSZT010054406.1:2024706-2125518 GCA_026826555.1 Tolypeutes matacus
CCCTCTGGTCATCATATTATCTTGATGGGTTTGTTCAGTTGATTAGCTTTTCTCTATGCTCTAGAATTTTATTTAGCTGTTGGTTCTGTGTGTGAGTTAAGTTTTCTCTTTGGCAGTTTTTCTTCTTATTTTATTTCCTTACTTCTTTCTATGTTCCCTTGAAGGCAAAAGGTTAGGGCCAGAGGAATCAAAAGATGTAAGGAAGGCAGAAGAATAATAGAAATATTGATAAAAGTTAGAAGAGGGGCAAAATGAGACTTAAAGAGATGAATATTTAACTTGTGTAGTCAGTGTAGAGTACTAGGAAAAAATATGGAGTTCCTATAATGGACTGGGAAAACAAATGGAGGAATATATATAGAGAGAGTGATTTAGAAGGCTAGAATTATGAGGAGGTAGAGAAATAGTAGAGAAAGGTCTGAAAGGAAAAAGTTAATACTAATAAAAAAAGAAAAAAGAAGAAGAAAACAAAATAGATGGGATAGAAATTGACACCCTAAAGTTATGGGCCTATGAAAAAATGTTGTCTCTAACAGCCACAACAGAAAACAGAAGGCAGAAAGATGCAGGAAGGATAAGCGATAGTTTGTAATACAGAATCAATATATACAGCGAGTGGGAAATTACTGAATAAGAAGCCCAGCAAATAAGCGACCAGCTGGCAGCACCTATTTAAAGAAAAAATAGAAGGAAAAAGGAAGGGGGGAGGAAAATGGGAATAATAGCAATAGACCAGAAATTAACAGAGAGAAACCAAAGATCCTCACAGGCAAGCAGTCAAACAGAGCTAAGGGGTGTCAATGATTCCCTTAGGGTCCAACGTGGATCCTTCCTGCCTACTTGTGTTTATCAAAGAATTTCCCCCCAGGGTTCTATATGCAGGTCCTGAACCAGCTTTTAGCTATTAAACTAAATTAAAAAGAATTTATTTTTCATTTGTTGAGGTGATCTCACTTTTTTTTTTTTTTTTTTTTTAGCCAAATGCAGGACCCAAAATAATTTCTCCTCTAGACCAACCCCCTTACAGAAGGGACCCTAGCTGGGCCCATGGAAATTAATCAAGCACGTCCCACTTTCCGGACTCCCCAGGTTAGCTGAAGCTCTGATGTTAGTCAGTGAGGAGTGCTAAAGATGGCGTATTCCGCCCCTTCTGGAGCTGAGCTCCAGCGTCACCGGGCTGCTCAGTAAATCAGTTTGAGTGCAGATTCGCGTCTGCTCTCAGCCTGATGCTGCTTCAGTTCGGCTTATCTGCTCCCCAAAGCTATGGGGCGGTGCAGGCAGCCAGATCAATGTCTAAAAATATAAAATACCCTTCCCTGTCTTCCAACCGAACCCTCCCTTCTTTGGGAAGTGTCCCTTCCTCCTGGCTCCACAGCGGCCCGGGTCTTATCCCTGGGTGGCTAGGGAAATCAGCTGCGTTCCCCGACCAAAATCCCCCCTCTGGTTCACCGGGTGCTGATTAGCTCGTTTGCTTGTTCACACAAGGTCCAAGGGGTGCCAGGCAGCCATTTCCCCGAAAATAAAACTTTTTCGCCCCGCCTGCGGCTCCAAATGGCCGTTTTATTTTTTTTTCCCTAACCGCGGGGCTCAGCCGCCTGTGCCAACCTCCACCGGCTGCCTCAAAACTCACGAATCTCCACCGTTCGGTCCACGCCGCCGATCCGCGCAGGTAGATGTCCCAAGCCTCTCACTCCACACGTGCACAGCACAGACCCCCGGGCAGGACCCCGTCCCCAATCCACCTTGCTCTGGGAGCTTGCAGTGTGCGCCCTCCTACACCAACGCCATCTTGCCGCCTCCTCTCTAGATATATCATTTAGATGTAAAGCAGAGAATGACTTAATATAAATTATTATTTTGGGGGAAAAGAGTAATGCTTCTCTCTCCTAACTCATCCTACCCGTTGAGAAGGGAACTTTTGATTTGTCTCTCACCCCTCACCTACTCTTCTTACTTTTTCTTCTCATAGTAGGAGGAATAAATAATCTGGTTGATCAGAACTGGGGACATTCATTGACTCACATTTTCCGGGGGCAGTGAAGCAGGTTAGTATAGTGAAAGGGGGAAGGTGGCTGAGGCCCGGCAAACAACATGGCCAGCAGACAACATGGCCAGAATACCACATGGCCGTGAGATCCCACCCGGAAACCTCCTGTGGGGAAGGCTGCTGGAAAGTTTCCGCAAAACCCTGGCCACAAGATCTCCACTGGAACTTTTTCTGGGGTCAAGGGGAAGTCCTGTACACCTTCAAATAAAAGGCCTCACCATTTGTCCCCTCAGAGCTAAAAGGCAGGGATGGTAAGGCAACCAATCAGAACAGCAAAAAGCTGGGGCTCCTCCCCAACATTATGAAGGGGAGAGGAGTAAAGGTTTTAAAAGGCCTAGCCTGGGACCCCCACATGTGCAACTCACCCTGCAGCATGCCCTCATCTATGTTTCAGACCGTGTACATTTCTAGTTTTCTTGTTTCTTAATAAACTCTTTACTCCCTTGCCTACCCTATGGTGTGTACTTAAATTCTTTTCTGCTACATAAGCCACGAACCTAGGAGCCCAGAATCCAGAGCCTTCTGCCAGCAACGGAATTTAATTTAATGGCTAAATTAAAAAGGCAACCCCAGACTGTCTGTTGGTTTCTTGCACACTGCATTGTGCCTATGACGTTGTGAAGCAAGCCCATATCTTCCATGCAGCTGGAAGGGTTGGGCACCAGATGTCTTCTGCACACCCAGATATCCTCATACACGTTGACCCCAACATCCAGGTTTGTAGAGAAAATAAGAGGTGCTCACTCACCCCAAATGCAAACTACACTTTCCCAAACCATTTACCAGATCCTATATTTGAGGGTCATTGGGTGCTTGCTCAGTCATGCATAAAGCTGATATGTCCTGTGAGTTTCTTTCATCTATTGACTCGACCCCGGTAAGGAGGAGGGATGAGTCTTGGCCCCCTCCCAATTTCCAAAGTTATGTGTAGCATTGTCAACAAGAGCTTGCAAATCCCTGTCACTTCATGTGATTCATTCTGCCTCTTCAGACTGCCTCTCTCTCCCAGTTTTCAAGACACGTCTGTGTGTGTGTATATATATATGCATATATTTTAAAAAGTAATCCTGTTTTTAACTATTATAGCTGTTACTTTTATGTGTTATTACAAAACAGTGCTTCAGCTGTCAGCATGCTCTTCTCCCACCATATGCTTCCCCTGCGTCTTCCTGACACTGCCTTTCCCAGGGCCTGGAGGAAGCAGAGGGAATCTTCGACTTGCCTGAAGGGCTGCCTTTGGGACAGAGTATGATTCTGAACAGTTTTGTCTTCTCACTTACTGCTTCTCCAATACCCCAGCTGCTTACTCAGGAAATTGTTCCCATATCTCCTCCACTTTGTGCATTTGGGCACAAAGCCTAGTTTCTAAACCTGTCTCATAACCCAATACTGAAATTGCTGTTGCTGCCATTTTATTACAGCACACGGGAAGAGAGAAGTGTTTTGGAATTTTATATCTTCTAAGGGGGAAACGATCATGTTCCCTTAGGCTTGTAAAAGTACATTGTACTTCAACTTGGCTGGGTTATAGTGTCCAGTTATTTGGTCTATCAAGCACTGGCATGATTTTGAGGGTATTTTGTAGATAGATTTGCATCTACAATCAGTTGATTGCATATATGGTTGATTGCATCTACAATCAACTAAGGAACTCCCCTTTAGCAATGTGGGGAATCTCTCCATCCAACCAGCTGGAGGTATCAAAAGCTATAACTGAGGATTTCAGAAATCATAAAGAAGAATATCTGCCTCAGGTTTAGTCAGCCATCTTTCCCTAGGGGATTTGGACTTGCCAGGCTGCAGAATCATATTTCTTTTACTGGAGTTTTCACCTTGAAGCCTGCCTTATGGTGTTCAAACTTGCTAGCTCCCATCATTGTGTGAGCCAACTACTCATAATAAATCATATATATATATATAAAACATAAAAATAATTTGCATTTGTGCAGAGCTTTATAGTTCACAAAGTCTTTTCATATTCGAAATCTCCATCAAGTCTCACAAAGTTAAATGCTCGCTAAATGCTCATTAACTATTTACCAATTAGAATGGGGAAGAATTAGCCATTTTCCAGCTCTGTTTGAGCAGCTACTGTATCCTGGGCACTAGGAATTTGATGATTACTGTTGCTATTATTTATTTATTCTTCATCTATTTAATATTATTAATATCAAAGAAATACCAATGAAAAACAACAAAAATGGTACTTACAATTATCAATGGAATAGTTTAAGCACAGATTTGCAAAATAATAATATCCTAGTCTATAACATGGAGGTAATGCAATCTATAGTAACTGCTTCTCATACTTGAATGTGCCCTGGAAATCTTGTTGAAATGCAGACAAACTCAGTATATCTGGATTTAGCATTTCTGACATGCTCCCAAGTGGTGCCAAGGCTGCTGGTTAGCCAACTGCACTCTGAGTAATGAGGATATATAGTAAACTGCTCATGAAAATGTTAACAGCATCAAGGAAGAGAACAGTCCAGTTGGTGTAGTAGGAAGAATTTTGAATTACACAGCAGAAGGCCCAGATTCCATTCCTGTGTTGTCACTTACTAGACATGTGACTTGGCATAGTCACTCTCTCTGAGCCTTAGCTTCCCAATCAGTTCAATGGAATACTAGACCTTGCTTTCTTCATGGGGCTGGTGTGAAGATAGAATGAGGTAATCGATGTAAAAGTGAAAACTAAGTGCTGCTGAGAAAGACCAGATGGTGTTATATACAAGATGGCTATATGTTCAGTATAGCCATCTTTGGTTGTAGCTACACAGGTACCTTCATGAAGAACATTAGCTTTTTCCACAAATTTGTCTTTTTGTTGACTGAAAGAGAATAGCCAATTGAACAAAGCAAACCTTTAAAAAAAATCTGCTAGGCTTGAGGAATAATCGCCCATCCAGAATATTCGGAACCACGTCCCTTACCTAAGAGGTAAGGCACCCATAATTCTCATAATGAACAGGCCATTCTAATTGTTTTCTCCCTGGAATGCCACAGCACATAAAATAGCCACCTGGCCTTTTGACTCCAAGAGTCAGGTGTAGTTTCTGCAAATAAAACTTGGTTCTAGAAAAGGCTTTGTGCTTTCATTACCTGCCATCCTAGGGCATTTCATGGAGAGTAGGGACAAGGACCAAACTGACATAAACTCAGATGAAGTCAGTTAGAAGGGGCTCTTATAAATCCATCACTTTAGGGTTCAATCCCTTCCTTCCCTGTAGCCCTTGAGAACAAGGGCCTGTAGCTTTTTGTGGGCAGCATCTGCTGCTCCTGTGCTCTCAGCCTCAAGGCAGCATGCTCTGCTTGTTTGTAAATGTCTAGCTAAAAACCAAGTGTGCTGGTATATTGATGCTGGCCGCAAAACCATGTCTCTAGGTCGGGAAGGTTTTGTATTCATTTTGCCCAAGTTTAGCAGAAGAGACCTAAAAGCATTTTGTTACTCTCCAGGGATAATGGTAATTTGACCCTGGGGCATCTTCAGAGCAAGATGTTTCTTCCTGTACTTCTGCTTTTCCTTCCAAGATAGTCCTGGAAATTTCTCAAACACGCTTTATTTTTTGTACTTGTTTGTGCAAGAGTGGAAGTCTAGGCAATTGTTCAGGCTGGAGCCAGATTGCATGGTGCAAGTACTGGCTTTTTTACCTCCCACTTTATGACTTTGGACGAGTTGTTTAACTTCTCTGTGCTTTAAATTCCTTACTTGTGAAAAAGGATAAGTACAGTGCCTGCCTCCTAGACTAGTTGGAGAATTGCATGAGTTAATACAATAGATAATAGAGCAGTACCTGGCACTTAGTAAGAATTCAATAGATGTTACCAATGTGAATGGAATATACCAGCTATTGAATATAAGGTTTTTTTTCTTTCTTTCTTTTACCATGTTAGAATGAGAATGTACTTCACAAAATTTTTGCCATAGAGATGCTGCAATATATATATTCCCTTAGGCATAAATAGAACAATATTTGTTAAGGCTTTCTGTGTTTCAGGCACTATATATACACAGAACTTTATATGTTTTCTCTCATTTAAGCCTCTTAACAATCCTGTGAGATCAATACTATGTATCAGTCAGGTTAGGCAAGGTTATGATGTAGTAACAAATAACATCAAATCTCAATAACTTAATGGAACAAAAATTTATTTCTTGTTCACATTATATTTCCAGTATGGGTCAACAGGGATCTCTGCTTATCATTATCACTCAGGAATCCAGGCTTACAGAGGATGTTGTATTATCTCAACACTGATCTTCAGGGCAAGCATGGCAGGGGAAGGAGACCAAGAGAATTGAGGGCTAACTCTTTAATGCCTCTGTGTGGAAGTGACACCCATAATTAATGGTTGCATGTTAGCTACAGAAAGTCACATAACCATGTCTTATTAAGGGGAAGTGTGCCTGGAAGGAGAAGAGAGAGACATCTCAGTGAGCACATACTATTACTGTTCTTATTTTATACATGAGGAAAGCAGCTTAGAGAGGTAGAGTGACTTGTTCAGTGCCACATAGTAAGTGGGAAAGCCCCAATTCCAACATTGGAATGACATTGAAATTAATAGTTCTAACCACTGTGATTACTGACTACCTATGCCAGTGATACTTACTCTTGTTGAAGCCCATACTTTAACCTGATGTTTTGGGTCTTGATTTCCACCTTCTTTTATTTAGCTCACATGTCCCTTACAACAAGCTTGGCTTTCAAAGGGGCTTCTCCTTCATGAAGCTTTCTATGGTGGCTCTTACTCATCTTAGAGTCTCCAGTGCCTCAGGTAGTATTCAAAGGTGAGTAGGTACAGAGTAAATACCAGTTTAATGAATATACTGGAGTCTTTTTCCATTATTTTGTGTGTTTTTTTTTTTTTTCCTTGTCTTCTTACCTGAACCTAGATGTCCCATCTTCATAACAGGACAGGATATTTATTTCAGACTTTAAGAGATATTGAGAGTTTATCAGAGGATAATTCATGTGTTGGTTCTGTTTTTGAACTCTTGAGCACAGAGAACATGCCTTAGCTTTCATACAAAGCCTCTTGTAGTTTGATCCATACTTGTGTCTCAGGTTCGGCTCTCTAAACGCAGATGTGTCATGGAATTTGTGGTTCAAGATACCTATTAGGGACCAATACCTGTGAAAGAAGGGGATTCAAACAGTATTGAACAAAAGCAGTTGAACTGCAATGCTGGCCTGACCAAGCTTTGGTCAACCTATCTGTCAGGGAACTCTGCTTAGTCCAGTACCTGGCATATATAAGCAATTAATAAATGTTGATTGATGATAGACTGAAATATACACATGGAAACAGAAGGGGTCATGTTATTACATAGAGGGAACATATGACTTGATTGTAAAACTCAAACCAAAATTAAGTACTTATTATACTCTTCCACTTGGCTTCATACCAGCCACAATAAGCATCTTGGGAAAAACAGCTTTGACAGATCAGCTGCTCATAGATCTTAAAACCCACATAGGAAGTCTATGAAGATAAAGAGGGAAGCCATAACTTAAGAGAGGATGAACTTACCCAAAAGATGCATAGTGTAAACTATACCCTAACCTGCAGAAGAAAATGTCCTAATAAAAAATCCTATTGGAATCACTCTTATCTTTAAATTCCTAGTCCAAAGACTTAAAGATAGCTGCATTTCTAAAGTGAGGGCTTAAAGAGTCTTAGATGATCTAGCAGACATTTGCTGTCTTTGCTAAACAATCATCCATTTTTCCTTTATCTGAAACGGAATTGTGTTTTCTTTAGCTGAATAACCTTGACTTATAGGAAGACTATAAGTCAAGAACTCTGCCTTTCCCCCCAAAACAATGATTAGTTTTGCAAAGGACGTGGAACCCAAGCCAGGCCAATCAAAGCCAGTGGGCTTCAGATCTGGAAAGTAGAAACTCTTAGTCTACTAGTTGTTAGGGTGATAGAAGGTAAGATTAGAGCTGTTGGAGGTCATCAGGACAAGAGCAGGAAAAGCTACCTCAGATGGAGTCTATGTCAAGAACACTTGGAGACAAAGCCTATATCAGGAACATTGGGGACAAAAGATGTAAAGGGACAAATCCTCGATGACTTTATTAGACCAACATTATTTAGATGTGTGTGGATTTAGCACAATCATCAAATTATTAATGAGTGAGCCAAAAAATTCCCTTTTTTTCACTTTAGCTAAGTTGAATCAGTTCCGATAACTTGATATTGAAAGAGTCCTTAGTCAGACATAATTATAAATTTTCAGATGAAGAAAGTGGCAGAGCTAGACTAGGAACTAGTTTCCCTACTAGAACTTTGACTATGCTCTGTACTTCAGATCCAAAACCAAACCAATACATAAATAAATAAACAAACAATTTAATGTCATTTGGAAAGTGAATTTTTCCCTGAAAATGACAAAATATGTATGAGAGGTTTTCTCTATCCTCCAGCAGCTCATTGCTTAGTTGGGGGGACAGGTTCAACATATAAAAACAGGGCAGTATATAGGTGTTTTAGTTTGCTAAGCTGCTGGAGGCTATATACTATTGGCTTTTAACAAGGGGGATTTATTAGCTTGCAAGCTTACAGTTCTGAGGCCATGAAAATGTCCAAATCAAGGCATCACTGGGTAATATTCTCTCACCAAGGACCAGCTGCTGGCAATCCTGGACTCTTCTGTAGCATGACAAGGGACATGGTGGTGTCTGCTGGTCTCTCTCTTCTCTTTCTGGGTTTCATTGCTTTCAGCTTCTTGGTTCCATGACCTTCCTTGGCTTCTGTGTGTTTCTCCCTGTATTCATCCCATTTATAAAGGACTCCAGTAAGAGGATTAAGACCTATCCTGGGCCTCACCTTTCTGATATAACCTAATCAAAAGGCCCCACCCACAATAGGTGTAAACCCACAGGAATAGATTAACTCTAAGAACATGATTTTCTGGGGTCCATCCAGCTTCAAACTGTCACAGTAGGTTTGAGTCTTATTAGTCAGGTCAAGAATTCTGACCTTTCATGATCTTGATGCTTATGTTTTGGTAGGAATGGCAGCAGACCCATAGGCCTTGTATTTCTACCAAAATGGCTAGCAGACAGCTTCATGTGGGGTGATGAGTGGTGATTCCCCTCACCCTGGTAATTAGGTTTTGCCAGCTTGGGGCTTAATGGATATTAATAAAGTAGGAAATTGAGGTGCCTTGCCTGGCTCTGTCAATGGAGGCACAATTCCTTAGAGATAGACTGCTCACAGCTTAGGGGTTTCCAGGATTGGACTGAATCATTCATTGGTCACATTGTTTAAGAATAAACAATAAAAATTTGGGAGACAAGCGAGATTGCTTAGAGGTTTTGGAGGGCTTTGCAATACAGTTAGGGAACTCTAGACCTGGCTCAATAGGTAGCATAGCTTTTTATAGCTATCATATATTGGACATTTACAATATGCCAGACACTGTGCTAAGCAGTTTACATGAATTGTTTCATTTAATTGTTATAATGACAATTTGAAGTATGTAATTCATCTTCCTTTTGCAAATGAACAAACTGTGGCTTAGAAAGGTGAATTCACTTGCCCTACTTATAGAGTTGATAAGTGTGGGAGCTGAGGTTTGAACCTAGGCAGTTCATTCCAGAGCCTGAGTTTCAGCACTAACTCATGCTGCCTCCTCAGTCAAGGAAGGCACACAGTGAAAGCAGGGATTGGGGAAGAGGGTCACTGTGCAGATATGTGTGTGGTGAAGGGACCCTGGATTCTGACAGACCAGCTCAGAATTTGCTTTGGTTATTCTGGAACACAGCAAAGATGACCTTGACCAGTGAGAGGTAGGAGGAGAGGCAAGTAGGGATGGCACAGAGACATCGCAAAGAAAAACTGTGGGTTTCAGATACAGGATGAATAAAAAAAATGAGGGAGAGAGGAATCAAAACATATCAGAGTCCATTTTAAACATGGTATAAAATATCAGTGTCCAAAATAGTAGCTGTCAAGTGACTATTCGCCACGGGTTCTGAGAATGCATTTAGCTTTAGTGGCAGAAAGCTGTGTCAAAGGAAAGAACTATTTACATATACAATTAATGGAGGCTCATTAGTCTATTTAATGTATTTTTAAATTTTTAAAAGACCATTTGCTGCAATTGTGTCTGGGCACACATACAAGGAGTAAAAAATCAATGTTAATTTTTTACAAATAGACACCTATGTCTGCCCACACTACCTCATTCTCATTAGACAAATGATAAATCAACAGAAGTGTGCAGAATGGAGTTGTTTGGTAGGCTTAAAGAACGTTCCTAAGATGCTAGTCTATGATATTGTACAAGTCCTTCATGCAAGCTTTTCTTCAGTTTCATTTTCATCATGACCCACACTGTGTTTACTGTTTTTTAAGGTTCATGTTGCAATAGATGAATAGAATAGCAGATGGGTTTCCCCAAGCCTGTAGTCTGGGGTAAGGATATGGTATGAAAATCCCCACTTGGTACCAGAGAAGAAATAGGAGTCAAGGCCTAGAAGGCAACAGACTAGCCACTGGTGATCACAGCCTGGCTTCAAGGTTCAGAGAACTGGTCGACCTGTCTCCCTTCCTCAGCTCTTCACATAATACACTCATTAGGATGCTATCAGCATTTAGCACAAAAAGAAGTCTGCCCTTACCTCCCTGGCTCACATTCACCCCTCTGAGAAGGGTGATACCCATGAGGCTCAGCAGTTCCATACTAACAAGGGCACTTGCTGAAAGTGGTAGAAAGACCCCTGCCCCTGAGGTCAAAAGGCTGAGTGACTAGCCCTGTGGACTTGGGCTAGTCACCTCCCTGTGATTGGTCTTAGTTTCCTCATCTGTAAAATGAGATGATGGGACAAGGCGGTTCTGGCAGCTCACACAATCCTGCTCATGCAGAAGTATGTATAAAAAAAGACGATTTGTTGTGGAAGTAATTAAACATACTTAACTCACAAAAACAATAAGTAGACAGTGGAATGAGATGATTTGGGGTAATATGCAGGTAAACATTTTAAATTTCAAGTCACTTATTTGTCTTAATGTGTATTAGAACACATTTGACTAGCACATCAAACCTGTGATTACATTATGTTATTGCTTGCAGTGAGGTTCAGTTTAAGGAAAAAATGAGTTAATTTAAAAGATAATATTAAGTAAATACAGCATTAATTACTTAATAATAAAGTGGTAGCAAACATATGGCAAAAAAAACCTGTACATGGTATTGAAATGACCAAAGTTTGGGAAAATCTGGGATAAGGTTCTCTGTAGTGAAATTGACTATTTTAAGCATATTATATATATTTTGTAATTTTCTCCTCACAAGATCCCTATTAAGTAGATGATTACTAATATTCTCTTTTTCCAGATTAAGTAACTGAGGCCTAAAGAGATTAAATAATTTGCCTAATCTCATATTTCCAGTAAGTGGCAGAGCTGGGATATAAACTCAGGCCATATGGCTCTAGAACACCTTGCTCTTCAATGTCACACTATCAAAATACCCACTTGTAGTGTCACTGTGAAGATTAAATAAAATATTGCCTATAAAGTGCTTTAAGAAGCCTCTAGGATGTGGTAAGCATTCAGTGAATGCTAGCATTTATTATTCTTGTTGTAATTAAGAAATAAATTTCTGTATCAAATAATATCAACTCCTTACAATAAACTAATTTGGTCATACTTGACACTTAATTTGGTCATACTTTACAATCAATTGAAGGTCATCTATATTCTTTGTTATATATGAAAAAGAGGGATTTTATGTTTGTAAGGTATAGAAAGTACAATGACCTGCATTCAGACTTTTCTAGGCATGAAGCAATTTCTTTTCCAGTCAAGGAATATCATTAAGTCCAGAAATTAAAGTCAGTATGATAAAGAACCTGGCTTTTACAACTTTCTCTTGGTATTATGTAATTCTAGGTCATATAGTAGAAGACATTGAGAGGAGAAAAGACCCAGAAACTTTAGCTCACAAAGCAAAATTTGGATTCTGAGATTCATTTAAGGGACTACAGTGGCTTAGATAGTAAGAATGCTCTAGACTGGTAATTTATCTTTATTTGTCAGGTCCCAAGTGTTGAGTTTTTATGAAGGGCAAAAAGTGAGTAAGAAGCAAATATAACTTTCTGTTTTTGACTTGTGATTGCCCTGAGATGCAGGATTGATACATTTCTAAAAATTTGTCAGAAGCAAATCTAGGTTCTCTCCTAAAATAGTAAAAATGTAACTTAGCAGGAAATGGGATATGTATTAATCATTCACATATTATCTTTCATGTGATTAGATGGTGGTATGAACAATACTGGCTCTGGATATAATACCTAGATACATTTAATGTAAGAGAAATTGCAATTTTCAAGAATGAAGGAACTTCTGACATCGTGTTGGAAAAATATTTATGTGAGTGCGTTTTGTGGCTGTGGCATTCAATGAGACGGGTGTGAGCCTTTTGAGAGAAGTGATTCTCTGTGAATCTCCATGGAGGACAGAAACTTCATCTTTCACCCTGCAGGAAGAGCTCAGGGTGGGAGATCGTATTGCCTTTAAAAAATCATTGACTGTGGAAAAAGAGAGCTGTGAAGGAAACTGCTTTAGCACAGTCGGGGAAAAATAAACAGACTCATTTCCAGAACCCAAAGGAAAGAGTAAATGGGTTTCTACTAGCCAGCTCTATCCTAGACGGTCAATTTTCTAGCGGACACAAATTATGCATGTTTCTCTTGCTTTCCACATAAGCCTAATCAATTGAACACTTAAAAGATTTTGTTGGGGTAGCCACAACCCTGATCAGTGTATTGGAAATTGTGTTTTCTATTATGTTCTATTATGGTTAGTTAAATATTCTGTGTAATAGGTGTTATGTCATATATTGTGGCAGATGGCAGTTGTGATATTCATTCATCAACTCAATAAATATTTATTAAATGCTTTCTCTGTACTAGTTACCATTTTAGGTGCTGTGGAGACAAAATGCTTGTGAATAAGACCAACTAGATCCCTGCTCTGTTGGTACTTATATTCTAGTGGGAGAATACAATACCTAAATCCGTAAGTGAATACAGTGATCTCCAGTGGTGATAAGTGCTTGAAGAAAGTAAACAGGGCACCAGGATTAGAAAGTGGCTGCATGAAAGTGGGGCTAACTTAGACTGGATGGAGAGGGAAGGCTTCTCTGAGGAGGTGTCATTTGAACCGAGACCCAAATAATAAAAAGTAAGTATGGTAAAGATCTGGGAGAAGATGTTCTGCCTAGAGGGAACGTCCAGTGCAAAGGCCCTCAGGCAGAAGCAAGGTAATGGGCTTAAAGAACGGAAAGTCAGTGTGGGTGGAATGTCTTGAACAAGGAGAGTAGGGTTGAAAGATCAGAGCGGTAGGCAGAGCCCAGATCATGCAGAACCTCGAAACCTTGAAGGTAAAATGTATGGGATTTTATTCTGCATATCATGGGAAGCCATTAGAGCACTAGAGGCGGGGGGTGGGGGGGGGGTGGGGGGATGACGACATGATACAATATACATGTTTAAAACATTACTCTGACAGATATACCAGACCGAGGGAGTAACATTGTGCTTGACTCTGTCATTGCTTGTTGTATTGTCTTAAGCAAGTCTTTTCTCTCTCTGGGCCTCAGCCTCATTATTTGGGGAATGGGGGAGAAGTGTTTAATACTATAGTCCCTTCCAAGAGATACTATACACTATATAGTTCAGTAGTTAGGCCTCTCCAAAAGTTGTAAAGTTTCCAAGATTGGAGGATTGTGGGAAGATGGTTGAGTAAGAAGCTCCAGGAATCAGTCCCTCCACCAAAACAACTATTGAGCCGACAGGAACTGCCTAAATCAACTATTTTGAAACTCCAGAGTCTAGTGGAACACTGTGAAGCATCCAGGGAAGAATGAGAGGAAAAGGCTGGTACATTATGATAAATACCAATAAGTTTCACAATCCCTACAGCAGCTACCACTCCTTTCCCCCTGCCTCATGGGCCAGCAGCAGTGAGGACGGCAGTTCAGGTTCCTGATGCAGCTTGCTGGTGCTAGGGTGGGACATAAAGACCTAGTCCTCCAAACTCCAGAGATATGTGGTCTGGCCACAAATCTCTACTTTTGATCAGCTACTTCAGATCACTGGAGGCTGGCTCTGAGGGCGGCCATTATTCCAAACCCCCCTAGGGCAGAGGAATCTTAAAAAGAGGAACCTTCCTCAAAACTACGGAAGCAATTAAAGGGCTGCACTAACCAGGCCAAGTGCTGAATCAAGAAAATGCAGCTTCAAAAGTCATGGAAGAAAATCCTGGCACCTTTGCTGTTCTATCCCCTACCCACTCCACAACACAGGATGGACTCATCATTCACTCCCATTGTGAGTCCTGACCCTGTTCCAGATGGAGCAGAGTGGCCCCTGTGCAAATACTGGGATGCATGTATTTCAGTGCTATTCTGTCAGGTTGAGGTCTGAGAGATGGAGCCAGGGAATGTGTCTTGGGCTCACCCTCCCAGAATTTATCCTGAGGGCAGAGAAGTAGCTTATGGGAAGCTGGGGGGGGGGGGGGGGCGGGAGTGTAAAAAAACAATTAAGTTGAAGCAGCTTGAGGCAAAGGACTATGCACATTTTATCACTCAGGGGACCACCCAGGAGTGGGTGGAAGTCTATTTTAAGAGATTAGAGTGGACTTTCATGCAAACTCTTGTGAACTGTAAGTGGAGAATTCTTGAGTGTTCTAAGAAGCACAAGCCTTGGAAGGGAACCAAGCTCTAGGGCTCCACCAGGCTCAGATAGGATAGAGAGGACCCTGCATTTCATATTTGCCTCAGCCTGATCTTCTTGATAGGAGGGCTAAGATCTGAAGGAGACCACCAGCCAAAAGCAAAGCCACTGTACAAAGACAGTGAAAGGTGCTTTTTGCTTTGGTTTGTTCTTTTGATTAGCTCCTCATATTCAAGAAAATCTTTCATATCACTAGCTGGATACAAACTTAAGGAGCAGAAAGCTTAGAAAGGTTAAATCCCAGAGTTTGTAATTTAAAATATTGAAATATAGAGTGTATGATAAAATATTATAAGACAAACAAGGGCAGGAAATGATGGCCTGTTGAAAGGAACAAGGTAAAAATCCAGAAACCATCAACAAAGAGGACCAGACTTTAGACTTAACAGAGACTTTAAAAAATGATCCTTAATATGTTCAAGGAGATAGGGGACAACACAGAGAAAGAATTAAAGGATACGAGGAAAACAGGGAATGGAAAATATGGAGATCTCTTTGGGATTCTCTATAGGAACCAAACAGAATCAGCAATGATACTTATTTAAAAGAAGAAGGAAAAGTAATCCTGAGGTCAGCTATGCACTTCTCAGTACCTCTGCCATCTGTTATTGTTGCAAGCCCAGAGAGAACTGAGAGGTTTCAACTTCCTGCCTAACCTCATGGCTTCTTCATGTAGATATCACAGCCTAGTTTAATAATAACTTGCTGCTTTAAAAGATACTATGACATTGTACCTATTCCTTCCCCCACTATAGAAAGGAGTTTAATTTTCCCTCGAATTAGCATTGTCATGATTTTATTTTTTTAATTCTTAATCAAGATTGGTTATTTAGGTGTCCAATTTTGAAACGCCAGTACTATCATATTAATATATTCTTAGCATGGAGTAACTTGGGTGAAAGTTTGGTTTTGAAAATTAAAGAAATAGTAAATATTTTAGGAATAAGTGTGGACAAGTTTATCATTCTAATTACCAAATGTTATTTGAATATTTATTGAATGATAGTACTTGATTTTATCACTAGACTAGACATTCAAGTACTTCTATCTTTGCTTAGTGTATTGCTTTTCTATTGATATAGCAGTTTAAAACAATACCCATTTATTGGCTAAAAATTCTGTAGGTAAGAAGACCAGCACAGCATGGGTTCTCTGCTGAGATTATACAAGGTTGAAATCAAGATGCCAGCCAGAATGAGTTCTTGTCTGGAGGCTTCCAAGCCTATTCTTGTTGGCAGAATTCCGTTCCTTGTGGTTTTAGAGCTCAGGTCCCTGTGCCCTTGCCAGCAGGAGCTACTCTCAAGAGGGTCCACTCTCAGTCCACCCACATTCCTTGCCATGTGGCCCCCTCCATCTTCAAACCAGCAAGGATGTGTGAAATCCTTTTGTGCACTGAATCTCTGACTTCTTCTTGTGCAACCATCCAGAGAAACTCCCTTTTTTAAAGGGCTGGTGTGATTAGATCAGGCCTACCCTGATGATCTGCCTATTTTAAGATCAACTGTTCATGTAACATAACCTAATCACAGGAGTAAAATCATTGTATTCACAGTCCTGAGGATTATATAGGGCATTGTACATGGGGAGTGGAGGAGGGAATCTTGGGGGCTGTCTTAGAATTCTGCCCACCACGCTTTGTTACTTTTCACAAATTTACTTGGGAGTTTTCTTAGTTTGGATTCTCCCCAAAGCAGACCCCGAGGAAAGGATTTGGATGCCAGTGGTTCATTTAGGAGATTGTCGCAGGTCACATAGTGAGGGAGTGGGGAAGTGAAACAGGGAAGAAAGGAATGTCAAGAAAGGGTGCCTTAAGCACAGGCAACTGGGCTCAGTCCTTCTGGGGACCTGAAAGCTGTTCACTCCTGCCCATGCCCTGTCAACTGTAGGTCAACACTGGATGGGCAGTGACACCCAAACATTTCTGACTTGGGCTATGGGAGGGCAGAACAGTTCAGAGGTCTGAGATTGCCCTCAGGGCACGAGACTCAGGATGTTCATGTGTAAGTTTCCTGTGTGCAAGCAATGAGGGCTGCCTGCCTGCCAGGTGCTTCAACTTTTTCATCTTTCAGTCTCTCAATTCAGGCCAAGGAGTGGGTGCTACATGTTGCCATTTTGTACATTAGGAAACTAAGACTTAGAGAAGTTAGATGGCTTGTCTGTGATTATTCTACTGCTAAGTGGTGACCAATGTTTAACAAGAATCCTCCAATTCATCCATAGACTGTATAGCCCTCCTCCAACTAATGCTACTGTGGAAAACAGAAGCTACATATCATCCCTTGCCTTCTAGTATTGCTCATTGTCTCTTTGAACAACTCTGTTTAAAGTACCCAGGGATAGATAAGTACTAAGGAGATAATGAATGAAGGTAACCAGAATGATACTCATCAGTGAAGACTGAATGGAGAAAGTCTCCCTCCCACCCACCCACCCCCACTACTTGTCTCATGGTTCTAGGAATTGGAATTCTGAAATCAAGGTGGTGGCAGAACCACAATCCTTCTGAAGTCTATAGGGGAGAATCTGCTCCATGCCTCTCTCCTGGTTTCTGGTGGTGGCTTCCACGGTTTTCTCTTCTTCAACCATCACATGGCATTCTCCCCTCTTCTGCATGTGTCCCATTTTCCTCCCACTTGAATCCTGTTTGACCTAATTTTAACTAATCCCATCTTCAAAGATCTTATTTTCATATAGGGTCTCAATCAGGACCAGGGATTAGGATTTGGACATATCTTTTGGGGGGACAAAATTAAACCCATAAAATGGATGAAAAAACTAATGTTCAGAGAGGAGAGATGACTTGCCCAAGGCCATCTGCTATATGGTGGTGAAATCAGGGTTAGAAACCAGATTTCATAGCCTATGTAGGTTATCCTAATCCTCCCCTTCATAGAGAGAAGATAAGAATCTTCCTTGTTCTTTTCCAAGGTATAGTGACATCTAGGTGAATCATCTGGTCTGTTACATGAACTAATTTGGTTATCCTAAGACAACCAATTCTCAGCTTTAGATGCCAAGGGAATGGAATGGAGGTTGTGTCCTCTTCACATAGGGAAGTACTCTCCATAGTCTCTCTGGGCACATACCTTCAATGTACAAGTTCCAGGACTTAACTGGGAGCATGGAAATTGTTTCCAAAAGGAGTTCAGGGTTGAGGGGGAAGGGTATCTCACCACCACCTTGGTGGACTTAAGGACATTTTAAGGCTCATTCCTGTGCATTGCAGATAGCATGACACACCAGATTTTTATGGTGGCACATCCTGCCAATCTATTATTTATTTATTTATTTATTTATTTATTTATTTATTTATTTATCACCACCCTCCAAATTGTTTTGTGTTTGCTGTCTGCTCTTTGTGTGTTCTTCTGTGTCTGCTTGTCTTCTCTTTAGGTGGCACCAGGAACCGATCCTGGGACCTTCCAGAGTGGAGAGAGAATGCTCAATCTCTTGTGCCACCTCAGCTCTCTGATCTGTCTCTCTTCTTTGTCTCTTTTTGTTGTGTCATCTTGCTGCGCCAGCTCTCTGCGCAGGCCAGCACTCTGTGTGGGCCAGCTCTCCGCACAGGCCAGCTTGCTTTTCCAGGAGGCCCTGTATCCCCCAGGCTTTCACTCATTATTCTTTTATTTAACCGCTAAGTACTAAATGTCTACTATGCAGTAGACATTTTTCTACACTCTGGGTATACAGTGGTCAACAAGATGTACAGAGCCCTCACCTCGATGGGGCTTATATTCTAGTGGGGGGCAATGGGCAAGAAACAAAATCAACTAAATTATGTAATATGTCAAGAAAATAAAGCAAGGTAAGGTAGATAGGGAAGGCTGGAGGTGGCGTGGAGCTGCTAGTTTACAGGAGGATAGTCAAGGAAGGTCTATCTGAGGAGATGATTCTTGGACAGAGGACTGGAGAAAATGATGTAGAGAACTCTGTGGATATAAAGATGGAAGGAAGAACTAGTTGGAAGCATGTTTGGTGTGTGATTTGAGGAGAAGAATAAGGGGGCCAGTATGGCTGGGACAGAGGGAGCAAGGTATAGAAGAGTAGTAGATAAGGTTCTGGAGAAATAGTTATGAGCCAAGGTGTATAGGACTTGGTCCACCCTTGTGAGGACTTCTGTTTTCACTCCGAAGGCTCACTCAAGCTGTTGTGTGTCTGGCTTAAGGTTTTTTCAAAGTAGAAAACAGCATATCTAGGAGAAATGTTGAACACATGTCACTTGGATATAAGAAAAACAAACAGGTAATGCAAGC
Source organism: Tolypeutes matacus (assembly GCA_026826555.1). Taxonomy (NCBI): domain Eukaryota; kingdom Metazoa; phylum Chordata; class Mammalia; order Cingulata; family Chlamyphoridae; genus Tolypeutes; species Tolypeutes matacus. Next base: position 2,043,762 of record JAKSZT010054406.1, read on the forward strand.
AAAAGGGTGTTTGTGTAGAATATTTTAAGTCCCAGTAGTAAAAGGTGGAAGAAAGGTCCTTGGGTGAATCTTTTAGCAATCCATGGTTTAACAATTTAATATGATTTTCTTTTTTTTTTTTTTAATTCTTTCACAGGTTTTGATGATTTGAGCTAAAAATTATCCTTTTAAAAAGATATGTTTTATGTTCTGAATTTCTTTCTTTTTTATTCTTTAACATGTTTTCATACCTTGAGTTAAAATCATCCTTTAAAAGAGAAAAGTTTGGAAAGAGACATTGAATGTACTAGCAGCATCTTAACCTTCTAATATCAGTCACTCACTTTGAAATTGGAGTTTGAATAATTAAAATCAATTTTAATGCTTTTTACCACAGCCATAAGAGGATATTCTGTCAGGAAGTACTGTGGGCTCCAGAATAAGTTTGCTAATGGGATCTGGCCCATCTACAGCTAAAGCATTTTCAGCAAAGGACCCATAAAGCTCCATTTATACAGACTACTCTTTTAAAAATCTTCCATTGTAATTCTATTGAGCGACATTATAAGGAGCAAAATTGCCTTACTAAAATGACCATTTAGCCACTTTTGTCTGCTTTTTATCCTCTTTCTGTTGGAAAACAAACAAACTAATTTCAGACTTCCTTAAGACTTGTTCTTGCCAAGAATATTCTCCAATATAGAGGATGATGGGAAAGATACAAGCCTCTTTCAAGTAATAATGGAGCAACTTACTGTAATAATCAATATTCAAATATTAAATATGTGTGCTTGAAAGGAAAATACTAAGACAGTGGTATAACAGTCATAAACTACATTAGAATCACTTAGAGGGCTTACTAAAACACTGATTGCTGGGTCCTATACCCAGAATTTCTGAATCAATAGATCCAGATGGGGTCTGAGAATTCACATTTTTCACAAATTCCCAGGTGATGCTGATACCACTGGTTCAGGGATCACATTTTAGGAACCACTAGTTAGGAGCATCCTCAGCAAGACTGTATTAGATCCTAGGTTTTTTTTTCCCACTGGTTATTGTTAGTCATCATCTGAGTGAGTCTAGACTTTGCTTTAATATATACTCAACTGAAACAAGGGTCTGAGACATGATTTTAAGTACAGCAAGTCTTTGGCATTGATTTGGATAAGGTTCAAGTCTTCACGAAGAACATGATCAGTTTTAGAGTGTTGTCCAATCAGTTTTGGATCTATTAGACCTAATTATCTCAAAACTCATCCTCTACATCAAGTGGTTTACTTTTTGCATTTGGCACTCCCTAGATACACCTGGAATGTTCCTGCCTCCATGGTTTCACTCTTTCTATTTCCCACTCAGAATGCCTTCTACCTTTCTCTCTGCCCCAGTTGAACTGGTAAAGCCTTCCATAAAGGAATTCCTCCTTCCACCTGACTCTATAACCTTTTTTATCCAGGCAATTCATATGGAATGACCCAGTGACCTATTTTTACACTGATTTACTAGATAAACCTTGTATGGTTACCTAAGTTTTTGTATGATCATTTGATTTCTCCAGTTAGAGAGTTTTAGTTTCCTTATTGCTAGATCAGATACTATGTGATGGGTTAGCTTAAACAATGGCTCATGGTTTTAAGGCTAGGAAAATCAAGCCATCATCAAAGCAATCCTTTCTCCCAGAAGCCTGGTGTTCTGGGACTGGCTGCCGGCAATCCTTGGTCTTTGACTTTTATGTCACAGGCAAAGCACATGGAAGCATCTTCCGGCTCCTCCTTTCTCTTCTGGTTCTGTTGAATTCCAGCTTCTGGCTGGTCCCTGTGGCTTTCTCCCTCTATAGCCTTCCTTATAAGACCTTCAGTAAAAGGATTAAGATCCATCTTGATTGAGTTGGTCCATATCTTAACTGAAGTAACCTCATCAAAAGGTCCTACTTGCACCCTCAGCACTGGATTAAGTTTTAGAACATATTTTTCTAGGGTACATAGCTCCAAGCCACCATAGACAGTAAGTTTCCTTTGAGCAGAGATTGAGGCTACCATGCAGTAAGTGCTTAATAGGTGTTTATTTGAATTTGATTCAAGGCACAAATTCCACCAAACTAAATCTGTACTATATCAAATATAACAAAAGTGACTATTGTGTGTTGAGCACTTCCTAAGTGCCAGGCACTTGGATTATCTTATTGATTCTCTATAGTAACTGTGTGATCTTGATACCATTATTATATCTGTTATACTGTTGAGGAAACTAAGTTGTAAAGAGGTCAAATGACCTGCCCCAGACCACAGATCCAAGAATGGTAGAGCAAGGATCAGTATCCAAAGCCTGAACCTTATCCTTTACAATATTACTGAACCATAATCCTTTCTCTGCCCTCCTATTCTCAGCTGCCCTTACCCTAAGCCCTGTGGATGACACAGTATGAAGCTAGTTTCTTTTCTCTCTGCCCCAACCACACTCAAAACCACAGAAACCACTAGAAAAATGTAGTCTGGCCACTTCCAATCTATGGATCCCAGACCTTTCCTTCTGTAATGATTCACCATCAAGGGCTATGGAAGCCACGGAAGCAATAAAGGACTCTTATATTGATCCACTTTGAAATTATAGAGGAAAACAAATTACCCTGAGCTTTTTTATTGGCATCAAGTGCTAGGTCCAGACAAATTCCAAAAAAATTTTAGCTTTTAAGGTTTAACTCAAAAGTACCTTGTAAACTATGGGTACAGGAAAATGGATCATTTCATATTAGGGGATAGGGAGATAATGATGATAAATGCCTTTTTGAAAGCTTTGGGTTCCAAGCATAAGCCCTTGTCTAATAGTTCATTAGAGCTGATTAGAAACTTCAAATATCCCATTAAGGTCAAAAGCTAGTAACTTCTAGTTTCCTTTTGGGGGAAATATTTAGTCTGATAACATCCAAATAATATTCATTGTTTGAATAATATCCATTCTATGTGAGTGTCCTTTACACATATTAATGATTGGATACTGAATGATAATTTTGACTATTTTTTATAATTAAGTAATGTGTGGATCCAGTTTTGTCTTAAAGAGTCAAAGAATACTTACATATACTGAAGAAAACTTGAAAGTCTTCCTTCAACATCCTTCTCCCACCTGCCTCCCCCAACCCCTCTTTCCAGAGGTAGCAAGGGTCAGTAGATGGGTATGAATCTTTTACTCTTCTTGCTGCACATATGTATATGCATATGTGCATGGGCATCAACAAATCTAACTTTTCCATAAATGGGATCATATTATAAAATTTGTTCTGTGACTTTTCCCCCACTTAACATGTTGAGGATATCTTTCCATTTTAATTTAATACAATTTCTCTTTCATTCTTTATAAAGGCTTTTAAAGTTATTTTTAAATACTCTGGTACTATTCACCATATTTTATTTAACATCTCTCCAATGGCTGAACATTTTGGTGGTTTTGGTTTCTTGCTATGGTGATTGTTTTCCTCCCTCAGAGTGTGAAGGTAAACAAGACAATGGATGTAAGAAGACTCTGTCACGTCAAAAGTGATGTGTACTTAGGTGGAATGTTAATATCATCTAAAGCACCCATTGTTGCCTATACTATATCTACAATGTTTTATTTATATTTTATATGTCTTTAGCTATAGTCATTAAAATGTGGATGGGAATTTACTTATAAAGTGGCTTTATATACTATACAGAGTTGTAAAGAAAAATAGTTGAATGTAAAAATAGTTTACATTCATTTATTACCCATTTATTACCCATATCTCAAGTATACTGTGCTAAATCCTTTATTTTATTTAATCCCTACAGTGAAGCTATTTGCTTGCTCTTATCCCCATTTTACAGATGAACACATGGAGGCTTTGAAAAGTTGAGTAATTTGCTCATCTCTCAATTCCCAAGACAAAAAAACCAGCTGTAAATTTTAGCTTAGGTTTCTCTGGCCCTAGAGTTAATACTATGCCTTTCTGCCCCTACCTCATTTCCACACCCTCCCTCCTCTTTCTTCTACATCTAGAAGCTAATTGATCCCTATCCATACTTCAGCTTCTGGGCTGGGTAGCTGAAAGAGCACCATCATTACCTGGCTGGCACAAGAGCCCCTTTAGGACAGAGGTCCTTATTAGATTTTACAAAGTCCCACTCTCGGACTGAGTTTGGGGTCACCCTGAACCCCAGTCTGTTCCTGGGATCCTGCTGTCTGCCTAGCACCTTTCCAGATGCTGAATGCCTCCCTGGATTTCCCTTGGTGATTCCAACCAAGTTTCCACCCCCCGTCCAAAATCTCAGGTGCCTGCTACTTGCTTATTCCATGACCCATTTTTTTTTTTTTTTTTGCTGTGCCCTTTGAATACTCTGCCTTGCCTGCCAGGCTCAGTTTTGCCTCTGCATTGGCAGGTTCTCTGTCTGCTGGTGCCATTCTAGGCCCAGGCCTGGCTCTAGCAGCCAAACTGTGTCTCCAGGTGGGGTGGCTTTAATACTTTGCCCATCCCTCTGCCTTTCCCTTTCCCCCAGTTGCTCACCACCCCACTGATCAGATAAAACCCCTTAGTCCTAATTCTCTCCTCTTTATACATCACTTACCTACGTCTTACTCCCTCACAGGTCCATTTGTCTTCAGTGATCCTGGAATGATCGCAGTGACAATAATGATGGCCACCATTTATTGATCACCTACTGTGATTTAGTCGGTATAGGAGGCATTCAACATGCAGTATCTCCTCTGATCTCACAAGTTTCTAAGAAGGTGTTTTTTAACTCCACTCTGTGTCAGCTAGGTCATATGCTTGTGCAAGGTCACACAGCCAGCCAGAGAAAGACTCTGATTGTCATACCTCTCTAGCGGATGCTAAAGACCTTATCCTTCCTGCTACTCTCTGTCGCCTTAAATAGGTGAAGTAATTTGTGTTCACAAGGGATTAATGTACTAGCACTTATCCCATCTGAATTGCACTCAAGCTAGAGGACTGGAACAAAGCTTGTCACGACTCACACGGAGGTCAGCCTGCCAGGATCTAGACTCTCAGGGCCAGCAGACTTTGTGTTCCTCTGCAATCACCCTTCTGACTCTTTTCTTCCCTTAGAAGGCTAGCTCTGGTCATGCTGTAAATTGCACCCACATCTGGGTTCCGTGGCTTGTCAAAGGACAGCAGCACAGGGGAAAGGAGAAGGAGCCGAATTTGATGGATCCTATTCTTGCCTCTGCAGCCAACTTTTACTTAAAATGTGAGGATTAGATAGAAACAGCATCTCCTTTTGCATATCTGATTGACTGGGTGTTCCTGCCTGGAGTGTGTGTCAGGCCATGCCTGGGCTCAGTGGGGAACTCATGGGTATGGGCAGGGCGAGGGTGGCAGGAGTACCAGGTCTGCCCACCCTTGGCAACATTCTAGCTCCAGCATTTGGAAATTGTCATCCTTGAGTCTCCTGGGAACTCACACAGGCACTCCAAGATGTAACACAATTGGGCGTTAGCCTGCCTTTCCTCTTTCCCGACCTTCCCAGGACTCAGAGGCAGGGCACACAGTTTAGCTGGTTTGCTGAATAGAATACTGCTGAATTCATGTAAAATGAGTATTTGGGCTTGAAGACTTAAAAGGCTTGAAATCCTAAAATTCTTGGAGTAGAAGCCACATTCCATTTTTCTTTGCCCTTCGTAGTTGCCAGCACCATGCTAAGCACACACTACATTAGCTAGAAGGAGAATCGACTCGTTACTAGGAGAGACAGAAGCAGCAGAAGTGTTGAAGGGTTTTATTTTTCCTCTCTGCTGTCAACAGTGTTGATGGGAGCTCCTGTTGTGGACCCTGATGTTTTGGCTTAATCTTTCCTTTAGCCTTTTAGATGCTCTTCTCCCAGCGCACCTCTTTCTTTGTCCTTTGCCCTTCTTTTGCATCTGTTATGAATTTGGGGATGCTTTTTCCATCTTCATGTAAGTTCTTTATGCTACAGGAGGCCACCTTGCCCCGTGACCCTGCCTGACCCACGAAGGCCAGTAGGCAGCCAAGCATAGGGCGTCGTTCTGCCCTAACTGCCTCAGGCACTGTGAGGAGCCACACTGGACAACCAAACCGCGAGCTGTAAAGCCCTTGTCACTCTTTCCCATCTAAATCTGTTTCTTCTTTTTAGACATGTCTGGATGTTATGAAGTCCCTTCTTCTGGGTTTTACATCTGTGCATTTGCATTCTAGGCAATTGCCCCGTTGCTAATGAGAAAACCACAGGCTAGCATTCCTTCTCCATGACACAGGGCTGACAATTTTCTATTGGGCTTCCTGATTTTGGCCTTGTCTGAGGCTTACTCCTCAATTGTGGTCACCTTTCCTAGAACAATCAGTGCTGGTGGAGCCTTGAACTAGATGAAATCACATTCTTGCATATTTAGCAGCAGCATTAGTAATGGTCATGGCAGCAGCCCAATTTTAGCTTTTTGTTAGACTTATCATAAATAATCTAGGGGACCCACAGGTGATAAATGCTTCAAGTCTTTTGGGACAACATGTGTGCTTAAGCTGCTCCTGTTCTTTATCTCAGGGCCAAGGTCATAGATGCTGTTGCACTTTAGGTCCCCAAGCTCTTTGAAAAACAGCTTGCATTTCTACATTGAGCTCTGTAGATGCCTCTCACTCCCCACCTCCCTGCCTTGTTCTAATTTACATGCTCAGAATTTGATTTCTGGGAGGCTTCCATTATGCCAGTGAATTAGGGGAAACATCCTCCACTCTGTTCCTTCTATATCTGTCCTGATGTTCTCTGTTGGAGCCAGTTTATACTTTATTTTGTGCATTTTTCTATCTTGTCCTGTCTCCCACTTTCTCACCAATTTAAAAATTATCTGCTGCCCAATGATCAGGGTTGGGTTTATACGGAAAAGACCCTACAGTGGAGTCTGGAGCTGTGCCTTCGTGTCCTCTTTGGAAGGTCATTTTCCTTCTCTAACTTGTTTCCTCTTTTATAAAATAAGAGGATTGAATTATATAATCTCTACTTTCCTTTCCCATGCTCTAATTTTGTGATTTTAATTAATTTGTAATATCTGAAATTTATTGAATGCTTAATTTAGCTAAATGGTTTTCTTGTATGTAACTGAGATATACACAAACTTCACAATGTCCTTAGGATGATGATAATGATGGGTAATAGTGGACACTTATGGGATGCTTCCTGTGTGTCAGGTACTAAGGCAAGTTTTTCTCTATATTTTCTCATTAAACAGTCACAACAATCTTTTATGGGTTTTGTTATCACAATCATTCTACAGATGGAGAAACTGAAACTCAGAGAGGGTAAATGGTTTATGTAGGATCATACAACCAGAGAGTAGGGACACTGGGATATGAAATCTAGGCAGTTTTATTCCAGAAGCTAAGATCTTTTCTGAGTTAAGTGATTCTAGTAGTTATTTTCACAGTGAGAGGAAATGTTGGCCTTAGGTTACCGTGATTGTCTTAGTTTGCCAGGGCTGCTGTGACAAACACCACACAGTGGGTTGGCTTAAAGACCAGGGGCTTATGGTCTCATGGTTTTGGAGGCTAGAAGTTCAATGTCAAGGTCTCAAAAGGGCATGGTTTCTTCCAGAGTCTATGGTGTTCTGGTGCTGTTTTTTCCCATCCTTGGGGCTCCTTGGCTTGCATCTCTACTTCGTCAAATGGCAATCTGCCTCGTTCTCTGGCTTCTTCTGGTTTCTTGGCTTCTTCTGACCTCTGACTATGTCTGAATTTCCTTTGCTTATAAGAAAATCATATGGATTAAGGCCCACCAAGATTCAATTTGGTCCCATCTAAATAGGATCTTTGAAGATCCTATTCACAAAAGAATCCACTCCTTAACTAACAATAACGTCTTCAGGGTACTATTTACAAATAGCTTCACACCCACAGGAACATGGATCAAGACTTGAACCTGTCTTTTGTGGGAGATACATGATTTACTTCCCCCAAATGACTAAATGTATTTCAGGATTATGCAGAAGAAGAATCCCCCAAATATTAATAATTGGCAGGGGAAACTATAAGGAATAGAGAAATAGGGCATTTGGGGAGGTGATAGCAGGAGAGGAAATTCAGTTCTAAACAAAGCAAAAAATAATAACAACAACAAAAACCACAAAACAGAAATTCCAGGAGGAGGCCTCTCAGAATCTTGTGGAGACAGGGAGGCAATAATTGAAATTAGAAAGATTATAGGCCCTCTGGGCACTGGTGACCCTGAGCCACTCAGCAGGGAACCACAAGGGCTGACATTTCAATGGTTCATGAAATCAAAAGACAATTAGTGAATTTAGCCAGTCCTGTGCCTTGGGAGGAGGTAATGGAGTTCAAAGTTAGTTCACCCAGAAATACAATGTAATGAGAACACCCCAGAATCCAAATTAAAAAAAAAAAATTTTTTTTCTCAATATAAAATATTTAGTGAAGTATGGAAATGGGAGAGGCAATTTCTTAAGTTAGTTCAGTGAACTTTTGAGCACCATCCATTCCCAAGTTGTTTATAAGCCCATGCTGGCAGGCTGAGTAATTTGGATTTAATTTCTTCCCTCACCATCCATATTTAAACAAATTCTTAATGTGTCACATCTGCTACCTTGATATTTCCAACTCGGGAGATGCACACAAGAGGTGAATCACTATAAGATTTTGTACTGGGGGCTAAGAAAAAGTAGACAAGGTACTTTTGAATTTAAAATGCATGGAAATCAGAGAAAACAGAAGATGAAATAAAATGAAACTTAATTCTATAGAACAAGGGCTTAATTTTTCACAAGGCACCTGCCCAACTACAGACAAATCATCTTCTAAGAAAGGAACGATCTCCCTGTCTTCTGCCACAAACAAAAGTTTAGGTGTCCGTGACCTGTGGAGTTAGATAGTTATTTTCATTAGGATGATCTAATAGCAATATATAGCCTCACCACTTTTATTTATCTAATGCCTTCAATGGCTCACTTAATACCTTTTCACTAAAAATATATTCATTGGAGACTAGAAATCCATCCCCTCTCTGAAGCACAAGTGACTCTATAGTTACCCTTTAGAGAGCGTAGTCAGGAATTTGTCTCTGAAAAGGTGAAATTGGAGCAGAAACCTAAATGAAGACCTGAATATCAAAATGCAAAGTTGAGTATGACACTCCCTGCTACATCAGTTTAAGACAAATTCAGAGGCATCTAGCACAGTGCCTGAGCATACTTATTGTAAACATTTGTTGAATAAATGTGAGTACAGAATTACTTGATCATAAATCATGTGTCTCCTGTGCTAAGTGATAAAAATGCCAAGTTTCTAGAATGCATTCCTGTTCTACAAGGGTCTAAGAGTCTATCTGGGAGATGATGCATAACCTAACAAGATTCACTGGTCTGATTTACACTATTATTTAAGTCCCACTGACTATTACACTAAATAAATGCTCTAATCATTGATCATTTGAGACCTACTATGTGACAGGCATTCTGGAACACAGGAATGCAAAGACAAGTAAGCCATATTCTCTACTTTTGAGAAGGCTCGAGGCTAGTAGAGGCTAATAGGGTGAGCATGTAATGAAATGATTCCTCTGGCAATATTCGTGTAGTGCATTTAACATATAAAAATTGAGAGTCATCTATATGCTTAGTGTTGACTTGTGGAGGACATATCTGAATGGATCTTCTAGGGTATGGGGACCAGCCAAGAGATCACTGCAATAGTCTATACAAGATACACTGGACTGAATGAGGGTGGCTGCAGTGAAAGTAGGAGAGAAAGGAGACAGAAATATTAAGAAAATAATATTAATATGAGCCAATTTGATATGGAGATGGAGGGAGTCTAGGGTAAATTAGCTTGGAAAACTTCAGGTAAGAGGAAGAATGTAAATTATTCCTTTAAGGCTGAAATGGATATGAATCGTGATGGGCAATCCAGGTTGGCAGATGCTCCTCTATGCTTGAATAGATTGGGTAGTTTGTAACTGGAACAAAGAGTTCATTCTGGGGTCTGGTCAAAGATAATAGTAGAGGTGATATTGTTATGGCTACAAGGTCAGGCTGCCAGGGTACACGTCCTAGAGCCACCACTTACTAGCTGTGTGGCCTTGGACAAAAGATTTAAACTCTCTAAACCTCAATATGTTCTTCAGCAAATAGAGATAATAATAACAGCACCCATCTCACAGGCAGGGCAGGAACACACCAGCACAGGGCCATGGCCAGTATCTGCTCTGATTGATTGGTTCCTGTACCATCCAGTTAGTAATAATAATAATAAAAAAGAACATCACCCTGGCTCATGGAGTTGGCTTGAAAATTAAATGGGATAATGTTTCTTGGTGACCACCCAAAATAAGTGTTCAAGAAATGTTGGCTCTTATTATTATTTGGCAAGGCCTCGATTATGAAGAGCTTTGGGGACAATGCTAAAGAACTCACACTGCATGCCATAAACAGGAGGCTGTTGGGTGGTTTAGAAAAGAGCCTGGCATGGATAGGCAGGGAGTAGGGGCAGAGTCCAGAGGCACAGAGGTCATAACTGGGTGATGACTCGATGTGGGAATAGAAAGAGATAGCTGTGAGGGAGCAATCACCGGTAGTAGGTAGCCACTGGATGTGTGGAGCCAGATACAACATGTGCCCAGAAGTTTCAGTTGGCAGTAGAATTTACCAGTGCCTGTAAGGAAGACTGGGTATTAATACAATATCTATAGTAGGAGAAGGATCACAGAAACCTATCTTGGGGCCCTGGGAAGATTTTTAAGTCATCACCTAGAAGAAGAGACTTTGGCGTTGATCTTTAGTGATGATTCAACTGGATTTCTGTTCATGAGCAGACTGGTGCTTTCACTTTCTCACGTGCCTCCCTTGCTTTACATTCAATGAATGAAATGCTCAGCTAGAAAATACAGCAAAGCCCTATTACAGGGGTGGTTTATATAAAAAACTGGGTGTCTCCACCAACCCTTCTGGGACCGTGAGTGGAGAAATAAGAAAACAACAACAACAAAATAGAAAAAGGTCCCTCAAAGAACTATCAGTTTAGAAAAAAAATAATTTTAAAAGAGTCCCCAATTGTGTACAGAAAAAAACAAGACTAGAAAAAGTACATCAAAATTATAGTTTCTATTCTTGAGTAGAGGGATTATAGACATAGTTTATTTTCTTTTACCTTCTTCTAAGTTCTTTAAAATAAGCACACTTTGCATTTAATACTAGAAACTTCATAAATGTGAAAAATAATATTAATACACATTTTTAAAATTTTAGCTTCTTTAGCCGACAGTTAAAAAATGCTACTTTTATTTTTCCAGTTCTGGAATATTAGTACATTTAGTATTTAATTATTTTTAGTCCAAAATTATAGAAATCTATGCTTATAAAAGGATGTGGAAAGTGTAGAGTACTGGTGGCTGATTTTATCTACCTGAAAATATAGTCCCTCCAAACTTGCTAGGGACTCAGCCTTCAAACAGAGAGCATTCGTATTAAAAAGAAGACAAGGACTCCCTAGAACTGCAAGTCAGCCTCCCATGGGACCCTTCTCACTTCCCAGAAATTAACTTTACTTCATAGCATTGCAAGTCCATCTTTGACCTCAGCTTCCCTGATACTGCTCAGGTTGTGTGAAGAGTCCGTTCTTCTGGTGTCCTACAGTGAATTGGGATGGGACCCATTCAGTTCATGCATTCAACAAGGGGACATTGGGCGTCTCTGATGAGTCAGGCACTGTGGCTGGCACCAGCAGGGGTAATATTCAGAATACTTAACAACTGGCAAGTCTTGGGCAGCAACAGGATAGCGGCTATGCTACTAGAAGATCGTCCTGGAGACCCCCTGCTGTGCAGCTCACAGGGACAACTAGGAAGATTTGAAAGGAGGGTCAGGTAGCTGGGACATTGAGGGGCATTCGCAGAGTTAAAGAAGGAACTATTTGCTAAATGGTACAGACATATTTCAATATTCTGTCATCCTATATGGCCATATACATTTAGGGCAAGCAGTTAAATTCCTGATAGTTTGCAGTAATAAACCTATTGTTGAGTCTTCTCATTCCATACCTGACTACTTTTACCTCAACTCAATTCTTATTTCTAGAGCACTCAATATACTTACTCTGACTTACAAGGTCATACATAAAACTCTTCCTTCTCTCTGCTCTTTGGCCACACAGGACTTCTTTCATGACCCCAAGTTTACCGTTTTCCCTCCGTAGGGCCTTGGTGCCCGATGTCCCCTGTATCTGGCATGCTCGTTCCTTAGCTGAATTCTACTCTTCCTTCAGATCTTAGCTCAGTCATCATGTCCTCCGGGAAGCCTTCCCAGGAACTATCTGTGTGGCTCAGGTTTTTTGGGTACTTACTCTCACAGTATCTTGTCACAGAATCTTCAGAGCACTCGTCCGCATTTTGTTATGCATTCACAAGTGTGACTATTTCATTGATGAAAGATCAGTGTCCATTTTGCTTACTGCCCTATTTCTCTAGCACCTGGCACAGAACACGTCCCTGTTCCGGGAAATGAAAGAGAAAAAAAAGGGGGGGGGAGGGAGGGAGATTGGGAGGATGCATGGACTCTCTTCCATTCTTCTAGCCACTTTCTCCTGGATCTGGGTGGGAAAGCAAGGAAAATTGGGTAGAGAACTTCTTGCGTGGGAAGTAAATCCAACTTTAGCGGAAACATTGCAAAACAGTTCTTCCAGCCAAACTACGACTGCTTGGCAATATTGGGGCAAATATGTAAAGGGGTTGCCCAGAACAAGAGCACCTGTGCATGCCTGTGCTATGAAGAATATGGTAAACCTGAAAAGCACTGAGATTGGGCAGGGTATAAGTGTAGGTAGTTATCAAGTTCGTCAGGCTTGAAACTGACCGTTCGCAGGAAATGGAGTTTGTGGCTGGTGATGACCAGCGTGGTCTGTGACATCAGTGAGGTGTGCTGGGTAATTGTCTAACTTCATACCCCAGTTTGGAGAATGTACATATATACAGAGAGGTCCATGCCTCTGCATCTCAAAATGAGCTATGATACGCCATGGGATTGTATCTGTGCATATTTCGTTTTCAGTCTGTTAGCTCAGGATATTAATGTTGCTGTGGGAATTGTTACCATGGTTGTTCCAAAAGTGTTTGCAAATTTCTACAGATATTCCCCCTTGATATTTCTTTCATCCCTAAGATTAGCATCAGCACAAACAGAATAGTCAGTATCACCCATTTGAGTGGAACAATTGGGATGATAGATGAATGTCTGCGGGGTTTTGTTTTTAATATATTAAATGTTCAGTCCTGGATGATATTTCATAAAGGGGCAGCATATATAGAAATATGTCCAAATGTGAGCAAGAGTAAGTGTGGGTCACCTTGACTGGAATATGACCTCTGTGTGGGAGAAGTAGCATCCTGAGAAAAGGTGGCTACAGATACAATCTTCTAGTTAGCTTTAATTTTGAGAAAAACTACTTTGGAATCCGTTTGGAACTTTCTTCACCAGAACTTGAAAGCAATTGCTTAAGAAAGCTGTGTTATTCCTCACGCTTCAGTTGGTCCTCTGAGAAAAAATTAAGAATAAAAATATACATAATGAATAGATTAACTGCCTAGCAATTGGGTTACATTGCCTCCCTAAAGCAGTGGGGCCCAACTAATCTCTTAGGAGGCAAGTTCCTTAAATACATTGTTAGACCAACTGGAAAATTAACTAGGGTGTTGACTGGAGAGATCTCATTTCCATGCTAAAACTTGCCAAGGAGAAATGAAAGAGCTGTCCAACTACTCATTTATCAAAGCGTGTCTGCTATGGCTGGACCTTTTTATGTAAAATTTCTCTTCCAGGGAAAGAAGAATTGAAAAAGTTCTTTAGACATTAAAAACAAACAGAACATTGAACAAGATTGTGGTTAGCTCAGATAACAACTTCTCCAAACAACCTACCATAATCTTCCTGGCTGAAATTATTTTTCTTAATATTTTAATTTCCATAGCACTTCTCTAATCTAACTGAAGCTGGTTTAGGAAAAAAGCAGGAGAGGAATATTGGCACATATCTGAAAATCTCAGGAGTAGCTGGTTCAGGTACCGCTAGAACAAGGGAAACAATCATATTTATTCAACCTTGCATGCTTTCTCTCTGTCACTGTTGCTTTCCTTTGAATTGACACCATAATCAAGGCTCTCCCCACATTGTAGCAAGATGTCTACCAGAAGCTCTAGGCTTATCTTTTAACCTCTTGGTAACTTCCTTCAGAAAGATATTTCTCTTTCCCAGTAATTCCAATAAAATTCCCAGAATTTAATCTCATTGGCCTGGATCAGGTCACATGCCTTTCTCTGAGCTGATTGCCATGGCCCATGGAGCTAGAATGCTGGGACTGTGCAGATCTGAGACCTCTGCCCCATCTGGGAGCTGAGAGGTGGAGTCTACTACACAGGGACCAAAAGTCAGGGAGCACTTGTCCCCTACAGGAAACTAAGGTGCTCTTTCCAGAAGAATGGATGGATGCCGAACAAGTGGAAAAGGAGATTGTTGCAGTAGATTCAATTAATGAACCTTTCCTTTATTCCTGCACATTGCAATGAGACTTTGCAGTTCCTCCCATCAGATAGAAATTCCCACCCTTTGATTCTGACTTTGGCCGTGCATTTTCTTCGGCCAATGAGATTTAGCAGAGGTGATGCAAGCAGAGATTTAGAAAGCATTTTTATGATTGGGCTTACCTGTGCTATAACTATGAGAAGCACAACCCAGATCAGAGGGTCCAGGTGACTGGAAGGCCAGGGAGTGAATCCAGCCAAGATCAGCTGACCCATTTGTCTCCCGAGAGCTATAATTATTTAAGGTCACTGTGTTTTAGAGTAGTTTGTCAGGCAACCATAGCTACCAGATATATTTCTTGTCTGTGTCAATATCATTTATTCCATCACTGTATCCTAATTCAAATGTAGTAGTTATAATATTGAAATATTTTAAATCAGTAAATAGTCTTTTATCTTTTCCAGCCCCTCTCCCAGCACCCCTGGTTCTCTTATGATCCAACAACTAAAGGAGTAATATCTGTCATGACAAGGCTTCTCCAAAATCCTGATCCTGGTCTATAGCAGAAATCCATTCTGACTGGTCAGTGCCCATGTACTACCATTTGTTAAGTATTCTGAATATCATTTCTGGTCATTTATGGACATGACTCATATTCCCATTCTTAGCTTCCTGAGAGAATTCCCCACATCTGAATCATCCTGATAACTACCTCTGGGCCTTGTACAAAAAACATCAGTTGACTGCATCCTGGGTGAGAATATGCACTAGAGGAAGCAGGTGTGGTCCAGTGCAGTCACCCGAAAGGTTGAGTTCATTTACCGCAAAGTTTTAAGGGCCACTTGGATTAGCAACAACTCACTGAATATGAGAGAGGAGAGAGGCCCTTCAGAGCATTTGTATTTGTTCTCCTTTAGAATAAAAATAATTTCTGAGCTAGTGTCTGTTTTGGACTTAATTTTTCAATACACCTAAAACTCAGTAATGTCTAAAGAAGAATTGTCATCTTTGCCTCTTCTCCAACTCCTATCAAATTGATGGCTATATATTTTCATTCACTGTTACCAAACATCGCCCAATCATTCATGCTCAAAAGCTAGAAATAAGTCTCCATGTCCTTTTCTAGGTGCTGCGGTAGAACAGTAAACAAAACAGGCAAATCCTCTGTCTTCATCACGCCTGGAGTGCAACCTCAGCCCACAAGAGGCTTTGAGGCTCCTTGAAGGCCACTTGGACTTCAGTTTCTTCCCCGTGCCCATGTGTAATCTGCCACCAGACATCACACTTTGACACTTTCTTCCCCAAGCTTCCCGACATCCATTTTTACCTTTTCATCCATTACCTCCCTAATGTCCCCAAATTAAGAGAGGTCTTTGTCACAGTGTACGTAGAACTGCATCGGTGCTTTTGGCTTAAAGGTAGGCTCCCCAAACTCTTTTTCAGGCATAACTTAATTTTCTTTTCAGATTTCCACACCCTTGATAATCCAGGCTGGAAAGTAGAAGGAAGTAGGCATTGATGCTGAAAGCAAAATGCCCAAATGGAAGCATGGGGTTTACTGTTCCACTCCTCCTCTATACCTCAGAAAGCATGGAGTTGATGTCCTGAGGCTCCATGGCTTGCTCCAAGCTGTCTGAATTTTGAGGTTTCTTTTACCTAACACCACATTTCCAGTGTTCTCATCCCCACTCTCCACTCCCAGCTGATAACTGGCATCTTCTCTCTTGTCTCTAAAAGTGTTGCATCATGGCAAGAATTACAGAGTGCTGGTTTGGAATTACAAATCTGCCCTTATTCTCTGGGCAAGATTTAGTTTATTTATTTTTAAAACGGGGGTGAGGATAGTGACTATTAAATGAGATAATTTATGTAGAGTACCTGGTAGAGTGTTTGGTGCCTAATATGTTCTCTGTTAAACTACTATCATTATCCATGCTATTGATCCCCTCCATTAAAGCATCTTTCTGTATTGGATAGAGAAAGCCTTCCAGATTTCCCTATTCCATATTCTGGTTGAATATGGACTTGAAAAATCCTTGAAATTTATAACAGCAGCATAGATTTTCTGCATACTTCTGTTAAAATATGCAAACAAAAACTGGTATTCCCTTAAATAGTTTAAGTTTCACTATGCTAGAGCCGGTAAGAACACTAATTTGAGGGCAGAGGACACCTGTGTCATTGCCAAATCACACCACAGTCACATCTTGCTGGTTGTACCTTCCTTGACCTTGACCCTATTCAGTGTAAACCAACTCTTGGGCCAGACTTTTTTTCTGTCCAAAATAGAAAACGTGTCAATATTATCACAGCATTAAGGAGTTGAAGGAACCTGGAATGTCATCTAGATTCTAGTCTATCACCCTATTGGATGTTTCATTCTCTTTAAATCCTCCAGGGTAAAACTTTATCCCACTCTACTTGAACACTGCCTCTTAAAGCAAAAAGTCCATCTTTGGTCAGCTCTGGTCTCCCGTTAACTTCCCATCTTCTTCTGCAAAGCACTCTTTCAATATAGACTCTGTAATCTGCTAGTGCAAGAAAAGCTTTCCAGATCCAGTGCAGGCCTCCCATTAAAACCTTAGTTCTTTACATCACAGAAATAATTGTTTTGTATGTATCTACTTTTGGATACTTTGGAATAAAGAGTATTTATTCTAATGAACTTCACATGGACTGGGCGAAAAAGAAGTAGCAAAAAATAAATAGTGAAAGAGGAAAAAAACCCACCTTAGTTCTGAGGTCAAATATGCAAGAAAAAAAATTGCATATATTTTTTCAATTATCCCTAGTTATTATTCTGATGTGAATAATCCTGTAAAATTAGCAAATTATCAAATGAAATTGCAGTCAGGAAAAATCTCTAAAGGGCTGCTCGCATTGAAATACATGACTTCAGAATGGCTATTGAAGTTGAATGGTCCCCAATAGAAATATTTTCTGCTGCTTTGATTTTTCAGAAATTTATTTTCTTCTTTTGCAGCTACATGATTCAACACGTCCTTGGCTTCCTCTAGGGAAGGTGTTTATGTGGATGTGTCTGTCCTTGTCCAGACCTCAAGATGATGTGGATACATAAGTTGTTCTCAACAACCTGGAACTCCTTGGAGGGTGGAAGAGAGGCAGGTAGAGGATCATTGTAGAACTTACTCACTCATGTGGAAAGGTGGGAAGCTGGAGAACTTTCAGCAAGGAGTTTTAAAATGGAGGCTAAAGTGAGGATTTCTTTCTGAGTTTTCCCTGGAAACTCTACTGATCGCAGTGGTGGCCAGATAGTCTCAAACTCTCCATGTTAGGAACCCTCATTCCTCACCTCTGTCATTCTGAGTCCAAGAGGCTGGTGTCTTGTGCCAAAAACCCTAGTTGGTCTGAAGCTCTTGGTAAACATGAGACCATCATTATCCATCTTTAGCAGTTCATGCTGGGTCCATCTGCTCCTTTTAACAGCACACAATTTGCAGCATAGAAGATGGATGTGTCTTAGTCCTAGTGGAACTGAACCCTTTCTGTTTATGGGATTTTGGCTTTGTTTTGTTTATGCTTCTGATTTTATTTTGTTTTAACCAGGTCAGCCTTAGGGAAGTAGGGGGATAATGATACCTTACTTTTGTGTTCTACTTTATAGATATTAGAGTGTTTACACATCGATGACTTGATTTTATTGGAGACTCACAAACTATGGAAGGCAAGGCCAACTGCTCCCACCCTGCAGTTTATCTGAAGCCCAGAGAAGCTAAGCAAGCTGCCCAATAACACAAAGCAAGTTAAATGGAAGAATGTGAGACAGAACCCAGCTATTTTTTCCACTCATCTGTTCTTTCCACTTGGCTCCATCTATAGGCTTTCCCCTCTTTTCTTCTTTCTGGTTCTGAACTCTCCCCAACCATCCATCTCCAGTTGCCCAGGGTATTCCATTACCGAGACCAATCTAAACCATCAGGCAACCAGCCTTCTTCATATCTTTCCAACTTTTTCCCCTGTCAAAATGTATCGCCAACATACTTTAAAGCCTATTCTCTGCCAATGAATAATTTCAAAATAGACACAGTAGATATCGAAACAAATGTTTCTAGAAATAAGCCATTAGGGGTGGTGGGTAGAGAAGAATACAAAGCCAAATGTTCCAGGCAGGCCAGGCAGGAAGCCCAGACGGTAGGAACAGTCTTGGTGTCAGTGAGAGGGGGCAGGGCCTGTGTGGAGAGTGAGCACTTTGTCTAAAGCAAGCAGTCACTCCTCAGCTCCGGCTGACTTTGGACATGGGGGAATGCAGGCCTGATGTTGCCAGATCTTTCTGTATGTTTTTACTTTCAGGAAAAGCTGAAAGTCTGGACTTTTATGTGAGATTTTCCTGTATTTTAAAACATTGAGCAGGCCTAACAAAACACACCCATGTGTTGAATTTGGTACGTGGTCAGCGCGTTTGGGTTCTCTGATTAAGAGGGACAAAAGGAGAAGGCTGTTCAGCTTAGTTCCCACTGGAATGCAGTAGAATAACAGCCAGTTTGGGCACCATAGTTTAAAAGGGATAGAGATCAACTGGGACATATTCAGCGACAAGGGCCCATGGTAGTGAGGAAACTAGGACAGCTATGAGGAAAGGCAAAAGAACTGAAAACAGAACACTGGAATATTTAGTGGGCTGTCATATAGAAGATCATGGAAAATTCTTCTACACAGATCTGAGAGTTACTCCTCATATTTTACCACCCATTACATCTGAGGAACTTTTTTTTCAAACCGTACTTTACTATATGTACTCAGGATATGGATTTAATTTTTTAAATTTTAATGCCCTAGGGCAGAGTGTTGACAAATGTTATCTCTAAAGGCCAGATATAAAAGTAAATATTTTAGGACTTGGAGCCACATAGATCTCTCTATCATATTCTTTGTGTGTTTGTGTGTGTGTGTGCGTGCACATGTTTTTATTTTTACAACTGTTTACTAATGTAAAAACCATTCTTAGCTCCTGGGCCATACAAAAACAGGTTACAAAAACAGGTTGCAGGTTGACCCCTGCCCTAGGAGGAGTGACTAAACAAACCAGCTGGAATATTCCTTTAGTTCCCCTAAAATAGCAATTCCTATACTATGTTACATAAATATTAGTAGCTGTTACTAAATACAAGAATTCTTGGATGAAATAATTTGGGAAACTTTGAGTTAAACAAAGTTAAAAAGTTTTCTCCTATAACCTTTCATAGGGTAATTTGATTTAGTAATTTATAAGAAAGACCATTTCTAAAATTGACCATGGAACCTTTTCATGAGCATCTTTTCAACATCTCCCAAGTATTGGCTTGGGAAATGCTGTCCAAAATAAAACTGTTCTTTAAACACAAAACAACAATAACAAAACTATTTTGATTCCCAATTCACTTTTCTTCAAGCCATTCTACGTATGCTATGGAAATAGATGATTATTTAGAAACTTTCAAACTCTAAAAGGTGTGAGATTGGGGCAGGGACCTGTAATTAATATTCTTTGGAGAAAAGGGGCAAACAGCTTAGTTGGAAAGAAGAGGGCAAATGTTTGGATTACAGTCCATCTAAGGGTAATTTCTGTGAAGTGAATTCCTAAATGCTTTAAATTACTCTGTTACTAACCTTTATTCTATGGAGCCCACACAGCACCAATAGTCAATTACTTGACCATTTTGATTAAAAACAATTACCCAAAGTTCTATATGTTTGTTGCTAAATGCTGATTTCCCTAAAGAAAAATATCACCTCAAAATATAAAGACTTGGCTCTAAGCTTCACAAGGTTAAAGAAGAAAACACTTTGCCCCATATTGAATAAGAAAAAGAGCTAGGCCGAGTGTGTAATAGAAACAAGACTTGGCTCCCATGCTAAAGTCATTTTTCTAATTTGCAGACAGCACATAAACAGTTCTGCAGTGGAAAGTGTACACTTTGAGCCAGATACATCTGTGTTTGATCCTGGCTCTACTTGCCCACTGCCTGGCCTCAGGTCATTTAAATTCATTTGATTCTCAATGTACTCATTTGTAAAAATAAGGACAGTAAAACTTATTTTTTAGGACTTGTTGCTCATTTCAGCTTCTAATTTTCTGCTCCATCACCCTTAACATGAGGCTTTCTGCCTCATGGCCACTAAACAGCTGCTCCCCCTCTAGGCATTGCAGCTGTGTTCCAGGAAGGAAGAAGGGGAAATAATTCATTCCAGCTGAATCTAACCTTTTTTGATTTCTTGGGAAAGCAATAGCTTTCCTTGAAACTCCACAGTTTTTTCCTGCTTATATTTCATTTGCCAAAACTGGGTCACAAAGCAACCCCTAGCTGCAAGGGAGTCTGGAGACATAAGTATTTTAAGTAGGCACATTGACACACTGAGCAAGAGAGCAAAGAAAACAAAATAATGGAAGTAAACAAGAAGAGAAGAGTGGACAGGATGACTAGGTAAAAAGCTGAATCTCCCCCAAGGATTTCACTGCCACACAAGCCATTCCCTAATTTTGATCAACTAGCTCTAAGGTACAAAGAAGCTGAACTGGTTCTTCTGGTTTTGCCCCTAGAGGAGATGATATCAACAGTTTATAATTATTGAATATTTGCTACTCTGTGCTGGATCCTCATTTAAGTACTTTATATGTGTTACCTAATTTAATCTTCAAAACAACTTGTCCCAGGCCCTACAGCTAGGAAGAGGCAGAGGTTAGATTCCATTCCAGGTTGTTTGGATCTGCAGTCCAAACTCTTAAATTCTACTCCATATAGCCTCATTAAAAATAAGTGATTTTCTATTGATGGTGAATTGATTTTCAACAAAAGTGTTGAGGAAATTTAACCAGAGAAATGATCATCTTTTCAACAAATAGTGCTGGGACAATTTGGTATGCACATGCAAAGAGATGAATTTAGACTCTTACCTCATACTATATTCCCAAATTAAGTCAAAATGGATCAGAGACCTATAAGTGTAAGAGCTCAACTAGAACTTTAGAAGAAAACATAGAAGAAAATTTTGTGACCTTGGTTACGCATTGACTTCTTAGATATGATAGCAAAACCACTTCTGTAAAAGAAACCACTGATAAATTTAACTTCATCACATCAAAAACTTTTGTGCTTCAAAAAATATACATATATTTTTTAAATGAAAAACTTGTCAGACTGGAAGAAAATATTTGCAAAGCATATATCTGATAAAGGACTTGTATCCTAAAGATATAGAGGACTTTTATAGTTCAATAAGAAGTCAAACAGCCTGATTAAGAAATGGACAAAAGATTTCAATAGACATTTCACCAAAGAATATATAAAAATTAGTAAAAAGCATATGAAAAGATGTTCAACATCATTGGTCATTAGGGAAAATAAAATTATCACCACAGAGAGATTCCACTTCATACCCACTAGCATGGTTTTAATAAAAAAAAGATGGACTATAATATATATTGGTGAGGATGTGGAAAAACTAGAACCTTTCAGATGCCTGGAACTGCCGTATGACATAGCAATTCCCCACCTAGCTATCCCAGAGAAATGAAAGCATATGCCCAAAGACTTGTAAACAAATGTTCATGTCAGCATTATTCATAATAACCAAGAAGTGGAAACAATCCAAATGTGCATCAACAGGTGATAAAAAAAAAAAAAAAAAAAAGAGCTATACCATGCAATAAAATATTGTTCAGCAGTAAAAAGGAATTAAATATTGGACCTACCTCAAAAACATTAAGCCAAAGTGAAAGAATCCAGATACAAAAGACTACATATCACATGATTCCATTTAGGTGAAATGTCCAGAAGTGGCAAATCAATGGAGAAAGCAAATTAGTGCTTGCCTAGGCTGGCATGGGGATTGAAACCAAATAAGCATCAATGATCTTTATGCAGTGACGGAAATGTTCTGAACCTGGATTGTGGTGATGTTTGCACAATTCTGTAAATTTACCCCAAATTATTGAATTGCACTTTTAAAATGGGTGAATTTTATGTTATATAAATTTTATGTGGATAAAGCTGTTTAAAAAGAAAAAGTGGTCAAGAAAAAGGAGAGAGATTGTGTTCCAGATATCCATCTCTACTTTGGTTATATTAATGGATTTTTAAAATGGAACTTATAAAATTGGGCAATTACTACCAGAATCTAGGCTGAATTTCAATACTAAATTTTGAAGTGCATTCTGTATCCATTCACTAAGTATTTCATTGACTAAGCTTTTACTTACTTAGGCTTCATACAAGAAGTGAATTCCAAATACGTAGCACAAAGCTGGTCTAAAAAAATCACCACTATCCACCATTTATATCTTCTACAAATTCTTTCGCAGTGTATGCTAAGGAGCCAGGATTAACATGGAGTGGCTCCTTGGATCGATCCTTGTGCTTGTCAATGTCCCTTGACAGCTAAGCATCTACTTTTGGGGTAGCCATTTGTTCCTTTGTTGTAAGACTTTGTGTTTAATTAATTTATTTGTTTTACATGGGACCTGGCACAATGCTAAAATGTGCATTCTGGAAACAGATTTAATATTGTTTAGAAAGATTTTCACAATTGAAACAAATCATCAGACTATCAAAATTTGTCATTCCTGTCAAATTGAAGTTTCACCATCTCCTTTGGGAAACAGCTATATCCATTTAAAACCTTAAGGTCTGGGGAAATAGAAATTGTTGATGTTCCACCCTTTATGGATATAGCTGACAAGTTTCCAATGATGTAACATTTCCTTAGCTGGATTTTGTTTTAAATAAAAAAATCACACTATGCCTTTTTTTTTTTTTAGCTTAGCCTGTGAACTGTCTTCTCTAGACAGCTGGTTTGTCTAAAATGAATTCTATGGCTTACGTACATCTCATAGTCTCCCTTCACGATACTGAAGAAAATGAGTTTTTGTTTTGTTTTTAATTGTAAAGGCCCTGCCTGCATTGCTTTAAGCCTTTGGAAGTGGTTTACATGGTCCTCAGTGGTTTGTCCTCACATCCCCATCTCCACTTCAACTACGTTAAAGCATCACATGATGTCAGAGCTGGAAGTGTGAGATATAGCCCAACCCCTTAGAAGGCAGCTGGAGAAACTAGTGCCCAGAAAGTTTCTGTGACCTGTGGGAAAACCACGTGGCCAGTTGGCGGGTCCCAGCCCAGTGCTTGTTCGGCCACGCTTCTCCCTTAGCATCGCAGAATTTCAGAGCCCACAGGGGATGTTGAGACAATGTCATGCAGTAACTTGTCTTTACTGATAGGCAGCTGAAGCACAGAGATGAGAAATGCCCTCTGCAAGGTGGTCTCAGAGCTCTCTTCCCCATCCATAGCATCCCTTTAAGATGTGGTGCTTGCGTTTGGCGCGTTCTTAAGATTCACATGAGTAGGGCACGATTCTAAGAGTGCCAAGCCATTTTCAGTATCCTGCTACTTTAGTAGAGTACAGACAGCAAAGATGAGTGAAATTGTTTATTCTGTTTAAGTGACTATTGAGAGAAAACCATAATGCCCGATGGTGAGAAGTGACTGGGTAGGAAATACACTGTATTTTCTTCTGAATGCATTTTATAAATTGATCCATTTTAATATGCATGGCAGGCCTATTTTTATAAAGTCCCTTTTAGTTATTAGAATGCTTTCACATTTATTATTACCTTATCATATCCTTCTAATGGCACCATGAGGTCACTATTGCTACTCCTATTTAATATATGAATATATTGAGTGTTAGAAGGTGTGGTGGCTTGCCCA
Source organism: Tolypeutes matacus (assembly GCA_026826555.1). NCBI lineage: Eukaryota > Metazoa > Chordata > Mammalia > Cingulata > Chlamyphoridae > Tolypeutes > Tolypeutes matacus. Next base: position 2,067,941 of record JAKSZT010054406.1, read on the forward strand.
AGTTCACACCGTTATAATTAAACAAGGGAGGCATTTAAGCCTAGGTTTTCTAATTCCAGAACATATACGCTCTTTCCAATCCATCTTACTACCTTTTAGAATTTAATTATATCCTTGTCCTATGGTTTTCAGTTTACTAATAGAATCAATGGTTTATCACAGGCCATATCTACGAGCAGGCTAGTGTGAGAAAATTTAATAAAGCACAGAGATTGCTGTTGTGACCATATATTTATTTTCCAAGTTCCATTTTGTTATTGAGAGAGTTTAACATTAGATTAATTTTCTTCTGAAACACTGAGGGGCTCACTAGAAGTGTTCCTTCACTTTAAGAAGGCAAGATATTCACAAAGGTGAAATTGCAAAGCACATGAGTTAGAAGTGATTATTCTTTTCATATGCATTCATTTTACAAAGAACTTACAAAAGAATTCCATAAATAACACACAAGTGTTCTTTGTGCATTTCAATATAATTAGGTCGATCAAAATCAGTAATTTTGCAATCAACTTTTCCAAGAATTCTATCCCTTGTTCTTTGCTGCTTGTATTTTTCTGAAAATTTTTCCTTTGGAAACCTTTGAACAGTAACATGGGCCTCGTCCTGTCTTCAAAATTAGCCATGAGTGATGGGTTCCAAAGGCATCAGGGGAAATACTTAATATTTACTGCTTTTGACTATACGGCAACTGGAGCTAAGTCAGAATTCTTGAATGATGGGGTGTTATCTGAGCTGCTGTTGTTGAAGTTTGACTTGCTCTCTTATTTGTAGCCCCAGAAGCAGGTACATGTGGCTTTTAGCCTAGGTGGAGAGTAAAGAGCCTCATTCCCCAAGAACGAAGGGCAGCAAGGAATTTCAAGGCTTACAGTGTTCATGCAAATGTTCTATGGTATATTAATTTAATAATTTCAGTCTGACAATAAAAGCATGTCTACTGCAGTTCTGTTTCTTGCCTGAGAGGGAACATTTCTGACTTTTAAAATCTTCAAATAAAGGCTTAGTTTTTGTTGTCTGTGGTGGGGGGTAGGCGTGGGGGCGGAGGGTGGGTGTCTGTGAGTTGTTCCTAAGAAAAGAAGTTGGTGGGGAACAGATGGCCTTGTCCACTCATGCATATTCATGAGTGCATTTATTACATTATGTCGTCCCCGGGGAAACCCTATACTTCAGCCTTTATAAGCTTGTATGGCCGTCAAATTGAGCAGTCAGAAGCCCTATGTCAAAAACTGTGTTGCTGCAAATTTTGAAGCAAAGTGTGTGAAAGGCCTTCACACTTTTGTCTTAACTTTTCACCACTGAAACACCTGTTATTTTGAGATCTAAGACAAGAATGTCATTGCGAATAATAAATGTTAAGTGTTGCTAGCTGAGCTGACATGTTCCATTAATCAGATGGTGGTGTGTTATGTTTAGAGTATCACTAAGCACATTGTTTGCTAATTTCAGAAGAAACAGGAGACTAAAACGTGCCTGCATTTCTGCTGCCGCATCTTCCAAGTGCATCTCAAAGTCCTCCCTGTTTGTAGACTAGAAAAGGGTCATTTGATGGTTTGGAAAATGTCACTTACTAAATTCCCTGTGTGTTTGACGACATGGCAGGAAACTATGTGTTATGTGCTTCATCAAATTCTTTTCCACTGAATCTAGACACAGAGTGGTCTAAGAGCGGCACAGATTTTTTGCCCCTCACATGCTGAGAGAACTCCTGCCTGGTGACTGATGAAAGCATCGAAACGGCCTTTGGTTTAAACGATGTTATCACTTAACTCCGCACTCCTTTACCTCAAACAGGAATAAGACCATTTCTGCCTTTTCCCACTGTTGTCTGGTCTTGAGAAACTGTTGGTGTCTGGTGCTGTGTTTTACAGATCTGTTAAGATCATCTCGTGTGCACCACTGGAGAACCTGTGTGGAAGTCGACGCTTGCATGAAATCTGCCCACTTGGGTTAAGCAGGTCATTCATTCTCTCAAAAACCTTAAAAAAATATTGTCAATGGACTTGATGATAACAATAACATAACATTTATTATACACTTATATTATGTTAGGCACTATACTAAAATTTTATGAAAATCTGATGATGCTGATACTGTGTCTATTTCCCTTTTGCAATCGAGGAAATTGCAAGACGTTTAAAGACTTCAAGTACCATTTATATATTGTGTCAAATGTGAGAGGCTTTTGAACAAAGTGTTGTCTCATTTATTTCTCATGAAAACCTTATAGGTGAGATATTTGAAATAAACATTTTTATTTTTATTTATTTATTTTTTGGTTAAACTGAGGCTTGGAGCATGAAATAAATGTATTAAAAATTATTTAACACAAAATATGCTCTGGTATTTTTTAATTGCCTGCCTGATCCACAGAGCGTTCTGGAAATCCTGTATCTCTCAACCTCTGGGAATGGGTATTCCTCTGTTTGCCAGCCCACTCCCTGGTTTTGCTTAATGAGACAGCGGATGAACACCTGACCCAAGGTCAGCCAGGTCATTGTTTGACCAGGTACCAGTCAGAATTTCTCAGTAGCAGGAGACCAGGGAATTGTGAGCAACTGAAGGTCCCATGGAGTCCAGGCCTGAATTGACTTTATAACAAGAAAAGTCATGTGCAGATGAGAGTTATTGGGGTCAAAACTATGAAAAAGAAGAGGAAGCTATTTTTGCAGAGAAGACAATAAAATAGAGGTTGAGAAGGAGAGAGAGATGATGATGATGAACTGAGAAAGTAGCTGAAGTAGCTGGTTGGGTGTCTGATCATTTCACAGCTCCCACCGGCAGTTCCCAGGGGCACCAGCTGCAGTTCTTTTCCAGGTGACATCTATATTCTTACAATAACATTCCTTTGACAATTTATACCTAATTTCTCACTTAGACTTTTTTTTTTTAGGAGATAGTGGGGATTGAACCCAGGACCTTGTACACGGGAAGCAGGCGCTCAACCACTTGAGCTACATCCTCTCCCTAAAACACATTTTGTTGTCTTGAAAATGGCTATAAAAATGAAAATCCCATATTAAAATTCATGATGATGAAAGTTTTCTACAGAAATATATAAAATAAAAAAAAAATAAACACCCTTGTTCTTTCCATTCTAGTCCATCTCAGTATCCAATATACACAACTCAATATGTGTCCTTTCAGTAGTATTCTATGGATGGACTAGTATAATTAATATTGGGTGCATCAATTCTCTATTAATGGGTATTTGATTGTCTCCACATTTATGCTATTATATATCAGACTTCAATGAATAGAAACAATTCTCTTTAAAGTGCTTCATTTTACCATTTTTAGGTCATTTTTCAGAAGCACTATTAAGAGGTTTTAAAATGTAATCATCCACCCTTATAATCCTAAGGGGAATGTAAGTACAATAGTTCAACTATCATATAAAAATCAGTTTGGGCGACATTTATTAAGTTTTCACGATGCTACACCATTAGTCAGAATTCCTCTGTTGTGGTAAGATTTGGGGAGAGGAAAGGATGGGTATCATTGTGATTCCTTTCATCCATCTAAAAAAGATTTTAAAGCATAAAAACGTAAGCATGGTTAACAACTGGCCCGCAGGGGGGATGTGGGATTGCCTCTGAGTAAATCATCTGTGACTGCATAGGAAACAAACTAATAAGCAAGTATTTACTGATAATCTGCTAAGTGCCTGGTATGGATAAAGGAAAAAAATCTAGAATATTTTCATTATATTTCAAGCAGAAACCACCGTGTAGAACAGTAAGAGATGACTGAACATACCATAATCAGATATTGCTGCTGATATTTTAGGACTTAGATATGTACAATTTCAGAATCAGGGTAAATATATGCAGCGCTGAAACTACAATAATACTGAGAATATTCAGAGGACTACTAGATAATGTTTTATAAAATATGTGAATTTTCCTTACTGAGAATACAAAACACAGCTAGTCAAAAGCGGTGTGTTATATGAATATTTCCTGCCTTCCAAAGCCAGGGTAGATTAAAAACAAAATCTTGAAAATTAGAGAAGCCATATGATGGCCATCTCATTTCTTTTAAAAGAGCCAATTAGGTGAAAAGCTCCATGCTCAGCATTTTGGAAGATGCCAAGTGTATTAAAACACAGCCCCTGTCCTAAAGGGACTTAATGGTTAATGCTGTGTAATAAATTACCAGAGTTATTTTAACTTTTAGCTTTAAATAGTAAAAATTATTAAAGGCCAATTCATTCCCATATTTTCATAAATTGTCCTTTAAAAAAATTACAGCTGTTCATGATTTTCCTAACAAGGCTCTCAGGTGCCCGTATTCACTCAGTCTGAGAGCTTTTGCTTTGTTTTGTTGCCGGATGGATCCTTGGGACTAGACTTCTTATTGTTATGGATAATTATAGCTGTCATTTATTGAGGGCTTACTAGGTGACCTGCACCATGACAAAGGCTTCAGGTGGATTTTAAAACTTCTCCCAGCAACTTCTGTGGGTAGATTTTTACAGATATGGAATCATGACAGCAGTGAGTAGAAACAACAGGGTGATATGCCAAGCCTGACTGCAAAGTCCATGCTCTGTATCATCATGTCAAGGTGCCTTGTCTCGAGACCACCAAAATATTACTGTCCTAATGTTTCTCCTAAGTCAACTCACTTTTCATACATTTTACTTGTACTAAACAGTTTGGACTATAAAATTTGGGGTTTGCCGCTCTAGTTATATATATTTTTCTCTAACAGGAAATCATATAATCATTATAACAAAAAAAAGTTTGTCCATGTACCACCTACCATTATTTCATTTCATTACCAGTGGTGTGTAAATACTACACTGAAAGAAACCCTGCACCATGTAATGCTACTTTTAAAGTTTTGGGTTTTGTATCATCATTCTTTCTTGAATATACATTCATCACCAATGTCAATTTCCTTGCAAAGAAAGTAGGTGTGTAAAACCAGATTTGCATTTCAATCTTCCATGAACACATAAATTTTGACCCAAACTGAATACAATAGGAAATATGTTTTCAGAGGTAAACGCTCACAAACATAGCTTGACAATTCAAGTTTTCAGCTGTCTAAAGATAACAGAATTTGCCCTTGGCAGCAAAGTCTTGCCATGCAGGATATTTTATCATTCAATTATTCTGGCTTTTTAAAAAAGATAACTTTAAAAATAAATTTAAAAATAAGATAAGAGAAAAGGCTAATGTTTTACCGTTTGAATTAATAAAGTATGTCATTTACTTAAGCTAGTTCATTCCATTATTATTGTTATCATTATTATTGTCATCTTCATCATTGTAAGTCAACAGAATATATTATTCCAAAGAGTATTTAAGAATCTTGTTCATGTTGATTAATCAGAGGTTCAAGTATAACTTAAAGAGCAAGGTATTTAATCAAAAGACACAATTACTATAAGAGAAATTATTTGCCTGCTTGTAATCTAACCAATTTTAAAATTATAGGCCACCATGGAAAGATTAGTTAAGAAAATCATAATAATTGATAAACCACTCTTTCAGACACTTAATCTTCAAGACCATGCAATAAACAAAAATTAAAATGAATTGAAGAAGGACTGAAAAAAAATGTTTAAACATTTTGGATTCCTCCCAATTAGAACAAAGTACTCATTGCTTATTCTGAACAGGGAAGCCTATTTATGCAATGTGAATGGAATATAAAACACTAACATCTTTTGGCTTCTGGAACTTCAGAAAAAGGCAAAAACCTTCATTAATTGTCTCAACAATTAATGAAGAGGTAGGTAAGGATTGCTAAATTACTTTCTCAGTAATTTGGAATTAGAAGCAAAAGGTTCAATCTCTTGGCTGTTTTCAAATTTTCCACTTCTCCCCTCCCTGAAGCAGATGGGCAGTGTTTAAATTCAAGACTAGGGACCACTTGGGACTATCAAAAATAATAGCACTGTGTCTCAAGGAGATGTCAGGAGCACCCTGAAAAGACTGCAGAGCTCAGCATGCCCAGTTTTGTACTTGGAAGAAAGGACAGGGAGAACCAGTCTCTTTCCAAAAAGCCTCTATCCAAAAGAGCACAGCAATGGGCTACAGACATGAGTGTTTTTATGCCCCTGGCTGGGTGTGTATTTGGCTCAAGGGAAGGGAGAATGATTGGAAAACTCTATTGAGATTAAAAAACAACAACAACAAAACAGGGGGTGTAGTTGTGGTTTTATGTCAAGGCAAGTTTTGACTTCACTCTGGCCAGTTGGATCCCACACAGGAGCATGCCCTTTTGTCAGGAAACATAGGCTCTGGGGGGCCTCCTGGGCATCGAGTGTGAAGTAGCAGACCTGAAAACAGATTGTGTTATTTCTTGTGAACTCTGAATTTTTATTAGACATTTGTACACTAACGAAGGCATTTTCTTCTAGGGAGAAATATAACAAGCTGTGTGCTTAGAAATGAGGAAGGCATAAGAAACTGAAGGTTATCTTTTGCTGCTGCTGTTTGTTTAGTGGGAGAAAGCATGGCCATACAACAAAGAGACTTTTCTTTACATTCCAGTGGACTTTACAGTTGAACCCATCTGAGACCTGAGTATCATTTTTTATTACTATTTCAATGGAAAGATATTACAGTGGTTAGGCAGGTAGACTCTGGAGTTAGCCACCTGGGTAAGTCTCTTTTCTCCTCCCCACTTTCTAAATTGTAAAATCATAGGAAAGTTATTTAATTTCTTAAGCCTCAGTTTCATCCTCTGTAAAATGGAAATAATAGTACCTACTTCATAGGTAAAGGTAAAATGAGATGAGAGATGTAAGACACTCAGTAAATTCTTTTATTATCACTGTTATTAGATTTGATATATAATGAAACAGCATTCCCAATTCTTCACAATCATTAGTTGCAAAAGAGAAATCATGGAGAAACAGAAAACTGTTTTTGACTATCATGACTAAGGAAAAAGACATGCTACTGACTTTTTCATCAGCAGCCCTGTTGCTTAGTGATTTAAAGTGGGTGACAAAAATATTTCAATCTAGAAATAAATCCTTTTGCAATCTACAAAGACAGTGAGTTTTAAACATGTTCACTCCAACCAACTGACAACTAACCCTCTGATCCAAGAGGACAGTCTGCTTCTAGAATATGATGGAATTGATCAACAAGGAGGTAACAAATACACAGAACTTAGTACAGTGCTAGGCACAGACGAAGAACCAAAGACATGTTTGTTCTTGTTCTTTCCTCCTTCTTGTTTCTTATTTGAGTCCTTCAGACTGGCATGTTGCATACTTTTCTCTCTTTTCTGCTGCTGTCTGGGAATTATTTACTCACATGTAGATCTCTGCTGGACTTGGAAGGCATCACACCATGTCTTATTAATTATGTAGTCTCCCATCTTCAACCTCTTAGCATGAAGCAGTTTATCAATAAATGGTAAATATATAGTTGAAAGTGAGTACAAGTGTTTATAGGATTGGAGGATTACTTCCTTTGTTCAGTACTCTGTCATTTAAAGGATATAATTTGTTTTTTTTTTTTTTGAGTTTGAAAAAGTCTACCTGAAGGAGATTCATCAGGGTTGGTCCAACTTGGTAACTTAAAAAACTTGATAGAATAACTTTGCCCATTAGGCTACCCATCATTCTTCATGACATCCTTACTGTGTTGCTTTCACACTTTGGGTTGAACTTCTGTTCCTCAAACAGCTTCCTGCTTCATTAGAATAGCTCCTGACTTGATTGTGAAGGAAAATTCTTGAAGGGGAAGATTGCTCCAATGATTTTTCAGTGACTTCACTGTCATTGGGGATTTGTAATTACTGTCACATTTCCCAATTTCTATAAGCATTTACATTTTGAAACGATGAGGATGACTGCTCATTGAAAAGATAAGATAAATTTTATTTTGGTGTTTTAGGAGCTTTTTCTAAGGAGAACATTGAGGAAGGAGCAAATTGTTATCGTATTCATTTGGGTGTGAGCAAGTTTCAGGGGGATTTTGAGGACATGGCTCAAACTTTATCTCTTACTTTAGCCATTTAGAAGCATTTCTACTTGAGTCATTGATGGGCTCTTTGAGCCTCAAAGCATTTCAGTAGCTATGAATTCTTAATGAAAGAAAAATTTGACTTTTAGCTTGAGGTATTATTATTCGTACTTGGAGATGGGAGGAATGGAGAAAGAGGAGGCTGAACAAAATTTATTTGAAGGTTAAAATTGCAGTTCTTTCCCTTTCTTCCCATTTCCGCTGTTTTTCTTTTTCTTCTTTCTTACTTCCCAATAATTGGATATAATAGCTATGAGAAGGAGCACTCTTATTACTGAAAGCATGGACCACTTTTGATCATCATTGTCAGAGTCAGATAGGGTATTAAACATTCAGATTTCTGACCATTACTCCAAACCTACTGAATGAGAAGAATTCTCAGCACTATGTGCATTTTTAACAAGAACCCCATTTTAGGCACTTAAAGTTTACAAACTATTAGGATTTGGGCTATATGGTTGGATTCAGGGAAGTGAAATCAAGCCAATTACATTTTTAATCTCATCCCAAGATCTTAATATCTTGTTTTTACTAGGAATTGACCAAAACCTCATCTTGAAAGATATTATTTCTCCTATTTTAAAGCATAAAGAACCACAGCTTGCAGTTTTGTGGCATTCTAAAAGCAAAGGGTTGAGTGCTTCCTGGGCTGTCTTTGCCATTGATAGCAGATAAATTGATGCAGTAAAGCAAAAACCCACAGAGAAAAACTAAGTATCATCTTCAAGCCTTTATCATGTACAGCAGCATTTCCACAGTTCCTCCGTAATGAGATCACAGGTGATTTCACCATGAAGATGGTCCATTTTTCCATCCTTAATGGAGAAAATGGATTTTATATAAGCATGTAAATCATACTCCCTCTCTCTAAAATCATGTTGATGTAACCAAATTTAGCACTGATTCCCTGTTTAATATGGTTTTAAAAGCAGTAAGGGAATTCTAATTTAGATGCCAAAATCAATTCCTGTCATTCCAGAGTTCTGCTAAAAGGTTTCATTCCCAAATCGTATTTCTTTCTAGTGAAGTCTGACATTTGAGTCTATGAAATTGTTTACCCTTAATTTTTAAAAAAATTGGATTAATGACATTTTTTGATGGATGCAGTATAATCATATCTGTCATTACCAGGTATTGTTCATGCTTTTTAAATTGGATTTTAATCTGTTTTGCATTCATAAACTGTGAAATAAAAGCCAGTATTTTTGCAATAAAAATTCAACCCCATATGTATCTGCATCTGAGGACACTTACTGCAGACTCCCTATTGGCACACAGCCTGGCAAAGGGTGATCGTGAGAAATGGAGTCGAGATGGAAATCCTGGGTATTGAGAAAGTCAAGGAACCAGGATGACTAGGAGTGACCACTAATGTATCTCAGGGTGAGCTCAGGAATGAGGCTGGAGAAAATGTCAGAGAAGCCACAGCATTCAGTGACTGTGCAAAGAGTAGAATATTTAAATATAACAAGGAGAGAAAGAGGGTGTAATCATTGAGTGGTGTCAGCTTCCAGGTGTGGTAGCCAAAATGGTCCTACCAAGATGTTCTGCCTTATTCCATTGAACCTGTAACTATGTTACCTAACATGGCAAAATGGACTCTGCAGATGGAATTACGGTTATAGGCCTTAAAACAATACCTTTACAATACCACCTAAATTAGTGTGAAGACTGGGCCTGCCTGGACTATCACACTACCCTGAAAGACAGAGAACTTCCTTCAGCTGGAAGCAGTAGCGGTAAGGCAGAAGGGGGAGTCGGAGAGATTTGAAAGGTGAGAACGACTCTCTCCTTAGTTACTGACTTTGAAAATGAGAGGGGCCACAGGCCAGGAAATGTGAGGTGGCCTCTAGAAGCTCAGAAGGGCCCTTGGTTGGCATCCAGCAAGGAAAGAGGGACCTCAGACCAACAACTACATGGAACTGAATTTTGCCAATAGTCTAAATGAGCCTGAAAGCAGATTCCCACCCCCTCACCAATCTCCCGGGTGACGTGCAGAGAACCAGTACAGCTTACCAGAACTTCTGACCTGCAGAACTGTGAGATAAAAAGTGTGTCTTGTTGTAAACTGCTAAATTTGTGGTAATCTGTTATGGAAGCACTAGAAAACAATGCAAAAGGCACCAGAGGCATGATAGTTATTTTTATGTGTCAACTTGCCAGGCTATAAAACCTAGTTATTCAATCAAACACTAATTTAGGTGGTATTGTAAAGGTATTTTGTAGATGTGGTTAACATCTACAATCAGTTGATTTTACGTAAAGAAGTTTACCTCCCCAGTACTGTGATGTAATGTGAATACCCTCATGCAACTAGCTGAAGGCCTTAAAAATAAAAGCAGATTTCCCAGAGAATAAGATATTCTGCCCCAGGCTGCAGCATAAAATCCTGCCTGAGTTTCCAATCTGCCCTACAGATTTCGGACTTGCAAGCTGCCATAAGACAATTCCTTAAAATTAATCTCTTCATATAAATATGCCTTAGAGTATGAAGGTTATCCTTGATTATCCAGATGAGCCCAATCTAATCATGTGAGCTCTTAAAATCAGGGAACTTTTTTCAGCTGAAAGCAAGAGAGGCGGTAGAAGGGGAGTGTGTGTGTGTTTGTGTGTGTAGACACACTACTGGTTCTGTTTCTCTGGAGAACCCTGACTGACACAGGGTTGTTGCAGGAAAACTGACGAACTCATCTGGGAGAACTGTGGGGAGATGGCCAGGAATGTTTAATGGTTAAGACTCTGGACTAGGACATACAAAAGTTCAGATCCCAGCTGACACTAGCCATGTGACCTCACTCAAGAGACCACACCTTTCCAAAGCTTTATTTCCTCTTGTACACACTGGAAATAACAGCATCTCCCACACTAGCATGTCCTGAGGCCAAGTAAGGTGATGAACGTCCATGCCTGACTGTGCTGGCAGAGTGGGTGCGAGTGGAGTGGCCTTTACGCAAGGACAGGGATAGGCTTTACTTGAGAAAGCTCTAAAGTGAGTGGCATCATCAGGAGGAAAGCCAGATTCCAGCCGAGGCCAGATGAAGAGCAAGCGGAGAGCCGAATGGGAATGAGAGCAGCCTCCTGAGGCCCGAATGTGCAGGGGTGATCTCCCAGGGATCTGGCTACGCGGCAGGGGGTGGGGGGTGGGGGTGCTGACACTGCCTTTCTGAGGAGTTCCCAGGTGATGCAGGTGCTGCTGGTCCAAAGACTACACTTTGAACAGGAAGGAATCAGAGTAGGTAAGAGAGTCACCGTGCGCCCTGTCCCCCTCCCCCCCATACTGCTGCTGGCTGGAAGAAGGAGAGGAAGAGGCAGTCTGAACGGAAGCTTGCTTGGGTGTCGGAGACAGGCCTGAATGAGCAGGCGCAGCTCGGCTGTGCTGGGAGGGCCTTCCCTCTTTGGCAATGGTCGTTCCCAGTGGTGGGACAGAGCTTGACTGGGGCACAGGTATAGGTGTCCAGGTATTGTCAGCACCTCCAACATAGGGAGCTCCTCTGAGGCCTCCCAGGCTCTGTTCCTTCCTCAGGGCTTCTGTTCCCAGGAAGCCTCTTCCCAGTGGAAGACCTCAGGAAGTAGGTTCTGTGGAGAGGTGAAATCCACTTTGCCGTCTCCATTGCCAGGTTTGTGTTGGGTCTCAGAACTGAGACAGGCAGGACCTTTCCCCCCATTATTCTTAAAAAGAAAAGAAGGTCTTGACTAAGGCATTTTTCGTGTGTGATCTCATCTTTTCTCAAAGGTTTTTTTTTTTATCACACTATAAGAGGCCTTTACATATATATGATGCTCTGCATCTTCACCTGTTGTTAAATATGTAAGCATGCCTGTATCCCTGAGGGTCTTACCACACAAGGTCTTGCATCTTGCTTCCTCCTTCCTTTCCTCTCTCTTTCAAAAGGAAAGAATATGCTCCTTTCAACTCCAGAAAGTCAACCCTTTAGGGGAAGAATCTTGAGCCCCACCTTCTGGGTGTGGCCTACAGTTTGAGCAGCCAGAATACAATCCCAAAAGTTTTCCAACTACAAGCCTCAGTTTACCTGGTAGGTGCAGGGCGCTGCCTGGACCTGCGGCCTCAGGGAAAGGTGTCATTTAGTTGGAGGGATGCAGGACAAACCACTGGGAGGTGACATTGATTGAACTGATTTTTTTTATAACTTGAAAATTCAATTAGACCAAAGGAAATGTGATACAAAGGAGGAAGGAGAGTGGAGTGACTTCCAGGAAGGTTCCTGGGTAATGCTTATGTTTAATCATTTGCTACTTGTTTTATTAAGGTAATAGAGCGTCGACCTTCAAAAAAAAAATTAAGAAGAAATAACTCTGTCACCATGCTGACACAGCATTTTCTCCTTTTTCATGGTGGTGTTCCAATCTGTATCTGAGTTGGCCTCATATTTCTGTTCTGTGTTTTAAAATTTAACATTATTTTGACACTTCAGTTTCTATTATTTCTAATTACGTCATCATATTCCATTACATGATTATGTAAACTCCTCTCTTATTGATTAAATTCTTCATTGTTTTGGCTATTATACCACTACAATGAACATTTTTTAAATTATGCCTTTCTTTTTCCTTTTGAATTATTTCCTTCAGATAAATTCCCCAGAGTAGCATTATTGCTCTGGAGGAGGTGACATTTTTAAGGGTATAACAGCACTTTCCCAAAGGGTTGTTCTAACTGAAAATGCCACTAAAAATATATCAATTTTCCCAGTTTTCTTAATTTGGATTAAATTGTACTTATTTGCTATTGCTTTGATATAAATAATGTTGGTTAAATGTTTCATTATGTTACACTTTACTATTTGCATTTTCTCTTATAAAGATATATATTCACAGTCTTCCCACTTTTATCTAGTGGAGTCTCAGCAGTATGTGTTTTAAAGCTGCATTTACTCATTCAATACAAATTCAGAGACAGCTCTGTGTGAGGGACAGAACTAGAAGCTAGGAGCACAGTAGTGAAGAAGATAGCTCAGTTTTATCCCCCTGCCCCCTACCCCCATTTTTACCCACAAGGATAGTCATCTTTTAAGTCTTATTTACAAGTCTCGCTTGTCGGGTTTTTACGTCTTCCCTAAATGAATCTTAGAATCATCATGATAAGTTCTAGTTTAAGCAAAAGAACACACACATGCATGCACACAGTTCGTTCCTCTGAAAATGGATTTTTATTGGTAGTACAACACATCTATATTCCTCCATTTATTTAAGATTTCTTTTGTATCTTCCAATAAACCTTGGTAATTTTATGTTGAACAAATTTCTTATTAAATCCTTAATATTGTTTAATATATTTTGGTGTAATTGACAGTGGAACATCCTTCTGGCTGACTGGTGCTAGTATATGTGAATAATATTGAGTTTTATATATTTTTTACCATTTTCTGAAACTAATCTTTAATAGTTGGCCAATTTTGGCCTTTCAAAAATGAGAATATTTTCACCTGTGATTGTTTTCATCCCCAATGTCCATTTTTTTAATTTTCTATCTCATTATATTAGTCAGTACTTGAAAAATATCATAATATAAATGACAGAGGGCATGTATGTTTCAATCATATTTTAAAGGAAATAATTCCATTTTCTAGGTATGACTCTGGCTATTTGTTTGAAATATTCTACCTGGTTAATATGTATTCTCTTATTCCTAGTTTTAAAATAGCTTATTAAGAATGGATGCTACATGGCCACACATATTTAAAATATGCAAGATTTTATAAATACAACATATAGGTGTAATATTATATAGTATAGATTTTTCTTGTGCTGATTTTTTTGTGGAAATAATTATTAGAGTATTATTTATTTTGGAGTGTTAAATTCTATTTGCCAGTTTTTTTTTATTAGTGACTTTCATGTGTGAATATATAAATGAGAATAGTGACGTTTTCTTTTTGTGTCATCAAATATTAGAGATGATATAAAAGACTTGTGTGAAACTCTGACACCTTCTGATATCACCTTAGAAATTTGTTTTTCCTGTCATGGGGTAACAAATGAGACCATGTGATCGTTCTTGAGGCTGTTTTTTAAGTACAAACAGCCTTTTCCCATACTTGACTGAGTTAAATGCTGTAAAGAATGAAGAGAACACTTAATGTCTGCAAACTTTCTTGTTAAAAATTCTTCTTACTGGGAGTGAGGAGAGAGATGTTTGCCTCTCAGTAGTTTTCAGCCAAGAGTTTCACTGCCCCAGGATGGGCAACGAGAGACTAAACACCCACTTCTTTTCCTCTGTCTTTTCAGTTTCCCTATATGGTGATGAATATGTTCACTATCTTGAGTAAGGCGAGGGCTTCGTGGGTGAATACATATTTCAAAATATCACAGTGTATACATTAAATATGGGCAGTTTATTGTATGTCATTTATAACTAACTAAAATTGTAGGGGAAAAAAATGGCTGGTCTTTAAAGGAAAGAAGCAATATGGATTGAAAAAGGGAAAAAGTCTTCCTATGTAGAGAGCAGGATCTTTCCAGATAGGAGTGTCTTAGAGCCAACAAAAGCCTCTTGTTTAAACATCTCAGTGAGTCCTCATTCTCTTACAAGGAAGCATTTTATATATGTATGGGCCTTCTTCTATAAAATATTTCTTGTGTGATGTTTTAAACATTTAGTTGTTTCCCTTTAAAGTATAATAGTCATTGAACTCTTGTTGGAAATATTTCATATGAGCCATTCTCATGCACCTGTAACCCATGGCAGAATGATAGTTAAAACATAAGCAAGGTATGTATGAACATTTTTATATAGTCATTACTGTCGATGTTTTTGTTGCCAGTTTTAAGACTGAGTCACACAGTTATTGATTGAAATGTATGATATAACCCTCTGGGCAGCAATGCATGAGTGAATTTATTAAGTTACTTCTGTGGGTTTAAGTGATTTAATGAAAAATGAATGTTTAAGGAAAAAGACGGCAGGTAATAAATATGAGATACTTCTTACCTGCTTCTGATGTATGACTTGGTGTTAGTTCTACTCACCTATGCAAAAGATGGATCACTTTAACCAGGCCAGAAATAATCTTTAACTGAATTTTTGTGAATGGCAGTGAAAGAAGTAGGCCAAGGTCTCTTGAAATTTCTCACAAAGACCATCTTGACTAAAGTGACATTTAAAATGTGGGAGGGGCCTTGATAATGCCCTTAGGCTTATTCAGCAGGCAAGAAAGTTCCAGGGGAATTAACCATAACAATGGAATGAAAATTAAGAATTGTGACTCTCAGTTTATGATGCTTTCCATACATCCCTCTTCTACGATCAGACATTCATTGCCTTGGACACTTTAACTTGTGTAATTTTGACCAGCCAATTGATTGAGACACGGGAGCTAGGGAAGGATCTCAGTTGTCCTTTCCTGGTATAGATTATGTCAGAGTGTATTCATTCAACCAACAAACATTTCAGTGCTTAGTGTCCCAGGCACTAAACTAGTCATGGCTGAAATGATAGTGAGAAAGACAAGGTCCCTAGCCTGGTGATTATAGTTCTTCTTAGGGAGGTGGATGCTAATAAGCACATAAAATTTTTAAAAATCTAAATTATGGGTGGAGATAAATGCTATGAAGAAAATAAAGGAGACGAGTGTGAGAGGGAATGATGGAGGGGAGAAGTTCTTCCTCCTAAATGGTAGGAGGACTCAGAGATCTCAGTGCTCTGCAGAAGAGTCCTTGGAGTTTCCCAGTCCAGCCTCTGCCTCTGCCTCCCAACCCTGGCCACTGGTTTGAGTAGATTACCAGCAAAAACTAGAGCCTTCCGCTGGAGATCCTCCAAGGTGGCAGTTAACATTGAGCAAGTGACACCCTACAGCAGTGGTTCTCAAACTTGGTTGAACTTGGCAGTCAAAGAAAATGTGATATATACTTACTATGGAACATTATTCAGTCATTAAAAAGAGCGAAGTTCTGATCCATGGGCCAACATGCCTTGAAGGCATTGTGTGGAGTGAAATAAGCCAGACCCAAAAGGATGAATATTGTATGATGTCGCTGATGTGAAATAACTAGAACAAGCAAATTCATAGTCAGAAATGAGGTTACCAGGGTCCGGGGTGAGGGTAGGGAATGGGGCATTAATGCTTAAATTATAGTTGCTCTTTGGCATGATGGAAATGTTTTGCTAATATATGGGAGTGATGATAGCACAATGGTGTGAATATAATTAACACCACTGCATTATATATTTGAATTATATTTGTGGTTAAAAGGGGAAATGTTAGGTTGGACATATTTACTAGAATAGAAATTTTAAAAAGAACCATAGGACTTTACAATGCAAGCAGTAGGCCTTATGTAAACCATGGACTATAATAGTACAATTATAAAAAATATCCTTTCAT
Organism: Tolypeutes matacus; assembly: GCA_026826555.1. Taxonomy (NCBI): domain Eukaryota; kingdom Metazoa; phylum Chordata; class Mammalia; order Cingulata; family Chlamyphoridae; genus Tolypeutes; species Tolypeutes matacus. Next base: position 2,084,274 of record JAKSZT010054406.1, read on the forward strand.
CACTTGTAACAACTGTACCACACTAATGCAAGGTATTATAATGTGAGGGGAGGATGATATGGAAACTGTATTTTTTTCATGATTTTTTGTAAACTTACAAATTCTCAGATTGAAAAAAAAAAAAAAAAAGGTCTGATCCCACCCAGAGATTCTGATTTAATGGCATGGAGTACTGACTGTAGAGCTGTTAAACCACAGGTGGTGACTACTCAAGTGCAGCACTGTTTGAGAACTCCAAAGCAGGGCATACAGTTGCCTCTAAATCATTGAGGCGGCTTGTTAAAATGTAGATTGCTGGCTCTGCTCCCTTGGTTTCAGTTTCAATTCAGTAGGTCTAGTGGGCCCAGAAATTTACCTTTCTAACAAGCTCCCAAAGGATGGTTGCAAACACATTTTAAGAACTGTTCCTACAATGCATTTCCAGGTGTTACTTGATGGGAGGGTGGCATGTAAGCAGAAGGAAATGCGAATCAGGGTAGTTGCCACAGTGTGCTCATGCCTCCACCCCTTCTCCTTGGAGAGAAGGATGGTAGGAATCTCCACTTCCGTTTCCTAAAAATTAATTTTTACTTCCTGTTTTACGCCTGTCATCCTTGTGATATTAGAAGTTATGGTACAGAGGCGCCTCTGCTAGCATGGGAGCACCACTGTGCTTTTTGCATCTCAGGTACTCAGCAGTTGCTTTAATAGCTGTGTAATAATCTAGGTAGAAATCCGGTAATTCAGTAGCAGAGTTTATCAACATTCTATCCTGGGGTTCCCTTTTCCTTCTCTTGGCAGCTCCTCCATCTTAGATGTTACTTTAAAGCATTGAGGCCTCTTGCTACCTTTGGAAATCCAAGTGAGGCAATCTGCCCTAAGTGATGATTTCTGTGAACTTGTTACCTTTACGACTTTAACAATAAAGAACAGCAGAGATTTACATGAAGAAAAAGAAACCAGCTATGACAGCTCAACTCTCTGTGGGAAAAAATCTTAGACTTTCTTTACCTCTTGCAGAGGGGAAATAATTTAAAAGTTTTTACTTAGAACTCTTTTCCAGCTGACATCCCAACTCAGGCAAATGATAAATTTCTGGGCTCTCTGCCCGAGAAGTCCAGGGAAGGCTGTAACCAGCATCAGGCACTTGGACCTGCGGGCTCACAGAGTCTGTCCTCATGCCTGGACTTGGCTTTCTCTGTATCAGCTTCAATCCCTCTTAGACTCTTTCACTGCGGAAGGCAAAGAAGTATAGTTTTTACGTCTATCTTCATAAGTGATATTGGTTTCTAATTTAATTTTCTTGTGATATCTTTATCTGACTTTGGTATTAGGGTGATGCTGACTCCATAGAATTAGTTATCAAGTCTTTCATCCTCTTCAGTTTTTTTGAAGACTTTTAGAAGGACCAGTATTAATTCTTGAATGATAAAATTCCCCAGTGATGTCATCTGGTCCTGGACTTTTCTTTGTTGGGAGGTTTTATTACTGATTCAATCTCTTTACACGTTATTGGTATGTTGAGATCTTCTATTTCTTTTTTATTATAAATTTTCAGAGAAGTTTTAGATAACAGAAAAGTGACATTGAAAGTATAAGGCGTTCCCATATAACTTCCCCTCTTTCCCTCCCACATTTTCTCCTATTAAAAACATCTTACATTATTCTGGTACATTTGTTACAATTGATGAACCAATACTGAAGCATTGCTACTAGCCAAAGTCCACAGTTTACATTGTGGTTTATACTTTGCACTGTACAGTTTTATAGGTTTTGACAAAATGTATAGTGGCCTGTATCTGCCATAGCAAGATCATGTAGAACAATTCCAATGCCCTAAAAATATCCTATGTTCTACCTATTCTTCCCCTCCTCTCCCCTCAGAACTTCTGGTAACCACTATTTTTATATCAATGCTGCAAGTTCTTCAGTTACTACAATAATAATAAGTCCATGTTGTTGATTAATAGTATTACTCAAGTCTTTTATTTCCTTATGAATATAATGTCTAGATATTCTATCCATTATTGGAGGTGGTATATTGAAATCTTCTACTATAAATGTAAAACTGCCTATTTCTGTGTTCAAATCTGACAAAATTTGCTTCATATATTTTGGGGCTCTGCCATTAGGTGCATATATGTTATTGTTATATTTTCTTCATAAATTGACCCATTTATCAATATATAGTGTCCTTAGTCCATTTTTACAGTTGATTTAAAGCCTATTTTGTGTGATATTAGTATTGTCACCCCCACTCTCTTTTTTGGTTACTATTTGCATTGAATATTTTTCCATCTTTCACTTTCAAACTAGTTATGATTGAATTAAGGTAAGTCTCTTGTATATATCATTTAGTTAGTTCATAATTTCTTTATCCATTCTGGAAATCTATGCCTTCTGACTAGAGAATTTACCCATTATATTAAAAGTAACTACTGGAGGATTGTGGGAAGACTAACAGGTAGAGCTCAGTACTCTCACAGAGAAACAGAGAAAGAGCCAAAACCTGTCTGTAGGACCTGCTTTGGAGGTCAGCAGATCAGGACAGTGCTGCTCAACTACTAAGAGGGTGAGGGACAAAGAGACGAAGCACCCAAAACAACAAACATGAGTTACCAAGCCCCGGTGTCGGCCGGGAAGGGCTTCCCTCCCCTCTTCCCCCTTCCCCTCAAGATATTAAGCTGGGTTAAAATACCTGGCTCACTGCAGCTGACTGAGAGGGGAACAGACATCTACTTTCCTTTCAGCTGTTTCAAGGGAAGATGGAGGGGGGAGTTGGGGGGACTTTCTTCAGTGAAGTCAGCCAGTAGAGCCTGTTTGAATCTCTATTCTGGAGATTCAACACAGGAACACAGGAAAGCCGAGACTGAAACACCTCCATGGAAAAGTGTGCCAATGAGCGTCTTCTGCTGGCCAATCTGGAAATTGCATGGACAAAACTGTTTTAGGTCTGCTCTATATCCTAGCCCCTGGGAGAGAATAAGCACCCCATTAGTGAGTTCCTGGCCTGGTTTTGATAACTTAAGCTGGTCAATTTTAAAGATTTAGAATAAGTTGAATCAAATGTCAAAGAAGAGCTGTGGAAAAAAAAAATAGGCAAGAGAGAAATTGGTCATTAGAGTAAATTCCCCAGCATATTCAGATGCCTAGACATCAGCAAAAAATTTACAAGCCATACTAGGAAACAGGAAGAGATGACACTGCCAAAGGAACAAACCGAACATCCTGAAGAGATACAGGATTTAAGACAATCAGTGATAAGCATACAACTCTCCTAAATCAATTCAAATAACTTTTAAAAATTATGACTAAAGAGATAACAGATATTAAGAAGACACTGGGTGAGCATAAACAACAATTTGAAAGCCTGCAAATAAAAGTAACAGAACTTATGGGAATGAAAGACACTATAGATGAGATTAAAAATACATTAGAGGCACATAAGAGCAGGTTTGAATTGCTCAAAGACAGAATTAGTTATTTCAAAGACAGAACACCTGAACTAGAAAAGACAAGAAAACAGAAAGAGAAGAGAATGGAAAAAAATGGAACAGAGTCTGAGGGAATTGAATGACAATGAGAGAAACAAACATTTGTGTTATTGGTGTCCCAGAAGGAGAAGAGAATGGAAACAGGCCAGTAAGAAAATGAACAAAAACTTCCCAACCCTGATGAAAGACATGAATATCAATATCCAAGAAGGACAATGCACCCCAAACAGAATAAATCCAAATAGACCTACCCCAAGACACCTATAATTCAGAATGACAATTATCAAAGATAAAGAGGGGATTTTGAAAGCATAAAGAGAAAAGCAAAGTATCACATACAAGGAAAAATTGATAAGATTAAGTACCGACCTCTCATCAGAAACCACAGAGTCAAGAAGGAAGTGCTATGATGTGTGTAAGGTACTGAAAGAGAAAAACTACCAGCCAAGAATTCTGTATCTGGTAAAACTGTCCTTCAAAAATGAGGATGAGTTCAGTCTCCATAGACAAACAAAAACTGACAGACTATGTTACCAAAAGACCAGAATTACAAGAGATACTAAAGGGAGTGCTGCAGCCTGAAAGGGAAAAACAAGGGTGCGAGATTTGGAGAAGAGTATAGAAATGAAGATTATTAGGAAGGGTAAAATAAAGAGTAAGAAGACAGACAATAGAATGATATGACAACAGAGAGTCGATGGACAGAATGGATGAAGTAAGCCTTTTCGGTAATAATATTGAATGTTAATGGCTTGAACTCCCCAATCAAAAGATATAAACTGATAGAATGGGAAAAAAATATAAGCCATCCATATGTTGTCTACAAGAGACCCACCTCAGATGTAAGGATGCAGCCAGGTTAAAAGTGAAAGGTTGGGGGAGTAAATGTGGCTTAAGCAGTTGAGCATCTGCCTCCCACATGGGAGGTCCCAGGTTCAGTTCCCAGTGCCTCCTGAAAAAACAAAACAAACAGCAACCAAACAAATGAAAAATCCAACTCAGGGAAGCCAAAGTGGCTCAGTGGTTGAGCACCGGCTTCCCACATATGAGGTACCAGGTTCAATCCCTGGCCCAGTCCTTCAAAAAAAAAAAAAAAAAAAAGGTTGGAAAAAGATATTCCATGCAAATAGTAAAACAAAACTGTTATAAGGGATAAAGAAGGTCATTATATGTTAATAAAAGGGGCAATTCACCAAGAAGAAATAACTATACTAAATATTTATGCACCTAATCTGAGTGCCCCAAGATTCATGAGGCACACACTGGCAAAACTTAAGGGAGAAATAGATATCTGTACAACAGTAGAGACTTCAATATACCACTTTCAGTATTGGCTATAACATCTGGACAGAGGGTAAATAAAGAAACAGAGAACCTGAATAATATGATAAATGAACTAGGCCTAACAGACATCTATAGAGCATTGCACCTCAAAGCAGCAGGATACACATTCTTTTCAGGTGCTCAAGGATCCTTCTCCAAGATAGACTGTAGGTTGGGTCACAAGACCAGTCTCAATAAATTTAAAAAGATTGAAATTATACAAAACACTTTCTCTGATCATTATGGAATGAAACTGGAACTTAATAATGGACAGAAAAAGGGAAAATTCATAAATACATGGTATTAAAAAACACACTCTTAAATAATCAGTGGGTCAAAGAAGAAATTGCAAGAGAATTCGGCAAATATCTTGAGACGAATGAAAATGAGAACACAACATATCAAAACCTATGGTACACTGAAAAGGCAGTGCTGAAAGGGAATTTATAGCCTTTAATGCTTACATTAAAAAAGAAAGAGCTAAAATTGAAGATCTAACTGCACACCAGGAGGAACGAGTAAAAGAACAGCAAACTAATCCCAAACCAAGCACAAGGAAAGAAATAGTAAAGTTAAAAGAGCAAAAATAAGTGAAACCAAGAACAACAACAACAAAAAAATCAACAAAATAAAAAATTGATTCTTTATGAAGATCAATAAAATCGACAAACTAGACTGACAAAGAAAAGAGAGAAGACACAAATAAATAAAATCAGAAATGAGAGGGGGGGACATTACCACTGACCCTGCAGAAATAAGCGTGATCATAAGAGGATACTATGAACAACTGTATGCCAAAAAACTGGACAATATAGATGCAATGGACAAATTCCTAGAAACACACGAACCAATTACACTGATGCTAGAACAGATAGAAGAACTCAATGAACAAATAACAAGTGAAGAGACTGAAACAGTCATCAAAACTTCCCAAAGATGAAAAGCCCAGGACCCAATTGCATCTCAGGTGAATTCTAACAATCATTAAAAAACAAACTAATACCAATCTTGCTCAAGCTCTTCCAAAAAACTGAACAGGAAAGAATACTACCGAACTCATTCTATGAAGCCTATATCACCCAAATACCAAAATCAGATAAAAATACTATGAAAATAGAAAATTACAGGCCAATATTTCTAATGACTATAGATGCAAAAATCCTCAACAAAGTACTTGCAAATCAAATTCAAAAGCACATTAAAAGAATTATACAGTATGATAGAGTGGGTTTTATCCCAGGTATACAAGGGGGCTTCAACACAAGAAAATCAATTAGTGTAACAAACCACATTGATAAATTGAAGAAAAAAAAATCACATGATCCTCTCAATTGATGCGGAAAAGGCATTTGACAAAACACAGCACCGTTTATTGATAAAAACACTCCAAAAGACAGGAACAGAAGGAAGCTTTCTCAATATGGTGGAGTGTATATATGAAAAACCTACAGCTAGCATTGTACTCAACAGTGAAAGACAGAAGCTTTCCTGCTGAGATCAGGAACAAGACAAGGATGCCCACTGTCACCATTGTTGTTATATTGTGCTAAAGGTTCTAGATAGAGCAATTAGGCTAGATAAAGAAATAAAGGCACTCAAATAGGAAAGGAAGAAGTAAAACTTTCACTATTGACTGATATGATCTTATATCCAGAATCTTGTGAAAAATCCACAAACAAAGCTACTAGAACTAATAGATGAGTTGAGCAATGATTAATACACAATAGATACAAGATTAATACACAAAAAATCAGTACTGTTTCTGTGCATTACTGATGTGCAATCTGAAGAGGAATTTTTAAAATTCCATTTATAATAGCAATGAAATCAATCAAATATTTAGGAAGAAACTTAACCAAGGACATGAAGGACCTGCATTCAGAAAACTACAAACATTGCTAAAAGAAACTGAAGAAGACAAGTAAGTGGAAGGACATTCCGCGTTCATGGATTGGAATACTAAATATTGTTACGATGTCAATTCTACCCAAACTGGTTTACAGCTTCAGTGTAATCCCAATAAAAGCCCTAACAGCCTTTTTTTGGAGAAGTGGAAAAACCAATTATCAAATTTATTTTGAAGAGTAAGGGGCCCCAAATAGCCAAAAAGTTCTTTAAAAAAGAATGAACTTGAAGGACTCTCACTTCTGAACTTTAAAAGATATTACATAACTATAGAGGTAAAAAAAAAAAAAAAAGCATGGTTCTGGCATAAAGAGAGACACATTGACCAATGGAACCAAATCGAGAACTCAGAAATAGACCCTCACATCTATAGTCAAGTGATTTTTTGACAAGGCAGTCAAGCCCTCCCAGCTGGGCCAGAACAGTCTATTCAACAAATGGTGCTGGGAGAAATGGATAGCCATATCCAAAAGAAAGAAAGGGGACCCCTATCTCACACCTTATACAAAAATTAACTCAAAGGCATAAATATAAAAGTTATAAGCATAAAACTCCTGGAAGAAAATGTAGGAAAACATCTTCAAGATCTTGTGATAGGAGGTCATTTCTTAAACCTTATACCCAAAGCATGAGCAGCAACACCAAAAAAATAGGTGAATGGGACCTCCTCAAAATTAAACACTTTTAAACCTCAAAGGACTTTGTCAAAAGGGTGAAAAGGCAGCCAACCCAATGGGAGCAAATATTTGGCAATCACATGTCCAATTATAATGGCTTAATATCCATGATTTACAAAGAGATCATATAAGTCAACATTAGAAAGTCAAGCTACCTAATTAAAAAATGGGCAAAAGACTTAAAAAGACAATTGTCCAAAGAAGAAATACAAATGGTGAAGAAACAAATGAAAAAACGTTCAACATCATTAGTGATTAGGGAAATGCGAATCAAAACTACGAGATATCATTTCACACCTATTAGACTGGCCGCTATTAAAAAGTCTGAAAACTGTAAATGTTGAAGAGTATTGGAGAGATAGGAACGCTTATTCACTGTTGGTGGTAATGTAGAATGGTACAGCTACTGGGGAGGACTCTTTAGCAGTTCTTAAGGAAGTTGAATATAGATTTGCCTTATGACCCGGCAATACCATTATTAGTTATATACCCAGAAGAACTGAGATAAGTGACACGAATAGACATCTGCACACCAATGTTCATAGGGGCATTATTCTCCATTGCCAAAAGTTGGAAACAACCCAGGTGTCCATCAACTGATGAATCAATAAAAAAATTGTGGTGTGTTCACACGATGGAATATTATGCAGCAGTTAGAAGAAATGAAGTTGTGAGGTAGATGACAACATGGATGAAACTGGAGGACATTATGTTGAGTGAAGCAAGCCAGACTCAAAAGGACAAATACTATATGATTGCACTATTTTGAACTAAATATATTGTGTAAACGAATGGAGTTAATAGTCAGAATATAGGTCATCAGAAAATAGAATGAGGATAGAGAATGGAAAGCTGAGGGTTAATCTGTGCAGAACTGGTAAAAAGTTGTAAATCTTTGGAAATGAATAGAAATGATGAAAACACATCATGGTGTTTGTAACTAGTAGAGCTATTATATGGTATGACACTGGTTAAAAGAGAAATTCTTAGGTCATGTATATTACTAGAAGGAAAGCTAAAAAATGAACGTGATTGTATAAGATAGTAAAACCTTAAATAACATGAATATGGATAATATATTGCATATGTAAGACTGTTTTTACAAAATATAAATACAAATATACCAGAGAGAAGGAAAAAATATAGTGGCTATATATGGCAGGGGAAGCATAGGGAAATTGAGAATGAAGAGTCTGTTTTTATTGGAATAATGCAAGTGCTCTAAGAATGAATGAAGTGACGAATGCACAAATATTTGATTACACTGAATACCATTGACTGTGCACTTTGGATGGATTTACGCTTTATTAATATGTACTAATAAAATTGATTTGTTTTTTAAAAAATAACTACTGCTAATACAGGACTTACTTCTGCCATTTTGCTCTCTGGTTTTCATTCTTCAGTTCTTCCATTACTCCCTGTCCTTATATTTAATTTATTTTATTTTATTTTTTGTAGTGGACTCTTTAGAATCCCTTTCATAGCTTAGCCTCCCTAATAGTGACTTTTAAGAACAAACCAAGGCAAAAGCATACAGTCTTCCTTGGTCTTTTCTGAGTATGTGTCTTGCCCTGAGCTTGCACATGTGGACCGAGGAATTATGCCATTTACACAGATCCAAATGTCTCTTTTTGCCCTAAGATATAGTGTTTCTTCCTGGTCCTGGTTTCACACTGTATGCGCCATAGCTGACAATCCTTTGCCCCAAGCACTTGTGATTTGACTGTTCTACAGCATTCTGTCTGCCCTGCAAGCCACCTCTATGTGCAGGACAAGCTCTGGGACAATGAGTCTGCAATTAGTGTCCTGGCTCAGTCCTTCAGGCTGTAAACTGACAGACTGGCACAGACATTCATGCACTCTAGTGTACACAAGGGTTACTCTGTCCTTTCCAGAACCAGGACCAGGGACCCACAAGGGAAGCACAGACCAACTCTGCACCAAGCTGGGGAAGGAGTAAAGAGATGGCTGGCAAATGTGCCACAAGATTTTCCTACCATTTTTAAGTTGCCTTTTCCTTGATTTGGCACTCACCTAGATACAGCAACCCTAATCTATTTTCTAGAGTTCTAAGAAAGATGGTTCTGCCAATTTTTGCTTATAGTCTAAAGTTTCTATGGCAGGATGGAACCCTAGAGCATCTCTGTCATCTTGGTAGCATCTATCTCTTCTGCCCATTAACTTTTTGAGTGTTTGGATTTGTATCTTCTTCCTCATGTCTCTGTATCTGTCTGTCTCACTCTGTCTCTATCTCTGTCTCATACACACTCAAAGAAAAACTAAAAGTAGACTGGCATGGAAAAGCAGTTTTCTGCTGACTGAGCAAGGATTTAACTAAACCTTGTAAGGCAATGTATTTTTGGCGTAATTTTTATTCTACAACTTTGTGTCTAAGAAATGGGATATTTCTTTTAATTCTCTGAACCAATATTGAACTCTGTGAGCTCCTGGCTTGCCTGGCTGGTGGGAAATTGAGTCCCAATCATTATTAGAGCTTCTTGTCCCTTGGGGCTGTCTATGTGTCCTAAAGCCTTATATTCTCTGCCTTGGTTAGGACTTCTGGTGTCAGTTGTTTTGTCTGTACCTCTGTCCCTTTACTTCTTCATCTCAACAAAAATAATCCCTTCCCTTCCACATCGTAGAGATTGTTTCTTCATCTCCTCACATCTATCCTGTCTTCCTCCAAAATATTCAGCTCTTTCCTCTTCCCCTCTTGCCCAGTTAGCATAATGACTCTTAGCATTTAGATTTCTTAGAACAAATGCAAGCTTTTGGTTTTCACCCTGCAACACAAATACCCCAAGGTAAATAAATAAAAGTGCCAGAAATCTCTTATAATGGGGGAGGGGAAAAATGCAGAAAGAATAAAATATAAAGTAATAAATCATTAAAAATGATTCTACTATGAGTATAAAAATTCAAAACTGTTTCTTTTGTGAATTTTCTGGACAAAAATATATATTTTGTTTAGCTTTACATACTCTTTTTTCATTATTTAGAGAATACTTTATTAGTTTCTATAATCAAACCTATGTAGATAAGACCTTACATAGTCAGTACAGTACGTTACTCCTGCACAAATGGAAAAAAATTAAGTTTAATGTTTCTAGACCAATATGGCTGTTAATTTCTGTACAATGCCAATTCAACACAGGTCAGCTGGGATAGTTTTCCAAAGTTGACAACACAGCTAAAGTTTCCAAAAATTCAAATTACACACACACACACACATATGTATAAAGACCAATAGCAGTATGTTATAAATCAATAGCAGCAACAGGTTTTCCAGGTTCTGCAGTCATCTGAACAAAATTATAGAGACATTAGTATACTCCATTAAAAAAAAAAAAAAAAGTAAAAAAGTCCCAGAAAACAGCAAATTCTGTTACTGCTATGGTACCTGGAACCATTTTTTATTAGCTTTTCAATCATCATCTGTAAAGAAAAATATTTTAGAATAACGTCATTAAAAACAGGTCTGATATAGCATGGCCACTATTAAGTATCTATCATAAAACAGGTACATGATATACATACTCTTTTTTTTTTTTTTTTAATTATAAATACTTACTTATTCTGAATGTTCAGATTAGGAAACAGTCAGAAACTAGAGAAAACTCCTTCCAAATAAATGAGAACTCTGCCCCCCAAATCAACAGATTCTTTGAATTTTGTCATGTTTTGCAGTCTAGGGTCTGCAATGTCAGAAACATGGGCTAGTTTTGAGTCAAATTAAGCCTTACCTTTTAGGGTCTTTGTATTACTCAGGGTTCTTTAGGGAAACAGAATCAACAGGAGAGATCTGTAAATAGTGTGAGATTTTATAAGAGTCTCTCACGCGACCATGGGGATGCACAAGTCCAGATTCCACAGGCAGGCTGCAAACCAGGGGCTCCAAGGAAAGTCCAATGAAGGTCCTTGATGAGTTTCCGGGAGAGGTTGGCTCTCCAAAGACAAGCTGGGAAATTCTCTCTGTATGCTGAAATCACATCCCCTTTTAAGGCATTCAGCTGGTTGGATAAAGCATCACTCATTGCTGATGGCATTCTTCCTGGTTGATGTAGATGTAATCAGCTATCTATGCAGTAAACTCACTGGTAACTGAAGTCCATAAATGTCCTTGTATTACAATTAGTCCAGTGCTTGCTTGATCAAACAACTGGACACAATTACCTGGCCGAGTTGACACATTAGCCTAACCATCACAGTCTTGCTTAAGTATTTCTTTTCTTATTTTTTAATTTGCTTCGTATTTGGAAAAATATTCAAAAATAAAAAGATTGCAAAAGTAACAATAGTAAAAATAAAAATACACTCCTTTTACCTAGATTCACCTATTAATATTTTACTCCATTTACTTTATCATTTGCTTCTTTCTCTGTGTATACATATGAATACAGTATCTATGTATATATGTATGTATATGTGTTTGTATACACACACTTACATGTGAGTACACAGGCATCCATTTAAGGATAAGTTATATACATTATACATTATGGTCCTTTACCCCTAAATACTTCAATGTGCATTTCCCAAGAACAGAGTTATCAACAGGTTAATCAAATTTACTGCTGATTTAATAATGCCCTTCATAGAATTTTTCTCCCTTCAATACAAAATCCATTCAGGTATTGTAAGTAATTGTCAGGTTTCTTTAACCTCTTTTAAAGTGGTATGTTTTTTAACAGCCTTTCCATCTTTTAGACATTGATATTTTTGAAAAATAGAGTCTACTCCTCTTCTAAAATAGAACACATCTTATTTTGTATTTATTTGAGGTTATTTCATGATTGGATTCAGGTTGTTCATTTTCTTCCTTAATACTACATAGGCAATATTGTATCCTTTTCAGGGCATCACCCCTGGAGGCCCATGATGCCCATCTGTCCCTCATTGGTGATGTTAATTTTGATCACTTGCTCAAGATGTTGTCTAATTTCTCTACTATATAATTGTTTGTTTTTCCTCCCTTGTAACTTATAAGCATTCTGCAGGAAGACACTTAAAGACCACGCAAATATCCTGATCACCATAAAAATTTCCCCTTAGATGATTTAGCATCCATTGATAATTCTAGCCTGATCCAATCTTTACTATATTACAAAATGGTAATTTTCAAGCTCCAACACTCTCTCTATATACTTACTAGTCCATTTTTTTATGTTCTGCTGTAGGCATAAGTCCTCCCTTCTTCCTCATCTACCTTTTATATATGTCTGTCTGTCTTTCTCATTTTTCTGTCATCTGTTATTTTTATGAACTTGTGATTTCCTATTTTTCAAAAGTTTCTAATTTATTAGCATACTTAATTATATTGATGGTAAAATTGTCCCAGATTTGGCCAGTAGAAGTCCCTTCAAGCTGACTCTTTTGTCCTTGTTACATAACTCTAGCATTTCTTTTTATGTATTTATTTATTTAAATTAGAGAAGTTGAAGGTTTACAGAAAAATCATGTAAGAAATACAGCATTCCTATATACCCTCCTATTGTTGAACTTTGCATTAGTGTGGTACCTTTGTTACAATTAAAGAGAGAATTTTAAAATTGTACTATTAACTATTGTCCATAGTTTACATTAGGTATATTTTCCCCCATATGCCACCCTATTAATAATTTGAGTTACTGTTGTACATTTGTTATGATTCATGAAAGAACATTCTTACACTTGTACTATTAACAATCCATCGTCTATATTAGGGTTTACTGTGTTATACATTCCCATGTTTTATCTTTTAATTTATATTCTAATAACGTAAATACAACCTAGAATTTCCCCTTTTAACCACATTCATATATAAATTCAGTGCTGTTAATTATACTCACAATAATGTGCTACCATCACCACCATCCATTACCAAAACTTTGCAATCAACCTAAATAGGAATTCTGTACAAGTTAAGCATTAACTCCCCATTCTCTCCCCTAATCCATCTCCTGGAAATTTATATTCTAGATTCTAACTCTGAGTTTCCTTATAATTAGTTCATATCAGTGAGATCATACAATATTTGTTGTTTTGTGTCTGGCTTATTTCACTCAGCATAATGTCCTCAAGGTTCATTCATATTGTCACATGCATCAGGACTTCATTCCTTTTTGCCACTGAATAACATTCCATCGTATATATATATACCACATTTTGTTTATCCATTCATTGGTTGATGAACGCTTGGGTTGCTTCCATCTTTTGGCAATTGTGAATAATGCCACTGTGAACATTGGTGTGCAAATATATGTTCAAAGCCCCTGTGTTCAATTCTTCTAGGTATATAACTAGTAGCAGAATTGCCAGGTCATATGAAAATTCTATACTTAGCTTCCTGAGGAACTGCCAAACTGTCTTCCACATTTTACATCCCCACCAACAATGAATGAGTGGTCTTATTTCTCCACATCCTCTCCAACACTTGTTTTCTGTTTTCTAACAGTAGCCATTCTACTGGGTATGAAATGATACCTCACTGTGGTTTTGATTTGCATTTCCCTAATAGCAAGTAATGTTGAGCATCTTTTCATGTGCTTTTTTAGCCATTTGTAAATCCTCTTTGGGTAAATATCTATTAAAGTCTTTTGCTCATTTTTAAAATTGTGTTGGTCTTTTTATTGTTGAGTTGTAGAATCTCTTTCTATATTGTGGATATCAAACTGTTATCGGATATGTAGTTTTCAAATTTTTTCTCCTTTTGAGTAGGCTGCCTTTTTCACTTTCATGACAAAGTCCATTGCAGAAAAGCTTTTAATTCTGAAGAGGTCACTTTTATCTATTTTTCTCTTTTGTTGCCTGTGTTTTGAGTGTAAAATCTAAGAAACCATTGCCTAACACAAGATCCTGAAGATGTTTTTCTACATATTCTTCTAGTATTAGAGCCCTGATTCTTATATTTAGGACTTTGATCCATTCTGAGTTAATTTTTGCATATGGTGTGAGATAGGGGTCCTCTTTAATTCTTTTGCATATGGATATCTAAATACCTCTGCATCATTTGTTGAAGAAATTATTCTTTCTGAAATGAGTATAAAAATCCGTTGAAAAAGAGCAAAAAATAAAAAATAAAAAAATCCATTGGCCATATATGTATAAGTCTATATCTGAACTCAGAATTTTATTCCTTTGGTCAATATATCTATCCTTGTGCCAGGACCATGCACTTTTGATCACTGTAGCTGTGTAATCTTTAAAGTCAGGAAATATGAGTACTCCAACTTTGTTCTTCTTTTTCAAGATGTTTTTGGCTATTTGGGGCCTCTTTCCCTTCTAAATAAATTTGATAATTGGCTCTTTCCTTTCTGCAAAGTAGGTTGTTGGAATTTTTATTGGGTTTGCAATGAATTTGTAAATCATTTTGGTTAGAATTTAGATCTTAACAAATTTAGTCTTCCAGTCCATAAACACAGAATGCCTTTTCTGCATCAGTTGAGTTGATCATGTGGTTGTTTCCCTTCCACTTATAAATGTGTATCACATAAAATGATTTTCTTATATTGAACCACCCTTGCATAACTGGGATAAAACTCACTTGATTGCGGTTTATAATTATTTTAATGCACTGTTAGATTTGATTTTCAAGTATTTTGTTGAGGATTTTTGCATCTACTTTCATTAGAGAAATTGATCTTTAATTTTCGTTTCTTGTAGTATCTTTATCTGCTTTTCATGTTAGGGTGATGTCGGCTTCATAGAATGAGGTAGGTAGTGTTCCCTCCTCTTTTATTTTTGGAAGAGTTTGAGTAAGATTGGCATTAATTCTTCTTGGAATGTTTGGTAGAATTCACCCCTGAAGCAATCAGTCCCTGGCCTTTTCTTTGGGATATTTTCGTTGCCTAATTTGTATGCATATATTATTCATAGTAGCCTCTTATGATCCTTTTTATTTCTGTGGGGTCAGTAGTAATGATCCCCCTCTCATTTCTGATTTTATTTCATCTTCTCTCTTTTTTTTTCTTTGTCAGACTGGCTAAGGGTTTGTCAATTTTATTGATATTTTCAAAGAACCAACTTTAGGTTTTGTTAATTCTAATTTGTTTTACTCTAAATTTCACTTATTTCTGCTCTAATCTTTAATTCTTTCCTTCTGACTTGCTTTGGGATTTCTCTACTGTTTTTTCTAGTTCCTCCAGGGGTGTAAATCTTTGATTTTAGATCCTTTTTTTTTTTTTAATGTAAGCATTTGGGGCTATAATTTTTTTTTAAAAGGAGCTTTAGATTTCATAAATGTTACATCGAAAATATAGGGGATTTCCATATATCCCTCCCTTCCCCTTCCCATACTTTCCCCCATTAACAACATCTTTCATAAGTGTGGTACATTTGTTACAATTGATGAACACATATTGAAGTATTGCTGCAGAGCATGGTCTATAGTTTACATTATGGTTTACAGTTTGCACTGCAAAATTTTATAGGTTTTGACAAAATGTATAATAGCTAGTATCCGTCATCCCATAAGTTTTGATATCTTGTGTTCTTATTTTCATTAGTCTCAAGATATTTACTGATTTCTCTTGTACTTTCTTCTTTGACCACTGACTGTTAAAAAATGTGTTTTTTAATTTCTACATACTTGTGGATTTTCCTGTTTTTTGCTGTTATTGATTTCTAGCTTCTTTCCATTATGGCCAGAGAAGAGGTTTTGTATAATTTCAGTCTTTTTAAATTTATTGAGAACTGTTTTGTAATCCATCATGTAGTCTATCCTGGAGAATGATCCATGTGTACTTGAAAAGAATGTATATATTGCTGTTTTGGGGTGCAATGTTCTTTAATTAGTTTGTTAGGTCTAATTCATTTATAATATTATTCAAGTTCTCTGTTCCATTATTGATCTTCTATATAGATGTTCCATATATTGATGGGATTGTTGTATTGAAATTACCAACTATTATTTTAGAGGTGTCTATTTCTCTCCAGTTTGCCAGTGTTTGCCTCATGTATTTTGAGGCATGGTGGTTAGGGGCATAAATATACATGCTTGTTATTTCTTCTTTGTGGTTTGTGCCTTTTAATATATATGTCCTTCTTTGTCTCTTATAACAACTTTTGACTTAATGTCTGTTTTGTCCAATATTAGTATAGCTACCTGAGCTCTTCCCCCCCCCCCCTTTTTGGTTACTACTTGTATGGATTATCTTTTTCTAGCTTCACCTATTTGTGTCTCTGAAACTGATGTGACTCTCTTGTAAACGAACTATAGTTGCAGCATGCTTTTTAAATCCCTTCTGCCAATCTGTGCCATTTGATTGGGGAGTTTCACTCGTCAATATTCAGTGTTATTTCTCTAAAGGCAGTACTTCACCCATTTTGTCATTAGGTTTTTATGTTTCATCTTTTCCTTGTCTCTCTTTCCCTTTATTGCTACCTACTTTTCTATATCTTCTGTGATGTATCTGACTGATCCCTCTCTCGTTGCTGTTTCTGTATTTTTAAAATAACATTCTTTGTTGTTACTCTGAGGTTTATATTACACAACTTACACTCATAACCCACTTTTTTGAAAATATACCAACCTAACTTCAATCGTATTACACATTCTCTGCTCCCATATCACTCTGCTTTTTTCTTTATGTTGTTTTTGTCCCACTTTACCACTTTTTTTTTTTTTTTTTATGTCCATTACCAGGAAATATGCCTTTTTCTTGTACAGTTGTATTCTGACCCTTATAGGAATTAAAGAGTCGAGTTGTATATTGAGGATGTAGTACTATTCGATTTTGCATTTACCCTTTTATTTACACTTACTGATGATCTTAATTTCTTCACACTACTCCGAGCCACTCTCTCCTGTCTTTTTCTTTCAACCTGCAGAACTCCCTTTACTAATTCTTTTTTTTTTTTTTGGTGTACAGTTCTACGAATTCCCCCCACCCCCACCCCCGCTTGCTGTCTGTGTCTATTCGCTGTGTCTTCTGTGTCTGTTTCCTGCCTTCTCATTTTTCTCCTTCCAGTCTTCACTGAGATTCGATCCTAGGGACCTCTGATGTGGGAGAAAAGCACTCTATCACTCGCACCACCTCAGTTCCTGGTTTCTGGCACATCTTGTCTTGGCTCTCCCCTATGTCTCTCTTTTGCTGCGTCGTCATCTTGCTGGGTGGCTTGGCGGGGCCTGGCTTGCTGCCTGCGTGTGCACAGGATGGTGGCTCACCTGTACACCTTCTATTTTAATTTACCAGGAGGTCCCGGGGATTGAATCCAGGTCCCTCCATATGGCAGACGGACGCACAACCACTTGACCCACATCTACTCCCCCTTTACTAATTCTTATAGAGCAGGCCTTTTCATGGTGAATTCTTTCAGTTTCTGTTAATCTATGAATATTTTAAACTCTCCCTCATTTTTGGAGGATAGTTTTGCTGGATAACAAATTCTTGGCTGGCAGTGTTTCTCTTTCAGTAATTTGAATATGTCATACAATTGCCTTCTTGCCTCCATCATTTCTGATGAGAAACTGGCATTTAGTCTTATTGAGGATCCCTTGTAGGTGACAAATCTTTCTCTTGCTGCTTTTAGTATTCTCTCTTTGTCTTTGGCATTTAACGTTGTGATTAGTATGTGTCTCAGAGTAGGGTCTATTAGGATTTATTCTGTTTGGAGTATGTTGCGCTTCTTGGATATTTATATTTATGTCTTTCCTAAGAGTAGGGAAATTTTCGGTCAGTATATCCTCAAATATTCTCTCTTTCCCATTTCCCCTCTCTTCTTCTGAAACACCTATGGTGCATATGTTTCCGCATTTGGTGCTGTCACTCAAATCCCTGAAACAATGCTCAAGTTTTCTATTCTTTTCTCTGTTCTTCTGACTGTATGATTTCATTTTTCCTCTCTTCTAGTTCACAGAGTCTTTCTTTTGCCTGTTAAAATCTGCTGTTGTATTCCTCTGTTGGTTTTTTAAAATATCTACTATTGTGCTTTTCATCACTGTATTTTCTCTTATGTTTCTTTTTATACTTTCAAATTCTTCTCTAGGCTCACTCATTGTCTTCTTAATATCCTTTAGCTCTTTATGCATATTTTCCTTTATCTCCCTGAATTGATTTAGGAGATTTGAAGTTTTAATTTGTTCCCTTGACTGGGACATATCTTCCTGTTTCTTTGTATGGCCTGTCACTTGTTTGCTGCTGTTTTGACATCTGATTATATTGATGCATTAACTCTGTAAGTCACTTTCTCCCCCTTGTCTAGGGATTTATTATTGATAGCCTTTGTGTTAAGGCTCTTTCTAGACTTTTTCTAGACTTTTAGAATAGCTTGTGTTTAACTTTTCAGATTTTCTCAGATCTTCTTTGTCTTATTTTTGCCCTGAATATGTGGTACAATTTTCAAGAATGTACTTTTTGTGCAATTATTTCAACTCCAGGCAAAAGCTTCTTTTCCTCTGTTCCTTCTCTAGGAATCTTGATTAGTTCTTGTTTATGTTTGTGCAGAATTTTCTCCCCAGCTCCTATGATTTGTTTAAATTCTCTCCCTTACTCAGTGTCTCCTTTCCCTTACACTTTTCAGCTCTGAGACCTGTCTTATGTTAGAGCAGTTTAGTTTAAACCCGACCTCCCCTTTTTTTCTATGAAGTTTTTGTGCCTCTGATTTCTTTCCCATCAGGGTATCCCACCTAGGGAGCCAGATGCAGTTATTCCAAACAGGTGGGTTACCCTGAAAAGTCCACTTTGCACTTAGGTGGTCCAGCCAACAGAAATTGGATTGCATGAACACACCTCATGGGGGCCTTTTTTAATTCAGCATGGCTTAGACTTTTGTTCTGACCTGGGTCTCTGTGGACTTGGTTACCTGTGCCTGGATGTGTATGGGGTTCTAACTCACTGCTGTGGTGGCTTTAAAGTCTGCCTCCACTTTGGGCGGGACCTGGGCTGCTGCTTCTGCATGACTCCCAAGCTGCACAGGACTGTTAGAGGGGGAGGGGTATGGACCATGGGTTGGGAATGGAAATTTCCTACCTGATATTTTTCATTTTCTTTGACTCAGCCTCTGTGGAATCCTTCTCCAAAAACATTTCGTCCAGAGTTCTAAGCAAGGAATACGTTTGTTTTCAATATACGAGGTTCCTCTTCTTGTGGAATGTATTTTTTTGGAGGAAGAGAGTAAAATGGGGGGAATAAGAAAAAATATATATATATACATATATATATATATATATATTTTAAAAAAGAATTCAGTGTATGGCAATATTAACAGCTAAGATATATCGAGTGATGGGCCCTGATATAAATGTTTTATGTGTATTGTTATCCAATCCTCACAAGAATCCATACAGTAGAATTATGTGAGGAAACTAAGGAAGGTCCAGAGAGGTTTAGGTACTTGTACATAATAAATAAAGGATTCAACCCAAACACACGTGAATAACTATACTTTGCAAAATATTGAGCAGGTCATGAGAGGCAGGGATGATGGGAATGGAGGGAAGCTACTTTCAGTAAGGAGATTTTAGCCAGCATCTCTAAAGTTACATGTGAACTAAGGCCTGAATGGAAGGAGAAGCTAACATGCAAGCGTTTGAGAAGAAAAATGTTCCTGTGCAAAGGCCCTGAGATAGGGTGGGCCATGGGATTCAGGTCCATTGGAGCCCTAAATACAGTTATTTTTCTTCTTTATAAAGAGGAAATCATTAACTGTGGAGCCTCTAGCAAATCCCAAGCAAAGCCTTAGTTACAAGAGTGGCAGCTTTGGCTAAGAAAGGTTTTTTTTCTGAACATTTAGTTGGAGGTTTTGGGACTTCCACAACACCCTCATCTAATATTAGTTTAGACTGAGGAGTCTAGAGGTATCTAGATGATAGTCTCTCAATTATTTTTATAAACAGGTGCTAAATCTTATTTTTCTGATTCTTTTATAGCTTTTAGTTTTAAATTACAAAGCTATTTTGGAAACAGCTGCTATTTATGTTGCATTGCTAAAATTTTTCCGTTCTGTTTTATGAAGTTTGGAGAAAATACTTGATATTTTTCCTGGGGTTTATTCTGTTTAGCTGAAGTTTTGAGCAGCCATTTTAGCTCTGCATCTTTGTGAGAAATTTTTCAAGTGTGCTAACATTATGATGGTCTTCTAGTGATGATCTTCTCACTGGACTGAAGATCGGTGTTTGGTAAAGTGTTATGCTTTTGAAAACTCATGGGTGAGAAATCACCCAACATGATTAGGTACCCCCCAAAAGATATTTTGGTTGAAAGGCTAAGTAGTGACATCAGTGGAATTAGTTGTTTTACTTTCAAAATGGTCTATCCCTCAGTTAACAAAAATTACCTATTGACCAGTCACACCAAATAATTGAAGTATATTCAATTCTTTTGTTCATTCAACAATGTATAATGAGTAGCCACTGTCTGCTGAGTCCTATGACCAGTTCTGCCTTTAGCCAGCAGGATTATCAACAGTAAGTGAAACTGCATCTCTGAATCTCTGCTTCCACATCTGTAAAATGAAGTCATGGAATGGGAGAAACTGTTATCTGGTTGCCTAAAATCCTTTGAGATCCAGAGAAAGTGAATGCAATCAGACAAAATAAGGGTTTTATTACTAACGACAACCTTGGTCCCCAACCCAGTGAGGAATTGTAGTAGTAGCTCCTCAGCTAGTTAAGGTCTGTTGACCTCAGAGGCACTCCCTTTCACCAGGCTAAAGGCTGACCCAGCCTAAAGGCAAAGCAGTTTAAGGGGCCAACAGGTGACCTTCTCCTGAGTTCACACTGATGCTCAGTCCGATGATCACGGTACTCCAGTGTCAATGAACGGCTTTTCTAGGAAGAGCATATCTTCCAAGGAGACAAAGCAAATCCAAGAGAAGGATACCTGGAACAGGGGAACATGCCCCAATATCTAGAACCTCAGACCCCTAAGTCTTCTCTGAACTGAACATCTCCAAAACAGGGAGCATAGCTTTTGTTCTTGCCACAGAACAATAGAGCAAGGCTGGACATCCTCAACTGGCTTGTTACTGCAACCCTATGAAAGAAAATGCTTAAAGGGAAATCTTCCAGAAATAGCTTTATTTATGCATTTTTGCAAAGTCTCTATACCATAGAAAATATAGCCTAATGAATGTCTTTGATCTTGATCAGTCAATGACACATCCTCCTTAGGTCAGAATAAGCAATGAAGGATCAGAATGAAGAGGAACTATGGGGGTTGGGGGGCGGATGTGGCTCAAACGGTTGGGCATCCATCTCCCGTATGGAGGGACCTGGGTTTGGTCCCCCGGACCTTCCAGTAAAAATGAAGAAAAATATAGAAGGCGTGTGGGCCCTCAGGCCCTATGTGCCCCAGGCTCCAGGCATTGGTGCGCCATTATCACCCACAAGTGGGTACGCCATCAGGCCCTGCTGAGCCATGCAGCAAGATGATGATCTAACAGGAGAGTGACACAAGGGAGAGCCAAGACAAGATACA
Organism: Tolypeutes matacus; assembly: GCA_026826555.1. Taxonomy (NCBI): domain Eukaryota; kingdom Metazoa; phylum Chordata; class Mammalia; order Cingulata; family Chlamyphoridae; genus Tolypeutes; species Tolypeutes matacus. The sequence goes on from JAKSZT010054406.1 coordinate 2,106,051, forward strand.
CTGGAAAACCAGGAACTTTAGTGGCACAGGCACAGTAGGATGCCTCTCTCCCACATCAGAGGTTCCCAGGATCAAATCCTGGTGAAGACAGGAGGAGAAGGATGAGAAGAGAGGGCAGGAAACAGAGAATTGCCCAGCGAATGGACACATAATCACCAAAAACGGGAAAGGAGGGGTAAAAATGTATTTAAAAAAAAAAAAAAAAGTAAATCTTTAAAAAAAAAATAAAAGGAACTGTGTGCTACCATAGGCAGCAAATGGGTTAAATTATATGATTTCAAAAGTCCCTTTTAGATGACAATTTATCACTCTTAGTTTAAGACTCAAACGCCCTTCGCTCATAAAGGATTAGAAACTCTATGCTTAGAAGTCAACATGAGCCTCACAGGAACTCACCTTTATTTTCTTTTAGTATGTTCTCTGGGAGAGTGTAATTTAACTTAAATTTGGTGGAGCAAAATTGGAAATAGATGTCTAAGACCTACTAATATCCTATATTTTTATCCAATCTGAATTAATCTCAGCATCTGGAATATATATTAAAATCTCTTTTGGAACTAGAATTTTAAGTCCAGGTTATACATCAATATCCACAATAATAAAGAAGACATCTGTTGGAAATTCTCAAACTTTTTGTTCATCAAAACAACAAAATGGAGTTGCATATAAAGTTAACTTCCGATTTGAATATAATTCAGATATTTTCCTCTACCAACAAATTTTAAAGTCATTGGGACTGTTTTGGAGAAAACTTCCACTATCCACAAATGTTTACCTTTAAAAAAAAAAAAAACAAATCAATTTTATTGATACATATTAAGCATAAATCCATCTAAAGTATACAAGAATGGTATTCGGTGTAATCACATATTTGTGCATTCATCACTTCAATCATTCTTAGAGCACTTCCATTATTGTAAATAAAAACAAACAAAAAACAAACTCATTACTTATCTCTCTCTGCTTCCTCTGCCATACATAGCTGCTGTTCTGGTTCCTTCTCTCTAGTATATTTGTATTTACATTTTTAAAAACAGTCATATATGTAGTATCACCCATATTCATGTTTTACATGAGGTTTTATACCTTATACAATCCCATGTTCCAGTTTTTAGCTTTCCTTCTTTTTCTTTCTTTCTTTTTTTTTTTTTTTTTGATTTTATTTATTTATTCATTTATCCCCCCCTTGCTGCTTGTGCTCGCTGGGTCAGCTAACCACGCCGTGCGGGCGGGCTTGCCTTCACCAGGAGGCCCCGGGAACCGAACCCGGGGCCTCCCATATGGTAAACGGGAGCCCTACTGATTGAGCCACAGCCGCTTCCCAGCTTTCCTTCTAGTAATATAAATGACCTTACACTTTCCCCTTCAACTACTGTCATACCATATAAAAGCTCTGCTAGTCACAAAAAAGATAATATGCTCTCACCATTTCAAACAACCTTTTTACCAGTTATGCACAGATTAACCCTCAGCTTTCCATTCTCTACCCTCATATTTTCTGCTGAACTATATTCTAATTAACTCCAAGGTTTACACAATATATTTAGTTCATAATATCACAATCATACAATATTTGTCCTTTTGTGTCTGACTTGCTTCACTCAACGTAATGTCCTCCAGGTTCATCCAGGTTGTCATCTGCTTCACGACTTCATTTCTTCTTATTGCTGCATAATATTTCATCATGTGCATACACCACAATTTGTTTATCCATTGATCAGTTGATGGGTACCTGGGTTGTTCTCAACCTTTGGCAATTGTGAATAATGCCACCATGGACATTGGTGAGCAGATGTCTACTTGTGTCTCTGCTTTCAGTTCTTCTGGGTATATATACCTAGTAATGGTATTGCCATGTCTCATGGCAAGTCTATATTCAACTTCCTTAAGAACTGCGAAACACGAGGGAGGGTACTCATGCAGGATGTCAGTGGTGTGGGGATGTGTGGGGAAGGGTGCGCCTGGGGCATGCTACTATGATATTCTATAGTATAGGGTGTTATCTCAATGGGTGTAGACCCACATAGTAAAGAATAAAATATTAAATTCCCAGCCTGGGAGTCCTGCTACATTCTCAAAAAGAGGGGCAAGAGTGACTTGAGTATATAGGCACTGCCTAATAAAAGATAACAGACCAGTATGCCAAGCCCTCAATATTAATTCATATAACTTTGACCTCTTAGCCCAATAATAACTATTGGCCTAAAAGTTACTTCCTGGTTACTCAAATGTGGCCTCTTTTTAAGCCATCCTCAAAAAATAAACACACTACCTTCCCCCCAGCATGGGACATGATTCCCGGGGACTACCCTCTGGCGCTAAGGGATTAATACCAAGCACCAACCAGCGGTGCATTTTGGAAAAAGACATTGACCGAAAGAGGGAAACATTAAATACAAGAGAGTTTTTATGGCTAAAAGATTTCCAAATGAGTCAGAGGAAGAGGATGTGGCTCAAGTGATTGGGCTCCCGCCTACCACAGGGGAGGCCCTGGGTTCGGTTCCCAGTGCCTCCTAAAGAAGACAAGCAAGACAGTGAGCTGATGTAATGGGCTCAAGTGATTAGGCACCTCCCTTCCACATTGGAGTTTCTGGGTTCCATTCCCAGTGTCTCCTAAAAAAAGACCAGCATACAACAAACAGACACAGCAAATGCAAAACAATGAGGGGGTGGGGAGAAATAAATAAAATAAATCTTAAAAAATAAAAATAAAAAGTTACTTAAAAAAAAAAAAAGAACTGCCAAACAGTCCTCCACGTGGCTGTACCATTCTACATTCCCACCAACAGAGTATAAGTGTTCCTATCTCTCCACATCCTCTCCAAACTTTACAGTTTTCCAACTTTTCAATAGTGGCCAGTCTAATTGGTATGAAATGATATATCATTGTAGTTTTGATTTACATTTCCCCAATTGCTAGTGATGATGAACATTTTTTTCATGTGTTTCTTCACCATTTGTATTTCTTCTTTGGACAAATGTCTTTTCAAGTCTTTTGCCCATTTTTTAATTGGGTAGTGTGTCTTTTTATTGTTAAGTTGTATGATCTCTTTGTATATCATGGATATTAAACCCTTATCGGCTATGTGATTGTCAAATATTTTCTCCCATTGAGTTGGCTGCCTTTTCACCCTTTTGACAAAGCCCTCTGAGGTGCAAAAGTGTTTAATTCTGAGGTGGTCCCATTTATCTATTTTTCTTTGGTTGCTTGTGCTTTGGGTGTAAGGTTTAAGAAATGACTGCCTACCACAATATCTTGAAGATGTTTTCCTACATTTTCTTCTAGGAGTTTTATGGTTGTTGCTTTTATATTTGGGTCCTTGATCCATTTGAGTTAATTTTTGTATAAGGTGTGAGATAGGGGTCTTCTTTCTTTCTTTGGATATGGCTATCCAATTCTCCCAGCACCATTTGTTGAATAGACTGTTCTGGCCCAGCTGGAAGGGCTTGACTGCCTTGTCAAAAATCACGTGACTGTAGATGTGAGGGTCTATTTCTGAGTTCTCAGTTTGGTTCCATTGGTCAATGTGTCTGTCTTTATGCTAGTACCATGTTGTTTTACCACTGTAACTAGGTAATATGCTTTAAAGTCCGGAAGTGAGAGTCCTCCAACTTTGTTCTCTTTTAAGATCTTTTTGGCTATTCAGGGACCCCTACCCTTTGAAATAAATTCTATAATTGGTTTTTCCACTTCTGCAAAAAGGATATTGAGATTTTTATTGGGATTGCATTGAATCTGTAAATCAGTTTGGGTAGAATTGACATCTTAATATTTAGTCTTCCAATCCATGAACATGGAATGTCCTTCCATTTATTTATTTTTAGCAATGTTTTGTAGTTTTCTGAATACACACCCTTTATGTCCTTGGTTAGGCTTATTCCTAAATCTGTGATTGTTTTAGTTGCTATTTTAAATGGATTTTTAATCTGATTTCCTCCTCAGATTGCACGTTAGTAGTGTATTTGAAACACTACTGATTTTTGCATCTTAATCTTGTATCCTGCCACTTTGCTGAACTTACCTATTAGTTCTAGTAGCTTTGTTGTGGATTTTTCAGGAGATTCCAGATATGTCATGAGCAAATAGCAAAAGTTTTACTTCATCGTTTCTTATTTGGGTGCCTTTTATTTATCTAGCCTAATTGCTTTAGCTAGAACATCTAGCACAATATTGAACAACAATGGTGACACTGGGCATCCTTGTCTTCTTTCTGATCTCAGCAGGAAAGCTTTTAGTCTTTCACCATTGAGTAAAATGCTAGCTGTAGGTTTTTCATATATGCACTTTACCATATTGAGAAAGCTTCCTTATATTCCTATCTTTTGGAGTGTTTTTATCAAGAAAAGGTGCTGTATTTTGTCAAATGCCTTTTTTGCATAAATCGAGAGGACCTTGTGATTTTTCTTCTTCAATTTATCAATATGGTTTATTATACTAATTGATTTCTTGTGTTGAACTACCCTTGAATACCTGGGAAAAACCCACTTATTGTGGTTGTGATGGCTAGGCTAATGTGTCAACTTGGCAGGTAATTGTGCCCAGTTGTTTGCTCAAGCAAGCACTGGGCTAATTGTAAAACAAGGACATTTATGGACTTCAGTTACCAGTGAGTTTACTGCATAGATAGCTGATTACATCTACATCAACAGGAAGATTGCCATCAGCAATGAGTGATGCTTTATCCAACCAGTTGAATGCCTTAAAAGGGGATGTGATTTCAGCATTCAGAGAGTATTTCCCAGCTTGTCATTGAACAGCCAACCTCTCCCGGAAACTCATCAAGGACCTTCATTGGACTTTCCTCGGAGCCCCTGGTTTGCAGCCTGCCTGTGGAACCTGGACTTGTGCATCCCCATGGTTATGTGAGAGACTCTTATAAAATCTCATACTATTTACAGATATCTCCTGTTGATTCTGTTTCCCTAGAGAACCATGACTAATACAGTGGTGTATAATTCTTTTAATGTGCTTTTGGATTCTGTGTGCAAGTATTTTCTTGAGGATTTTTGCATCTATCAAATGGAATTTCCTCTGATACTCCTAATACCCATTTGGTATAAAAATGGGTAGTTTTTATGATATAGCAGAATGTAGCTTTTTACACCTTCTCCTATTTATCACATTTATATTTAACTTCAGCCTAGACTGAACTAGGATAGATATGAACTTGGCTGGAGACATATTTGTCAGAGGTGTAGAGTTTTGACAAAAGCTTTCTTACTAACTCATGTAAACCAAGGGACTTCTATTGCTGCTATTAATTTATTTAAATAACTGTATATAAATCTCATCTTTCTTTATGGGACACTCTATCCAGTTCAAATACTTCTTTCATATAATCTCATAACCCAGGTTATAACAGATCAACTTGTCCTTTTTGGTTTTAAGATAGAGGAAAGGAGCCAGAAGCCAAGGCATGCAAACAGCTTCTTGAAGCTGGGAACAGCACTCAGGTGATAGCAAGGAAACAGGGACCTCAGTTCTACAACTGCAAGGAACTGAATTCTGCCAGTAGTCTGAATGAGCAAGGAAACAGATTCTCCCTTATTACCTCTAAAAAGGAACACAGTCCAGCCAACACCTCACTTTTAGCCTGGTGAGATCTGTACTGGACTTAGGACCAATGGAACAGTAAGACAACAAATCTGTGTTATTTTAAGATAATAATATTGTGGTAATATGTTATGGCAGCATTAAAAAACTAATATACACAGAGAAGGAAAATCAAATTACTTCCTTAACGATTCAGAAAGGAAATGACAGCAAGATAAGTATGTTGGAACATCATGGCATCAACTTAATTTCCTCTTTTCATCAAGATTATGAGGAGTAATAGGGAAGACAGATTGAAGAGTTGATATATGAATGAAATTTTAGATGTTGAACCCCAAGCTCTACTCTGAATCCCACCAACAAGGCTGCACTGAGGTAACCACCAGTTACTCACTAGTCCATACCTGGGGAGCTGGGTAAACACATTTCCTTACTTTGTGTCAATTTAACCCTGCTGAGACAAACTTAAGTATTATTTCTTAGTGTCAGTAGCAATTTTACCTGTGGGAAATAATTCTTTGAAGGTATAGTTTGCTTCTAACAGCATTTCTGGAGAACAGAGGACATCAACATTTAAATTTCATCACTTTTCAGTAGATTTGAAGACATTATTAGCCCTAGCCCAAAGAATAACAATTTGAGGTTAAATTATAGGAAGGGCACCAGTTATTAAAGAAATGGAAGTTCTGCTTAATCATGCTGATTCAAAAGAAAATATTGTAGGGTTTCTGCATTTTGTTTTAGACTTAATGGAAAGGCATCATCTGTTACTCCATAATGCAGGCTGCTATCTGATCACCAGTACTATTGGCATCACTTTTTAGGCTTTTCTGTTATTTCTGGACGTAGAAGCAGCAGGAAAAACACTTAATCCCTTTAGAGAATTAAGTCTTGAAATGGAAAATTCAATTCAGTCCTTAGTGAGAAGCTTCCTTTAAAAGCTGTTTGAAGACAAATCTCCACTTATAAATAAACAATTTAGAGTCTTTACCTACCACTGGTTTTCTTTCCATGAGGGACTTATACTGCATATTCTCTCTAGGGGAATAATAAAAGCAACCACTGGGGTCCAAGCTGTCGACTTCCTCTTTGGAAAGTCTGGATGCTGGTTGGCTTTTTCTTTCCCCTATGGTAATGCAAATAAAACCAAAATGCCCCAGAATGAGTGATGGAGAGTTAGAACACTATGTTGGCTACTTCTCTCAGCAATGGCTGAACACAGCATGGCTGGGCTCCCAGACTCCTTATTAGCTTGCTGAGGTCTGACAAGATAGAAATAGGCCCATTTCTCAGTGCTGTGATAGGAGAGGAAGTCTAGGAATAATAATTGTTTACTAAACATAGTATTTAATTAAAACAGCGTCATAGAATCAATAAGGAACACAGGAGTTTTCAAGTCCAACTCAGTGCAATTAAGAGTATTCCCAAGAGATAAGAGTAAACTTTATAGTGACTGAGACCTGACTGGTAGCCAGGTCACTTTTCACAAAGCTGTATTTGCTAGAAAATGTTTCCTCGTGTTGATCTCAATCTGAGTCATTGTTATCCTCCACCTTTTGATTCTGTGGGGTATGGCCTTATAGAACAAGTCCAGTGTAGTCTTCAGTAGAATTCCTAAACATTGGAGGAATTAAAAAGCATACTGCTAAAACCTATCATTTTAGGTAATAGAAATGAGGGCCAAAGAATTTCAGTGTTTTACTCCTGGTCCCAGGGCTAGTTTGGCCATCAAAAACCTGAGTTGCTCAAGTCCCTGAGTATTCTCCATTAAATGTTGTCTAAGAACTGGACCTAAGTAAAGAGCTGTTCATGTCAGAACATGGTTTTTTTAGCGTGAGTTGTAATCAGTGTTAGTGGAAATAATTAGTTTGGGAGTGAAAGAAGTCTAGGTTCTAATTCCAGTCTTGGACTTTATCTCTTTGTTCTTGGGTATTTCTCTTAAACTTTCTTATCTTCAGCTTTCTTTAATAAAATTTTATTGAAGTATATCATTCATACATGAACATACGTAAACAATATATGTATAGTAAAATTTGTGAATTTACAAAACAAACATGCATATCATCGTACGAGGCTCCCATACATCTCACCACCAACACCTTGCATTGTTGTGAAACATTTGTTACAAACTATGAAAAAACATAGCCAAAATATTTATACTTATAGTAACATTTAGCCCATATCTCATATTTGGTATATTTTCCTCCAATCCACCCAATTATTAATACCCTATAGTAGTATTATATATTTATAGTTCAGGATAAAACATTCTCATATTTGTCCTTTTAACCACAGTCCATCATCCACCATGGGATTCCCTGCATTATACATTCCTATGCTTTGTACAATCCAATGTGTACACTCAGTGGCTTTCATTTTCATCACAGAGTTGTGCTGACATCAGTTCAATTTTAGAACGTTTTCATTACTCCAGAGGGAAAAAATCCCATATATTCTTATATACCCCTATTGCTGTCCCTAAATATTGAAAAAAGATCTTCTTGCCATTGTTGCAAATATTACAATATTACCGTTAACTATCGTCCATAAGTTACTTTAGTTGTAATTTTCCCATATAACACCCTATTCTTATCACTTTGTAAAAGAAGAGCATTCTTATATTTATACTGTTAACCACAATCTTCATCCACCACCAAAATCACAGTTATACATACCCTAGATTATCTCTAGTTTCCTTTCAATTGACATTTACTTCCACATACTACCCTTTTCATCCACAATCACACTTATAAATCAGCAGTGCTGGTTATACTCCTTATATATATTCAACTCTATTCTTTTCCATTAATAATAATGCTACATACAATAAGCATCATATCCCATTCTCAAGCCACCTTCTATTCCTCTAGAGTTTACCTCTGTGAGTTTACTCATCATATTTAGTTCATATTAGTGAGACCATACAGTATTTATCCTTTTGTGTCTGCCTTATTTCACTCAACGTATTATCCTCTAGGTTCATCCATGTTATCATATGCATGCCTATTTCATTTCTTCTTACAGCTGCATAGTATTCCATTGTGTGTGTATATATACTACATTTTGTTTATCCATTCATTGGTTGATGGACACTTGGGCTGGTTCCATATTTTAGCAATTGTGAATAATGCTGCTATGAACATTGGTGTGCAAATGCCATTTTGCATCCTTGCTCTCAGTTCCTCTGAATATATCCCTAGTAATGGGGTTGCTGGATCTACGTCAGTTCTATATTCAGCCTCTTAAGGTACTGCCAAACTCTCTTCCACAGAGCCTGCACCGTTCTGAATTCCCACCAACAGTGAAGGAGTGTTCCTGTTTTTCCATATTCTTTCTAGCTCTTGCAGTTTTCTGTTTTGTTTTTTTTCCTAATGGCCATTCTATAAGGTGTGAAAGGGTATCTCATTGTAGTTTTGATTGGCATTTCCCTAATAGCTAGTGATGTTGAGCGTTTTTTCATGATCTTCAGCTTTCTTAATTGTAAATTAAGGATAATGAGAATTACACTGAGGATTAAATGAGGTAATAGGGTTTAGAAGTGCCTAATTCAGTGCCTGAAATAGAGTAAATATGAACAAACTTCATGGTTCCTATCTGTTAAATTCATTGAGAGAATATTTTGAGTGCTCTTTAGGTTCTGGGAAGTGATATAGGTGCTGTGATGTTGATGTGAACAAGACATGCCCAGCCCCTGCCTTCGGAAGGGAAGCAATAACCAAATATACAGATATGTTTAAGATAGATATTGATAAGTGCCCTAAAGAAAATACAGTAAGTTCATGGAATGGAGCATAACACAATGTGCTATTTTCTGTATGGAGGTCATGGAAAACATCTCTGGGAGAAGTGACCTTTGAGGAGACACCTGAACAAATTGCAGGTGTGAGCCATGTAATCATCTGGGGAAGACTTTTTCAGAGGACGAGAACATAAAGGGCAAAGTGCCTGAACAAGTGTATTGCTGGAAATATATGAGGCATAACAAGGAAGCCAGTGTAGCTTGGGGAGGATGAGGGGAGTAGCTGGAGATGAGAGCTGAGAGGTAGCCAGGGGCTAGATCATGTAGGCCCTGTGAGTGATGGTAAAGACTTGGGGTGTTGCCCTTTAAGTGGTGGACAGCTCTACCCAGGATAGTGACATCGTATGACGTGTTTTAAAACAGTAGTTCTCAACCTTAACTGCACACTGAAATTACCTGGAGGTGCTTAGTTTTTAAAAGAATTACTTGCCTTATTGCTAGAGATTCAGATTTAAATAATCTGGAATGAGGCTGAGTGTCTCTGTGTTATAGAAGCCCTCCAGGCAATTCCAATGTGTATCCAGGGTGGAGAAGCACTGTCATAAAAGGTTGTCAATGGCTAATGGAATAAGAAACGTACCTGATGAGCCAATGAATCAGACCGTGTGCTGAGGAAAGTTCTGTTCCAATACTGTTTAGAAGTCAGTGTGCTCAGATATCCCCTAATGATAAATGAACCAAGGCAGATTTTAGCTTTTGATCATGCGTCAGGAACATCTTAACAAAAGAAAGGGATTTTCTTATTCCTTGGGTTGGCCTTGTGAATTTTTTTCCCTGAGGATCAGAAAACTAGGACTAGAACTCTGTTCTTGAAAGCATTTCAACTACAAAGAACTTCCTTGTACATACACCATTCTGTGGTAAATGAAGGTGTTTAGTTTGAGTTCCCTGTTGGCCTTTAGTTGATTAATAACTATGGCTTCCAGTGTCCCGAATTCTTGTGACAAAATGTATATAAGTGAGATACCAGTCATCCTCATGTTTTATCCAGTCTGCATTCTTCTAAACATTATTTTAGCTCATTGTGAAAATGATAGGATTTCAACTAAGTGTTGTTCAGTTAAAAGCATCGTGGTTGCCCCATTGTTCTCATCTGAGGGTATTTTTGCTTCTGGGAAGAATTTGGCAATGTCTGGAGACATTTTTGGTTGTTAATCTGCAGTGGGAGTGCTACTGGCATCTAGTGTGGAGGCCAGGGTTGGCCCAAAATATCGATGTACTAAGGTTGAGAAGCCCTAATTTAAGTTCCTTATAGTAGAATGTCCACAATTATGGGAGAGAGGAAAATTCAATTTTATACTTCCTGCCAAGTAGCTGTGTAACATTAAGCAAGAAGTTTCACCTTTCAAAGCCCAGAGGGATTCACATCTGAAAAAGAGCTATTGAATTAGAGTGTATAAATTGTGACAAAGTATTGGTGCATATTATGTGCCTGCCACTGTGTTAAGCTGAATGATGGAAAAGTTCCTTTCCCTTTAGGAAGTGAAAGGTCTATGAGGGTATATAAGTCTGCTATAGCCATGAATAATGCTGTGTAATAAACCACATCATATCTTTGTAACTCAAAGCCCTATAATATAGTCTCACTCACACATTTGCAGGTTGGCTGGGGCTCAGCTAATCTAGCCTGAGTTTATTTCCAAGCCTGTCTCCAAGTGGGGATACAGTTCTGATGTTCTGTGTGACCTTCATTCTCTTGGACTACTAGGTTAGCAAGACCATGATTATCTCATGGTGATGGCAGAAAGCACTGAAGGTCAGGCAGAAACATTCAGTACCTAGTAATGTCTGTGCTTAAAACTGTATCCCTGGTCCTTTCACCTATATTCTTTTGGCCCAAGCACATCATGGGACTAAGACCAGCAACAAGGAAGTAGTAAAACACATTCTACCTCTGGTGGGAAAAGTTGAAAAATCACATGTCAAAGGACATGAACATAGAGAGGAGTTAGAATTAGGAACAATACTGTTATCTATACAGAGGGACCTTCCAACTCTAATTCGTAATAGTTTTAAGACTATATTCTTCCCTTTGCATTGCATAAGAGCTTTTTGATTAAATTGAATTCAAGAGTGCCTTTTCATTTAAAGTCACTCTTAAAAATTTTTTCCAATTTGCTTTCCAAGATCCACTTCAGTTTCCTTTGTACTTATTTTCTTTGATATGAAGATCTTCCAGCCAGCTTTCTGGCCCTGACTTTGCTTGGCCTGATGTGTTCTTTCTGCCATAGAGAGTTCCTAAAGAAAGGGGTAGTACTTGACTGCTGCAAAAGATAATTTATGATACTCTGACAGTGGGAGGGAAGGAAACAGATGGTCAGTATCATCAGGACCATACAGTGTGTCAACTGAGTGATGTGTCAGATGTTCTTCCTCTTCAGTGGGCAATGGGCGTCCTCCCAGTTACTGCTCCTTGAATTTGGGCACCAGTGACCTTGTGCTTCATAAGTGATTTTTAAAGTGTTTGGAACAATCTTCTAATAATGTGCCCATGGGCTATATGCTTCACAAACTTAATGACAATCTTTATGCTCGCTACTCAGTTGTAATTTCTAAATGTGTGTGCATATGTGTATGTGTGTATAAATGCTTAGAGTATCTCTAGAAGGAAACTCATGCATTAGATAATGAGGTTTGTACCAGGGAGGAGAACTGAATGGTGATGGAACATAGAAGGGAAGAATTTGTTTCATTGAATACTCTTTTTTACCTTTTAAAATTTGTATCATAAGTATATATTACTTATTCAAAAATATTTCAGTAAAATGAAAGAGGACACTAGTATCTGCAATTTTTAATTGAGGGGAGCTGAGTAAATTAATGTTCCTATTTTAAGTCTCAAAACTATATACCTAGAAAAATGGCAGAGCCAGGATTAAAATACAAGTCTCTATAACTCTAAAAGTTCAAGTTTTATTCGGCTATGTACTTTCTTCTAAAAAATTTCTATAAATGAATAACTATGCACGTGCTTGGCTTAATGTTCAGGAGACATACATTTTCATTGATAATGTCTCCACAAACTTCTTCATTCTGTTTCTGCTTGCTGGTGGTTCTGTTTGATGGCTGGTACAAAGCCCAATTAAGCCAGCTTGACATGATCTCCAATTTGATGTGGTTTTATTGAGACATAGAGGTCACCACAGTATATGAAGTCATCCACTAAATTAGAGAAGTCAAGAAGTCTAATTTGGTAAGTGTTACATTTTTATCCTCTTTACCTACCAAACAACTAGGAATAACATCACCCACTAATTTTGTCATAGTGTCCAAGGAGTAGTACTTTCCTAAAGAACTCTTCTAAGCCCAATCTCTAGAGACTCTATTTCCCTGAAAGCAAGAAATGAACATCTAAGTAAGATGTCATTAAAAGAGAATGCTTTCCAAAATTCATGAACTAATTTTACACCAAATATACACACCATCCAGTTTGCCCAAGACACGAACAGACATCTGCACACCAATGTTCATAGCCACATTATTCACCATTGCCAAAAGTTGGAAACAACCCAGGTGTCCATCAACAGATGAATGGATAAACAAACTGTGGTCTATTCACACAATGGAATATTATGCAGCTGTAAGAAGAAATGAAGTCATAAAGCATATGGCAACATGGATGAACCTGGAGGACATTATGTTGAGTGAAGCAAGCCAGACACAAAAGGACAAATACTGTATGAATGCATTACTATGAAACAAATATATTGTGTAATATATTTTTTGATTCACACACACACACAAAAAAAACAGAAAAACAAAACAAAAACAAACAAAAAATTTACATGTATCCATTACATTTAATTGAGAAATGTATATATTTATTCATTTGTGTTTACTTTTTAGTTTTTAATTGTTTATGTTTTCAATTATTAAATGTACAAAATAAAGTTAAAAAAAAAAAAAAAGAGCACATTAGGAGGCTAAGAGTGGTGGGAAATTAAGTTTAAGAACTGGATGGCCATTTACCCTCTTGGGAACATTCCAGCCGCTATTCAGCAGGCATCCATAAAGCAAATGTTCCCTCCTGACAGATGCTGATTGGTTTTCAAGAGGAAATTCTATCAATACTTGCACCTCTCCCTTGGCCCCTTGTAGATTTGAGGTGTTTTGTTTTGTTTTTGGAGAAGAGAGAGCATGGTGTGATGGAAAAGTTCAGAGACTGGGAATTGAGTACCACTTTTTATCCAGGTTACAAAGTGGTTCTTATTAACTTTCTTCTCTCTGGGCCTCAGTTTCCCAGATCTAAAAAGGATCAGACTGTATTTCTTTAAAGTCTCTTCTGTCCCCAAAACAATAATCCTATGATTCCTTTCCCTTAGGATTAAGAAAATAAAGAGTATGCTTCTCATCCAAGCTAGTCCTAAGTAAAATTGCCAAGTTGCTAAGTGTGTCTTTGGTGTAATTTTATTTCTCTGTTCTGTGTACCTCCTTCCTTTTCTGGCTTCCTACTTGTTATCTACTCTACAGCAATGGTCACTACTATCAGCACTCTACCAGCTAGGGCAGTACAGTACAGTGGAAAGAACAACAGATTTGGAGTCGGTCAGAAGCTGGTTTTAGTTCCTGTTCTTCCTTGAGCTATAGGATCTTAGAAGAGGCACTCAACTTTATCAGCAGGATGGCGAGGCTGGCCTCTTAGATAACCTCTATAATTTCTTCTGAGAATTTTAATCCCTGCTACAGTGTTACCTGATGGCAGTATGAGATGGTATCTTCCTCTGACTTTGCCAAAACTACAGAATGCATATTTTCACTTTTGATTTATATTTATATAAAAAATTAAAGAAATCCACCCTGCAGTTTCACTTCCTGACATGTTAACTGTTTTCATTATTACACTTGTACTTCTGTTTCTTGTTTTTGTTATCCCATGCATGGAGTGTGGTTCTGGTTTTGCAAAGAATTTGATTCACTGTAATTCTCAGTGGAAGAGTGAATATTTTTAGGGTTTCCTACCTAGATCTGTCAGCTCAATCTGTAGGCATCTATTTGGTTGTGAGAACAACCTGTTTTCCTAATAGGGTGAGCCCCTCTCGGATTTTGTCAACCTATTAGACAAAAGTAAAGATGTTTCATAGAACAGTAGCTTTCAAACCTTTTTGGTTGAAATCCACAATAAGAAATACATGATGATCCATTCACACACAATTATACCCACTTTTAAAATTTTATAAAACAATTATGACCATCATTCCATGCAATGTACTCTAAAATTTTTATTCTATTTCCTTTAACACATGCCCACATGCACACAGATCATGACCCACTAAACTGATTTCACAGCACTCTAATATTTCTTAACCAGTGTTTTTGAAAAACAGTCATGGCTAATTTACCATTTAGTCAGGATGCCCTAGGGACCCCAACCATCTTGGCTCAGCTTTTAGCTAAGTAAATGTATCTATTAAAAAATATTTACTGTATTGAGTGTGCTACAGTGGAGAACTTTTCAAATAGTGGCACCTTGTCATCCTTCCACATACGTGGTGTCAAAACTTTGGAGGATCTCCTTAAGGTTGGCATTCTGATCTTTGACATACATTTTCACGGTGAAAAAAAATTCATATTATGTAACAAGTAACTTTGCCCATTCTGGAAGAGCTCCATTGCTTAGTTTAAGAATTGCTCCATGTTCCTAGGTTATGTCAACTCCCAGTGGAGGTATTGGCCCAAGAGAAAAGGGGCTCTAACTCTGACAGACTACTTGGGAGGCAACTGGGTGAGTCACTAAGTTTGCCAAGGCTGTTAAGACAAATACAACACGATGGGTTAGCTTAAAGAACAGGACTTTATTGTATCACAGTTTTGGAGGCCAGAAGTCCCTCTTGATGGGCCATGCTTTCTCATGGAGCCCGTAGCATTTGGTACTGGCTTGCTGCAGTCCTCGGGGTTCCTTGGCTTGTATTTCTGCCTCCATCACATGGTGATCTGTCTCCTTGGTCTCCTCTGGTGGCTTTTTCTGGTTTCTGGCTTCTACTGACTTCTGCATCTGAATTTCCTCTGCCTTGTAAAGCCTCCAGTCACGGCGAGAAACGCCCACTCTGATTCAATGTGGCCTCATCTAAATAGGATCTTTTAAGATCCTATTCACAAATGAGTTTACACCTTAACTAATAATAACATCTTAAAAAAATCTGTGGGTTTCATACCATAGGAACATGGATTAAGACTTAAACATATCCTTTGCGGGTGACAGGATTCAATCTCCAACAGTATCAAATGATAATATAGAATAAAGCCTCTCACTGAAGCCCTCTGGCATGCATGTTCATCAACTTGTAGTTTTCAGTTGGCTTCTAGAAAGCAGCCATCTCTTGAGAGTTTACTTAACCAGCAGTCCTCTCCATGTTGGTATGTGGGATTGATTCTCATGGCTCTGAGGTTAAGATTTCGAAGACAAAAGAAATTGCTTAGGATAGATGGATATTTCTAAAAATGAAGTAGAAGGCCAAGTACATGAATGGTGACCCCAAACTGTAGAAACACAGTGATTTCTGTGAAGTAGTTTAAAAGATGTGGGACTTAGAGTAGTATTTGGGCTCCTAGATTTTCCAGATACCCTGAATAATTACCCATGTCTTCTTAGAAGATAAAACTTTGACTGTCCTGCCTTAGGGTACTGTCTTATTAGAAAACTTAACTTTTTAGGAAAATATGCCCATTTCAAGTCTTGTTATTAAGTACAGAATGTTTTTCAGGAATTTCCTCAATTCTATGGTAAGGATAAAAACTAAAAAACATGAAAGAATTTGACCTTGCAGTTATAATATGAAGAAAATCTGCCAATGTTAACCTCTAATATTCTGCTACTAGTTAACATGTTTAATGATAAGAACATATTTTTAGTTGGTTACAAGTGCCAGAGCCAGGCTTCAAACTTGGATCTTGCTGGGTCCACAGCTGACTGGCCCCACAGCCATGAAGAAAACATGGAATTTTTCCAGGCCTTATTTTTCTCAAGTGTAAAATAAGGATCATAATAAAATGAGCTTTGCAAGGTAATTGCTGAGGTCAAATAAGATACAAATTTTAAGTACTTCGCATAGTATCTGGACTGCAAAGTATTTTAAAGAAATGTTAATGATATTATTACATAATTATAAGGAAGGGAACATAGTTTTTAATAATAGTTTAAAATATATAAATAAAAACTTTAAAATGTTATGAGTTAGGGAGGTTACCTTTAAGTATTTCTGTATAAAAGAATATATTTGTACATATAATCATATGCATGCAAATTTGCAAATATATATATGTGCATATGTGTGCATGTGCATAAATAACATGTACATGTATGTGATTTTGCTAAAAAATATTACTTGTAACTTGCTTACTTGCTTTAACTGAAAGATACATACATATATTCATTCATTCCAGGACCACAGATCTACTTTATTCTCATTATTGGATTCCTGTTGTATAGATAAATTTTTGACACCTCTATTGGTAAACATGAAAATTGTTACCATGTTTCTGCTATTATAAACAATAGATTGCTGTAAACATTTTTAAATCTATATATCCTTTTTACTTATATAAGTAACTGATCAGATAGCGTCATAAAAGATGTATTTCAGAATTACAGTGTTCCCATGTTAAAAAATGTTGGTATGTTCACCAAATTGCTTACTAAAACGGTTATACTTAATTACATTACTACTAACAGTTAAGGGAGACCCTATGTCCCCCAAACACACACACACCCCTTCCCAAATTAGTCAACCAAATGACAATTTATACCTCTTTATAACTACTTATCTTACTCAACAATAAAAAGATGATCCATCTAGAAAATGCACAAAGGAATCGAATAGATATTTCTCCAAAGAAGGTATACAAATGGCCCATAAGCATGTGAAATGATGTTCAACATCATTAGTCATTAAGGAAATGTAAATTAGAACCACAAGATACCACACCAAGGTTACTTAGATGGTTATAATAAAAATATTGACAATAAGTATTGAGAAGGATGTGGAGGAAATACTTTCTGGTTCCAAAACCACACAAAGACATTACAAGAAAACTAAAGACTAGTAAGTTTTATGGATATAAATGTAAAATTTCTGAATAAAATTTTCCCAAATCAAATCCATCAATAAATAAAATGATAATACATCATGACAAAATGAATTACATTACAGGAATGTAAGGTTGGTTTAACTTTTAGAAATCAATCAAGATAATTTACTACGTTAACAAACTAAAAATGTTATATATAAATATATGTACGTATATATATAGTGTTCTCAGTAGCTATATAAGTCATTTTACAAAAATCTACCATATATTCCTGATAAAAGTTCTCAGAAAAATATAAGTAGAAGGAAACTTTCCCAGTCTAATAAATGGCATTTACGAAAAACCTCTGCCTAACTTCATATTTAATGGTGAAAAACTTAATGCTTTTCTCCTAAGATCAGGAACAAGGCATGTGTGGCAGTTTGATGTAATTATGAATTCCAAAAATATAATTGAATCATACTTGTAAACTGATCTGTTAATCTGGGCATGATTAGGTTAGGATTAGGGTGTTGAGCCCCACCCCTTGGTGGGTGGGGAATCGAATATAAAAGGCAAGGCAAAGGACAGTTGAAGCAGTCTTTTGAGAAGCAGTTTTGATGTTGGAAAGAAGGCCCCAGGAGAAGAGAAGCAAGCCGTTCGCCTGATCGTCTACAGCTGACCTTGTGGAGGAAACAGGAGCTAAGCCCGGAGAGAAACCCCAGAAGCCTGAACCGTAGCAAACGCCGGCAGCTGTCTTGCTCCAACACGTGGCAATAGACTGTGGTGAGAGAAGAAACTTAACGCTTTATGGCCTGGTATCTGTGGACTTCTACCCCAAATAAATACACTTTCTAAAGACCAGCCCATTTTTGGTATTTCACATTAGCACCCCTTTGGCTGACTAATACAGCATGGATGCCTGTTTTCATCAATTCCATTCAACATTGTGTGTGTATTAAGCCATCCAGATTGGCAAGGAAGATGTAAAATTGTTTCTGTTCATAGATGACATGATTGTCTATGTGGAAAATCCTAAGGAATCTACACAAAAGCTACTAGGACTAATAAGTGAGTTTATCCAGGTTACAGAATAAAGGATCAATATTGAAAATCAACTGGATTTCTATACAGTAGCATATTATGAGTCATCAGTCATTACTGGGTGTTGGGATAAATTGGCTTTCATTTTGAAAAACAGTTTGGTTACTACCTTGCAATAAACAGAAAAATAAATTCCTCTTGGAATCATATTTATTTAGCACTGATGCTGGGATGAGCACTGTGCTAAAATTTTTCTATGTACTCATTTAATTCTCACAACTAACAGAAAGGGTAGTGCCCTTCTGTTTTATAAGACTGAAGCCAGGAAAGGTTATATAGTTTGCCCAGTATTGTACTGTGGTAGGTGAGTTTTGTTTGTTTGCTTGAAAGATTTATTTTATTTATTATCCCCCACTTGCCGCTTGCGCTCACTGTCTGCTCTCTGTGTCCATTCACTGCACGTTCTTCTGTGTCTGCTTGTCTTCTCGTCTTCTCTTTAGGAAGCACCAGGAATCGATCCGGACACCTTCCAATGTGGGAGAGAGGCACTCAATTGCTTGAGCCACCTCAGCTCCCTGGTTTGTTGTGTCTCTCATTGTCTTTTTCCTCTGTGTCCCTTTTTTGTTGCATCATCTTGTGCCAGCTCTCCATGCAGGCCAACTTGCCTTCACCAGGAGGCCCCAGGAATCGAGTCCGGGTCCTCCCATATGGTAGACAGAAGCCCAAAAGCTTGAGCCAGATTCACTTCCCTAAAGCTGAGTTTTGAATGCTCATGCTCCTTTTTTACTTCCCTACTTCCCTATGAGGGTGTCAACTTGCATTTCTCTTTTTTTTTTGGTTGTTCAGTGAAACTATTTATGCATATAATAAATTAGCTAAGGAATTTTTGGTTTAATATTTATATTTATTTATACATGATATTATTGGGAAATAGTATTTTGTGATTTGTAGAATCCTATAATTTCATTTCCTTTTTAATATGCAATAATACTCTGTGTAAAATAAAAATATAAATCATGCTCTTCTTTGCACATTTGAAACTTAAGTTTGTGTTAGATTTTTTTTTT
>JAKSZT010054406.1:2145518-2352604 GCA_026826555.1 Tolypeutes matacus
CCCAAAGCTATGGGGCGGTGCAGGCAGCCAGATCGATGTCTAAAAATATAAAATACCCTTCCCTGTCTTCCAACCGAACCCTCCCTTTTTTGGGAAGTGTCCCTTCCTCCTGGCTCCGCAGCGGCCCGGGTCTTATCCCTGGGTGGCTAGGGAAATCAGCTGCGTTCCCCGACCAAAATCCCCCCTCCGGTTCACCGGGTGCTGACTAGCTCGTTTGCTCTGTTCACACAAGGTCCAAGGGGCGCCAGGCAGCCAGATCCCCAGAAAATAAAACTTTTTTTCGCCCCGCCCGCGGCTCCAAATGGCCGTTTTATTATTTTTTCCCGTAACCGCGGGGCTCAGCCGCCTGTGCCAACCTCCACCGGCAGCCTCAAAACTCACGAATCTCCACCGTTCGGTCCACGCCGCTGATCCGCGCAGATAGATGTCCCAAGCCTCTCACTCCACGCGTGCACAGCACAGACCCCCGGGCAGGACCCTGTCCCCAATCCGCCTTGCTCTGGGAGCTTGCAGTGTGCGCCCCTGCATTTCTCTTAAAGCAGAGTCACACAAATGGATGAAATGTCAGGCACTCTGTTGATTTGTTTTTCAAAACTGATGTAGGAAAAATTCTTAAATTTCCTTAGAAAAGTTAAAAAGAAGAAAATTAAGTTCAAGCTGTTTTTCTTAATATTGTCACCTCATTGTTGGAGTGCAATATATTTCAAACAGTCTTGGGTTCAGTGACAGCAGAGCCTGATTAGCATAATCTCTAAGTGGGAGATCTAAATTTGACCCAGACATTGAAGCCTTCAATCATGGTGTTATGACATGAAATCAGAAGGCAATGTCATGTAGTGTTCTGTAAATAATCCCATAATTACATCTTCTATGCTCTTACAAAACTAAAACTGTTTTTCCCATGTGGTTTCTTGTTCTAGCCACCATACTTAATTTATTTCTTTTTTATTATAAAAGTATTATGGGCCCATAGGTATGAGTTTTAATAAGTATGATTAGTATCAACTTCCAAAGTATAGGGACTTTACTTTTTAATATTTATCTCTCCTACTACATTATAATATATTTAGGAGGGCAGGGACCATGTTATTTGTTTATCACTACATTCTAGTCAGGCATAAAGTAGCTGCTTAATAAATGTTTAAGTGAATAAATTAAAGTGATATTTTTTACTTCATTTCCTACTTTGGAAATATATCAATCATATCACATTCTATAAGAAACAGTTTAATCACATTTATTTTAATATATTCATTATCTATAAAAGATTATTTAGCTCTCATGTTAAATAGTTAACACCAAAAAAAGTAATCTAGTTTCTCTGCCTTGCCTGCTTATTGCATAATTAATGTTTTTTCCCATCCAGCATTTTTGAGAACTGTGTATCCAATTAAGAGATAGCAGGATGTAATGAAAAGAGAGCAATGAATCAGAAGATGGGATGATCTCTACATACCCTGTCAACTAGCAATGTGGCTTGTGATGGTAATTTCCACATGGGTAGGCTTCTGGCTATTTTAGTCACATCTATCTAACACTGGCCTAACACACAGTGGGTGAATCAGTAATTATTTACTGACCTTAAATGGAAACTAAAGCCATTTGTTCCTTACGTTTTTTATCTAAAAGTAGGCAGAGTTCTTCATGCCATACCTGAATGACTGAAGAAGTCAGGAGCGGGAGGAAGGCCCTTGAAAAGGGATGAGGCTTTGCAAGACCCCATCTGAGCAGGCGTGGGCACTTTTATCACTCCCTCACCCCCTTAGTCAAATAAGTAGTCATTTCTGTAGGGTGCTTAGAGCTGTGCCCCAGCAAGTGATAGAAAATCTCTGTGGATGCCACATCTTATTTCCATTTTGAGCTCTCTGAACTCAGGTTTTTGTGACCCAGTTTCTTACACCTGCACCCAGGTGGCTTCTAGGACCCAGGACCCCAGGCTCCCCCCAATTTTTAACTAAATTTTTTAACTGTGTCCACCAGATCTCTAGAAGATAGTATTTCAAATCTATATAAGTCAGGGAAGAGACATTTCGCAGAGGGAAATATAAAAAATATCAATTCCACTGCACCTTCCTTCAAATAATGGTGTCAGTAGCTTTAGCTATTCAACCAACACCCCAAGCAGGTCCAGAGCAGCATGGATTTTATGCCGACCATAACAATCTAACTGACTAGGAATTGATCATTGACTTCAAGGATATGACTCAGAGAACATTTATTTACCTTTGAGTGCTTTTTGGACTCAACTTTTTCTGGCAATTGTGCATCTTTGTCTATAAAAGATTATACACGTCTTGAAATTTAACCAAGTTTAGGATCCTACATTTCACCTTATGTGGTCACATGCCTTTATTTAACTTTAAGATTAAAAGAAGACATTATTATTCTTTGGTCAGATAATTTACTAAAATCAAATTTTCTTCCTGTTCCATTTATCTATTTCTGTGACTAAAGAGCGTTCTTTAAAGTCTTTTGCCGTTTTTATGAATACCTTGCCTGAGCTTTAATTTTATCATCTGCAATATGATATGAGGGTACAGATTACAGCTAAGATGTACAGAAGGTTTGCAATGCCAGGTCCTTGGTCAGCACTTGAAACAAAGGCTGTTCTAGCCAAACGAGATGGAATTGTCCTATGAGTCAGTACTCCCTTCACTGGCTCTGAAGGGGCCGAGAACGTGGACTAATGTTCAGGATTTGGCTTGCCTATTTTAACAGTATACCAAGACTTCCAACTCTCAGAGCAAAGATATATGATTTTTGAGCAGCCAGGGTTGCCTTTGAAAGAAACAAGAGCTATAGGGCGAGGTAGTGAGAGCAGTGGTTATTTTCCATTTAATACTGGGGGCGCTGATTCTGGCTCTTTCTCTCATCTCTGTTCAAAAGCAGGTCACCACTTCTTCCATGGCCTCCACACACCCTGGTGAACAGTAAACCTCATTTAAGAGGACCATACCCCACACAGTTATTTTCCTGCAGCACCACTGTTGATTGTGGTGACACACACGACTCTCATATTTATTGGAATTATCTAGTTTTCATCTGAGCCATAAGCTAAAACCGACCAGATCTATTTGCTGCCTTTTTTCTTCTTGAACACACAGGTGCCTTTGTTTTTTTTTTTTAATTAAAGATGGAAATCTCTCCTCAGGGTAAATCAAATGCAGCATGTATTAGTCAGCCATAGGGGTGCTGATGCAAAATACCAGAAATCTGTTGGCTTTTATGAAGGGTATTTATTTGGGGTAGAAGCTTATAGTTACCAGGCCATAAAGCATAAGTTACCTCCCTCACCAAAGTCTGTTGCTACGTGTTGGAGCAAGATGGCTGCCAATGTCTGTAAGGGTTCAGGTTTCCTGGGTTCCTCTCTTCCTGGGGCTCATTTCTCTCTGGGCTCAGCTGCTCTGCTCCTCTGTGTGCTGACTTCCCAGGCTCCAGCTCAAAACTCCTGCATCAAAACTCCAACTCACTCCTCTGCTCTGCTGTGTAGTTTTATCTGTGAGCCCCAACCCACCAGAGGGTGGGGACTCAAGACCTACTGACATGGCCCAATCAAAGCCCTAATCATAATTTAATCATGCCCAGATACAGACCAGACCAGTTAACAAACATAATCCAATATCTATTTTTGGAATTCATAAACAATATCAAACTGCTACACAGCATTAATCTTGTAATCTTGGGATCGGAAAGTTTTCTCAGGGATTTGAAGTTGAAGTATGAATCGACATACTGACTGTAAGCCAAATCCACCCCAGAAAGCTAGTTCCTGGAGAAAGTAGCTCACACATGCTAACAAGAAAATGATGTTTATAATAAAAATAGAGCAAGCTGACTGAGGGATGCAGAGTTTTCTTACTACTGTTATTATTTTGAAATGAATAATATAAGAGTTCAGAATGAAATATATTGATTTATGGTAGCCTTTCAATAATAATCATAATGGTCCACATATATCCATCAATGACTTAGAAATTTACAAAGTTGTCAAACTACAGAGGAGGGCATTGAGTGTGAATCTGGCTACCCACTTATGAGCTGGAGTCCTTGGGCAAGTTGCATTCCCTTTCAGAGCTCACTGCTTTATCTATAAAATGGAGATAATAATGGTATGAATCTCAAAGTTGTAAAAAATAAGTGAGGGGAGTGGATGTAGCTCAAGTGGTTGAGTGCCTACTTCCCATGCATGTGGTTCTGGGTTCAATCCCTGGTACCTTCTTAAAAAAATAAAAAAGATAAAAAAGTAAGTGAAATGATACATGATAGTTAAATATTAGGCATGAAATCAATACTTAATATAATACTACTACTAGTAATAGTATTGACTTCTGTTATTGTTCAATATGACAACAATAATGCAGGTGCAAAAAGCCTGGGGCTTGTAAGTAAATGTTCTTGCTAGGATGAAGGTAAATCTTATGTCTCTTTTATAAACTTTAAAACTTTCTCCCTCAGTGATAGACATTACAAAATGAAAAAGTCCTTCAACCTAACATGATCATAATCTGAATTCCTTGCCACAACCCATCTCAAATTCTGAATCCATGCTTGCTTTCAGATACCTGCTATATGACTGTCATTGTTAAGCTCATGTATCAGCTTGGCTGGGTTTGGGTGTTAGTTGTTTGCACTGGGCTGCATTGTTACTATGAGGACATTTCCTGGGCTTAAATCATCAGTAAGTTGATTGCATCTTTGGTGATTACATCTATAATCTAATGAGAGAAATCTCCAATCAGTTGAAGGCTTTAAAAGGAGTATTGATGATCTCAGCCTCCAGAAAACAGAATTTCCATCTCTATGTCAGCCAGCCAGCTTCTCCTGGGAAATTCATAAAAAACCTTCATCAGAATTCCCAGCTTGCAGCCTACCCTACAGAATTTGGACTTGTGCATCCGCACAGTCATGTGAGACAATTCTTATAAAAATCTCATAATATTTAGAGATATCTCCTGATGATTCTGTTGTCTCGACAACCCTGACTAATAAAGCTTTGGTACCAGGAGTGGTTCTTGAGAAACAGTTTTAAGGATGAGATTTCTGAATTGGTTCTGGGGTATTTGGAATTGGTTCTCTAATATGATTAGATTCAAAGGCACTAATGGCTCTATTTCCAATAATCAAGATGGCACTGATATTCCATGATGTGAGTTGGCAGTAGAGATACACAAAATATCACCACTGGATATGGCTACTCAAAGGCTTATAAGATGCAAAGCTCCAAGTGAGACCATTTTCAACACCGTAAGTCTTGTGGAGTTCAAAGGCACAATGATGCTGGCTGGTCTTTCCTAATGGTTATATGGTTATAAAAGAAAGGGATTTGCTCAAGTGTTCAAATTTGCAACTTAAGCCTTGCATGAAGGAAGTAAAGTTTCTATGTGTGCTCTGAAAGATCTTATTTCATGTGGCCATAAACTGGAGATTTCTGAAAACCAGACCCAGAGACTCCTGTGAGTGGCTGAATTACAATGGAAACGAAACTCCTGATCTTGCAGGGAATCTGCTGTTAAAATTAAGACATTGATAGGAAAGGAATGGGATCCTGAGTATTGGAGTGGGGACATTTGCATTGATCATGATGGCAGTGAGGACATTGAAATCCTAGATTTTGCTGATTTTTTGCCAGATAAACCTGTAATGGTCTGCCCTGAGGAATAAGCCACCCCCACCTCCATTCTGCCCTAAGGAATCAGCCAATTCACCTCCAGTCTGCACAGAGAAATCTGCCATCCAACCTCCACCTGAAGAGATTAACCCTACTCAGCCTGATAAACCCGTAACCACCTCTGAGCAAACAGCCCTCACTCCTCTATCTGAAGAGATTAAACCTGTTTCACTAGGTGAAACTGCAATGGAATGCCCTCAGGTAAATGGCTTGCAAGGCACTGCTAATTCTTCTCCTGACCCACTAACACCACCTCTCTTTTCTTCCAGAACTATAACAAGACTGAAGTCCAAACAGGCTCCAAGAGGGGATGTACAAAAGTGACCTATGAGAAGGTGTATCATAGTCCAAAGAACTGCATGAGTTTTTCAAGTTTATATGCACAGAAATCAGGGAAATGTGTATGGGAACGGATATTAAGGGTATGGGATAGTAGTGGAAGGAATATAAATTTGAATTAGGCTGAATTTATTGATAGGGGCCCACTAAGCACAGATCCTGGATTCAGTGTTGTAGCTTGAATGATTAGAAAGGACTCTAACAATTTGTTAAGTCTGTTGGCTAAAACATTGGCCAAAAGGTGGTCTACATTACCTGAGGTCAAAATGCCAGAAATGTCCTGTAATATTATGGATGAGAGGATCCAAAGGCTTAGAGATATTGGAATGTTAGGGTGGATTTATCTTATAAGACCTGCTCACCCACTCCAGGAATGTCCAGAGGACACATATTTCAGCAGGGCTGTGAGGAATAAATTTGTGAGACTAACTCCATCTTTCCTGAAGAGTTCTGTGGTCACTCTTCTCTGTGGGTCATATATTACTGTTTATATATTACATATATATATATATATTGTCACTGAACTTGGATCCTTAAACACAATGGGAACGATCAGATCCCATGTTGGCAGAAGCCAAGTAGCAGCACTTAATAGCCACAGATTAGGTGGGCAAGGCTACCATAATGGAGAGCAGACTCAAAGCAGCAATCAAAATAGTCTGATTTCCAGACACCTATGGTGTTGACCACAGGGTACCTAGAAGTAAAATAGATGGGTTGTTTACTAAATTCTTACTTGATTTGTGTAAGCAGAAGAGTTCTAAGTCAAGTGAACAAAAGTCTAACTTGAATAAAAAAAACAGAGGGTCACAACCCCTTAGTCAATTTCCAGTCTTGAGACAGTTTACAGACCCAGAGTCCCTTGAATGAGGCGAAAGCCAGGTCCCCTTGGGGAAGGATCCTGTTACACTGCCGAAAATGTACACTGTTAATCTTCCTCCTAGCCTTTCCCCTAAGAGGACTTTTACCAGGGTAACTGTGCACTGGGGAAAAGGAAATGATCAGACATTTCAAGGAATATTAGACACTGGCTTAGAAGTGACATTAATTCCAGGAGACCCAAAATATCTCTGTGGTCCACCAATCAGCATAGAGCCTTATGAAGGTCAGCAAATCAATAGAGTTTTAGCTCAGGTCCATCTCACAAGGTCCAGTGGGACTCCAAGCCCATTCGGTGTTTTTTCTCCACTTCAGGAATGCATAATTGGAATAGACACCCTCAGCTACTGGCAGAATCCCCACGTTGGTTCACTGACTTATGGAATGGGGGCTAGTATAGTAGAAAAGGCCAAGTGTAAGCCACTAGAACTGCCTCGACTTACCAAAATAATAAAACAAAAGCAATACTGGAGGGAGCAGTTGTGGCTCAAGTGGGTGAGCTCCCACCTCCCACATGGAAGGTCCTGGGTTTGGTTCCCCATGTCTCCTGAAAAAACAAAAATGAACAAGAAGCAAAACAAATGAAAGAAACCAACTCGGGGGAGCTGATGTGGCTCAGTGGTTGAGTGCCAGCTTCCCACATACAAGGTTCTGGGTTCAATCTCCAGCCCCCAGTAGCTTTAAAAAAAAAGCAATACTGGATTCCTGGAGGGACTGCAGAGATCAGTGCCTCTGCACCATCAAGGATTTGAAGTACGCATGGGTAGTGATTCCCACCATGAACCCATTCAACTTTATTTGGCCTGTGTAGAAAACAGATGGATCTTGAAGGATGACAGTAGATGACCATATACTTAACCAATTGCAGCTGCTGCTCCACATGTGTATCATTGCTTGAGCCAATCAACACATCCCCTGTTACCTGGCATGCAAGTTTGATCTGGCAAATGTTTTTGTTTGTTTTCCCAACTGATGCTAGTAAAGACCACCAGAAACAGTGTGCTTTCAGCTGGCAAGGCCAGAAGTATGTCTTCACTGTCCAACCTCAGGAGTATAGCAACTCTCCAGCCCTATGTCAAAATCTTGTCTGCAGGGAACTTAATCATCTCTCCTCCCCACAATCATGCTTTTCCAATATATTGATGATATGTTGATTGGAACTAGTGATCAATAAGTAGCAACTGGAGGGCAGATGTGGCTCAAATAGTTGGGCGTCCATCTCCCAAAGGGAGGAACCTGGGTTTGATCCCCAGGACCTCCCAGTGGGAAAAAAAAAAAAAAGTAGCAACTACTCTATACTTATTAGTAGTAAAGCATGTTAGAGGATGGGAAATAAATTCCATAAAAACTCAGGGGTCTTCCACCTCAGTGCAAGTTCTAGTCATCCAGTGGTGTGGGGCATGTCAAGATATCCCTTTTAAGCCATTGCATCTGGCCCCTCCTGCAACCAAAAAAGAGGTACAACACTAGTTGGCCTCTTCGGATTTTGGAGACAAAATATTCCTCATTTCAGTGTGCTACGCCAGCCCATTTATCAAGTGACCTGAAAAGCTGCTATGTTTGAGTGGGGACCAGAACAAGAGGAGGCTCTGCAACAGGTCTAGGCTGTTGTGCAAGCTGCTCTGCCACTTGGGCCATATGAGCTAGCAGATCCAATGGTGTTGGACATGTCAGTAGCAAATGGATATGCCATCTGGAATCTTTGGCAGGACCCTATAAGAGAATCATAATGCAGACCCTTAGGATTTTGGAACAAAAGACTGCCATACTCTGCAGATAATTACTCTCCTTTTAAGAAACAGCTTTTGGCCTCCTACTGGGCTTCACAGTAAAGATAAAAGGCTTAAACATGGTCTACCAAGTTACCTTGAGCTGGGTGTTGTCTGACCCACAAGCGATAAAGTTGGGCATGCAAGTAGCACTGTACCATTTACAAGACAGGGCTCAAGCATGTCCTGAAGGCACAAGTAAGGTACATGAGGAAGCGGCCCAAATGCCATTCTTGCCACATTACTTTCTCTTTCTCAACCCACAGCTATGTACTCTTGGGAGTGTTCCTTACAATCAGTTGAGGAAGAGAGAACGCAGTCCTGGTTTACAGATGGCTCTGCATGATACGCAGGTACCACCCAATAGCGAATAGCTGTAGCACTATAGTACCTTTCTGGGATATCCCTGATGGACAGTGGTAAAGGGAAATCCTCCCAATGGGTGGAACTTTGAGCATGTCCATGGTTGTTCATTTTGCTTAGAAGGAGAAATGGCTGGAGGTACATTTGCATACTGATTTATGGGCTGTCACCCATGGTTTGGCTGGATGGTCAGGAACTTGGAAGAAACATGATTGGAAAATTGGTGACAAAGAGGTTTGGGGAAGAGGCACGTGAATACACATTTCTGAGTAGACAAAAAACATGAATATATTTGTGTCCCACTTGAATTCTCACCAGAGGGTGCCTTCAGCAGAGGAAGATGTTCATAAATAAGTGGATAAGATGACCCGTTCTATGGATACCAGTCAGCCTTTTTCCCTAGTCACTACTGTCATTGCCCAATTGGCTCATGAACAAAGTGGCCACATTGGCATGTGTGATGGTTAGGCTAATGTGTCATCTCAACCAGGTAATGGTGCCCAGTTGTTTGGTCAAGCAAGCACTGGGATAATTGCAATACAAGGGCATTTCATGGACTTTAATCATCAGTGAGTTGATTGCATAGATGGCTGGTTACATCTACAATCAACTAAGGAGATTGCCATCAGCAATGAATGATGTCTTATCCAATCAGTTGAAGGTCTTAAATGGGGAAATGATTTCAGTATTAAGAGAGAAAATTCCGATCTCTACTTCAGATAGCCAGCATCTTTGGGAACTTATCGAGGACCTTCATCAGAGCCCCTGGTTTGCAGCCTGCCCTGAGGAATTTGGACTTGTGCATCCCCACAGTCGTGTGAGACAATTTCATAAAATCTCAAACTATTTACAGATATCTCCTTTCAGTTCTGTTTCCCTAGAGAACCCTCACTTATACAGTAAGGATGGAGGTTATGCATGGGCTCAGCAACATGAATTTCCTCTCACCAAGGCCAACTGGGCTACAGCCACTGCTGAGTGCCCAATCTCCAGAAGCAGAGACCCACACTCAGTCCCTGAAATGACACAATTCCCCGAGGTGATCAGCCTGCAACCTGGTGGCAGGTTGATTACACTGGACCACTTCCATCATGGAAGGGGCAGCAATTTGTTCTAACTGGAATAGACATATACTACAGATATGGGTCTGCCTTCCCTGCATGCACCGCTTCTGCCAAAACTACCATTCATGGACTTATAGAATGCCCTATCCACTGTTATGGTATTCCACACAGCATTTCTTCTGATCAAGTAATCTACCTCACAGTAAATGTAGTGTGGAATGGGAACATGCTCATGGAATTCACTGGTCTTACCATGTTCCCCATCATCCTGAAGTAGCTAGATTGATAGAATGATGGAATGACCTTTTGAAGACTCAATCATGGCTCCAACCAAGTGGTAATACATTGCAGGACTGGGGCAGTGTTTTCCAGGAAGCTGGGTATGCTCTAAATCAGCACCCACTCTCTGGGGCTGTTTCCCACATAGCCAGGATTCATAGGTCAACAAATCAAGGAGTGGAACTGGGAGGGACACCACTCATTATAATCCCTAGATCCACTAGAAAAAAGTTTTTCCTTTCTGTCCCTGAAATCTTAAGCTCTGCTGGACTTATAGGTCTTACTTCCAAAAGGATGAGTATTTCCACCAGGAGATACAAGATTGATCCCATTGAACTGGAAGTTAAGACTGCCACCTGGCCACTTTGGGCTCCCCATGCCTCTGAATCAACAGGCAAAGAAGGGAATTACTGTACTGGCTGGGGTGACTGATCCTGACTAGTAAGGGAAATAGAACTGCAACTACACAATGGAGGTAAAAAGAAGAGTTTGCCAGAACACAGGAGATCCCCTAGGGTGTCACTTAATATAATCATGCCCTGAGATTGAACCCTGAATATCTTAAGCCTTAACTTCTCATTCCCTATCCCCATTCCATCCCCTGGTAAACTATATTTTAGATTCTGACTCTATGAGTTTGCTTATTCTAATTATTTCAAATCAGTGAGGTCATGCAATATTTGTCCTTTTGTGTCTGGCTTATTTCACTCAGCACATCTTTAGGGTTCATCCATGTTGTCACATGTATTAGGACTTCATTACTTTTCCTGGGTGAATAATATTCTATTGTATGAATATATAATATTTTATTTATCTATTCATCAGTTGATGGGCACTTGGGTTGCTTCCATCTTTTGGCAATTGTGAATAATGCTGCTATGAACATCAGTGTGCAAATATGTATTTGAATCCCTGCTTTCAATTCTTTGGGCGAATATACCTAGTAGTGGGATTTCTGGGTCATATGGTAGTTCTATCCTTAGTTTTCTGGGGAACTGCAAAACTGTCTTCCACAGCAGCTGCACTATTTTACATGGCCACCAACAATGAATGAGTATTCCTATTTCTCCGTATCCTCTCCAACACTTGGTATTTTCTGTTTTATTTATTTATTTTTGATAGCCATTTTAATGGGTATGAAATGGTATCTCATTGTAATTTTGATTTGCATTTCTCTGATGGCTAGTATGCTGAACATCTTTTCATGTACTTTCTGGCCATTTGTATATATTCTTTGGAGAGATATCTGTTCATTTCAGAAGACAAGGTATACATTAGCTTTTATCTTAATTAGTAAATTACAGGGTCTATCGGAGCAAAATAGAGTCAGAACTACGTTCTTTGGAGCTTACATTTTGTGCAAACTCTTGAAAACTGGGTTGATAAAACAATGTAATAACGGTATTAACATTTTAACAAATCAGATGTTTTAAAAACATGACTTGTTAATTGCTATGTAAAGTTTATGACTCTGTAAACAGTTTTGTTTTTTTAAGTGTCTGAGCACACCTAAATTAATTGAAGAATGGAACACTGTATTAGTCAGCCAAAGGGGTGCTGATGCAAAATACCAGAAATTTGTTGGCTTTTATAAAGGGTATTTATTTGGGGTGGAGGCTTACAGTTACCAGGCCATAAAACATGTTATTTCCCTCACCAAAGTCTATTGCCACGTGTTGGAGCAAGATGGCTGCCAACATTCAGCCTTCCTCTTCCTCGTAAGGCTCTGTGGCTCCAGCTTCTTCCGATATCAGCCGTAGGCCATCAAGTTCTCTAGGTTTTGTCTCTCTCCCTGGGGCTCTATTCTCAAAGCTCAGGCTTGCTTCTCTCCACAAGGTCAGCTGTAGACTATCAGGCAAACGGCTTGTCTTTTCCTGGGGCCTCTGCTATGTCTTTGAAGCTGTCTCTAGTCCTCCGTGTTCTTCTCCTGTGTGTTTACTTCCCAGTCTCTAGCTTAAAACTGCAACAGCAAAACTCAAAAACTCCACTCTCTGCTCTGCAGTGTGGTTTTCTCAGTGAGTCCCCACCCACCAAGGGTTCAACATCCTACTGATGTGGCCCAATCAAAGCTTTAATCATTATTTAATCAAGTAAACGTGAAACCTCTGAATCCAATACAATCTAATCTGCTCAGACCAGTTCACAAACACAATCCAATATCTATTTTTGGAATTCATAAGCAATAACAAATTGCCACAGGCTCAAATAGGCGAAAACTTAATCTGCAGTTTCTTTGACCTTATATAATTAACATGAAGATACTTGAAAGTTGACTATATTCAGATCTTTTTTTTTTTTTCTTTCCTGCTTCAGTGAAGATTACATATATGAGTTACCAATCCTAGGGAGACTGGAAGTAGATTCCATTCTGGATTGAGTTTCCATAGGTTGTTCTACCTTTTTTCCTAACTGTTTAGCTACTTAGATCTTTACTTTAATGTAGCAAAAAAAAAAATAACTTGTTATTTGAAGGAGTTATGCCAAGAGTAAGGAACCTGAGGAATATAGAAAAGTTTGATTTCCACGGGGGAAAATATCATTACAAATGTTGGGTTTATTGATGCTGATCTTACCAACAATGCCAAATGCAGTACCAGGGTAAGAAACCAGGGGTACGATTAGATTGTCAGCCAGGGAATGCAGGGATATCCATGTCCTGTCTACTACCAACCAAGGTTCTTCACAAGGTCCCTGAAAGAGGGAAAGACACTAAAGAGTCCCCAACCAGTCCAAAAGTAAGTTTGTGATCTGTTAGAGTTTAGGCTCTAAACCAGCACAGGGATTAATAAGCATCATACAAAGCTTTCCCCCATCCTGAGCAGGATGGGATCAAAGGGCTGCAGGCCAAACAGACAAGGGGGCCTTCGCAGTGCTGAAACCCAAACCCAAGTGTCAGCTCTTAGCACTCAGTTGGGAAAGAAGGTCAGGGTAACCCTCCAACAGGACTGTAACCAGA
Source organism: Tolypeutes matacus (assembly GCA_026826555.1). Classification (NCBI taxonomy): domain Eukaryota; kingdom Metazoa; phylum Chordata; class Mammalia; order Cingulata; family Chlamyphoridae; genus Tolypeutes; species Tolypeutes matacus. Next base: position 2,158,836 of record JAKSZT010054406.1, read on the forward strand.
GCAAGACAGTCTGTCAGAAAAAAGTAAGCTTGCCTCCAAGGCTTGGTGTTGAATTGTGGAGAAGGACAGAGAATCGACTTGAGAGATGACCAGGCCACAAGCTGGCTTATCTTTCTGTGTGAATGAACAGGAGTGGAGTATCTTTTAATCTCTCCAGAAGTGAAAACCACACTGTCAGAACCAAAGACTGACCCAGGCGGGGCAGGGTGAGGGGACAGCAGAAAGGAGCCTGGATGCCTTGCCCTGGACTCAACTCCCTTTCTCCTTTTCCCAAATTGCCCTGGCAGTCACCATTGACACTTTAGGAGGCCATCCTGAGAGGGCGCCTTCCTGATTCAACTACATTGCCTCAGAGATACCTTGAATGATAAAGTCCTCAGGCCCACCTGCTTCTTCCCCAGCTGAGGAAATGGAGCCTGGGGAAGTTCAGTGACTCGCTCAAGGTCCTAAGTAGTGGCAGAGCCAGGACTGGACCAGCATTCTGTCTCCCACATCCTTACTCTATCTGTTTCATCAGCTCTTTCTTGTCATATTTTCTATCCTCATTCACTTGTTTGTTTTAATGTGGCTGTTTTCTGGGCTCTAAGCCCAGTTTAGTTTAAATTTTGTTTATCATTTGTTTAACACCCCAGATTCTGTTTGTGATAGGAATTTCATATTATTATTGTTATTGAATCATTCTTTTTTTTAAGCACATGGGCCAAATAAAAATCCAAATTTAAGGCCCAAGGAAGCTTTTTAAAATATGAATTTATACAATAAAGTAACAGGGCATAATTGCCGTAAAAAGGCAAAAAAATGTAAGCGCTAGTCATGGTTGAAGAGAACTTGTGAGTGATCCTTCATTTGTCAAATCCAATGCCTTTTCTAGAAAACATTCCTGATGGCACATTCCAGACTCCACTAACTGTTCCACTATGTTCTCACAACACTCAGCTCATGTGCCTCTGTGATAGCACTTGCCATTTTGTTATAATTAGCTGTTTCCATATACACTGGCACATGCCATTCCCTATAAAGGTTTCCCACTGTAGTCAGGATAAAATAGGTCCTCTTAACCCTGTCATATAAGACCCTAGACTGACTGACTGATCTTTGTATTCTTCTTCAATTTAACTTAGTCACCCACATTTTTACAGACTTCTGGCCACAATCCCTTCCCCTCCTTAGATACCCCAATATTCCCTTTGCATGGGTGCATCCTTTAGCCTGCAAGGTCTTCCTCTCACTCTATTCCTGGCTAATGCCTTTTCGTTCATCTAGTCTCATTCAAACACCATTTTCTCATCCCTTGTATCGCAAACTAAATGAGGACTCCCCTCTCCCTATTAGCTCTCACGTGGCTCCCTTTTATTTTTATAGCACTTACATTAATTTATTATACATTTATTTCTGTGAGGATTTAGTGATGCTGAAGGAGAGACAAGGGTAACTCTTGAAACACAATTCCTTAAGAAATGGGTCAGGATGCTCCTCCCATGGCAAGGGCAGAGAAGGAAAACGGAATGCAGTACTACAGGCAGGCTGGGTGGTAGGAAATGGATGGAATCCTCTCAATGGCTTCTACTGTCTCCTTAAACAGGGAGGGCATGCAGGAAGTGGGGGTAGAATACTTACCTATATGTGACTCAGTTTCTTCATCCATAGAATAGAGATAGTAATAGGACCTTATTTGTAGGGTTTTATGAGGATTAAGTGGAAAGAAATATACATATATGTGTATATGTATATATGTGTATATACATATCTACATATATATGCATACACATATATGCATAGATGCATATACATATATTTCACGCATTAGCAATTACAGTGGAGAGAGCATAATACTGTACATAAGAGCAGAGGCTCTGGAGAATGATTGGCTTGATTTGAATCCAGCCTTCATCTCTCACTAAGTTACCACTTACATTACTACATTACTTGGGTAAGTTATTTAACTTCTCCTTTCTATCTGTAAAGTTGGAATAGCAACAGCAGATATTTAATCAGAATTTATTCTGGGTGCTATTCTATTACATTATGTTACCTTATCTCATACTATGTCCTAAGTATTTAGTATATTCTCTCATATGTTCCTTACAAGCCTGGAAGAGGTTCTATTAGTATCCTTGATTTACAGCTGCAAAAACAGGAATGGAAAGTTAAAGAAGGTGGTAGAAGTAGGATTTGAACCAGACCATCTAGCTTTAGAGCCCACCCTCTTAACCACTCTCCCCCACTGCTTCTCTGGTACCTACCTCACACTATGAAGTTGAAGTGAGATAATGCTAATGAAGCACCTAGAACAGTGCCTGACATGTAGAAAGAGAGAGCAATAAAGGCTTGCTATTATTATTATTTGAGGAGAATTAGGAAAAGATGTGACAGTTGCAGTTAGCAGTACAGACTTCCCATTAGAGAAAAACAGATAACTGGGTGGTGTTCCGTGTCCACTGAGGACACAGTTTGGTTGCATAACTTTTCTCGAGCATTGCTTATATTTAAAGAGGATTTCTTTCCAGTATGAGTATCATGTCATGGTACAGCAATTTCTTTCTTTTCCTTTTTGATATCCTACTAAAGCAAAATGATGAATGGGGAAAATCCTGATAGTTCCTTTTTCAGTGAAAGAAGATGACATATGTAATATGCTGAGTCAAAAGTGCCTAAGGGCTGCCAAAAGCGACTAAGACACAGAAGTCACGTGGGTGAAATGCAACATAAACTATATCAGGAAAGAGGGAGACAGGGTGTGGAGAATGAAAAGTGAAATAGAGCAGGGACAGAGAAATCTGAAAATATCAGCAAAAATATGCTTTCTCCAGGTAAGGGGCTTACTCTGAAGTCACCAATTTACATCACTTGTATACAACAAGAACTGGAAAAATTCCGGGAAGAGAAAGCAGAACTCTAACAGAACCTGTGCAGGGGAAAATGCCATAAAGATGACCAGAGAATAGTGAAATGAGACAAAAGAGGCAAATTTCAGGAAAAATACAGCAAAAATACACTTGCTAAAAGAATATATAGGCCAGGAAAATCCAACTTATGCTGTAAGCAGTCATAAAAACAGAACTGGTATAACAGAGATACAAAGCTACTCAAGGAAAAATGTGGGAAAAGATACAAAACTTATTAGATAAAGATAACTAGCCAGGAGATGTTATCATAAAACAGTTGTAAATCTGGACCAAATATTTTGGCACTGAGAAAAAAAATCTGAGGCAGTCACTGCTTTGAATGAAGAGGAAAGTAAAAATACAGCAATTCAGTGAGAAAATAGGACATGGTAAGAAAAGAAAAGATAAAATGTGAGCTGGAAGAATTCAGGAATGATGTAGAAAGAAAAATGAAATCCATTATGTAAACGAGGATGAATTTAGCAAATGCATATAGCAGCCCTTTACTCTGTTACGGGAAAGGGGGAAACAACTGTTGTGAGTGTTGCCTGCTAATGGCCCACACCTGGCTCCTTCTCTGGACTATTACATAAGGATAGGGAATGTATGGAGGCTACAACCCCTTGTCCCAGGGAGTGGACCTTAGTCATCAACTGACTGATGCAGGGTGGAGGGTGGTATATAAAAACTCAGCCTTCTTGACTTAAAACCAGGCACACTTGGGAAACTATGGGAAAAAATGACAATCATTAAAGCATTCAATAAGTCAGACTAATATGTGGGAATTGAAGGGAGAAATCAGAATATAAGTATCATATTCCCTCACAAGGTAGTAATGACAGAACTAACAAAAATAAAATGGAAAAGAGGAGAAGAATATATACAGTGATTCTAATAGCTGATTCAAAGTCATAATCATTTTCACAGATGCTAAGACTTTCAACAAATTAAACTACTTACGATTTTTAAAACATTTTGAAAAAATGGGGATTGATAAATGCAATTAAGATGTTAAGGCATTATAAAACTACATCTATCTCAAGTCAAAAGCCAGCATCAAATTCAATGGGAGAACACTAGAATCATTTCTGAAGAGTTAAGAACAAGATAAGGATGCCCTCTACACCACTATTAATTAATATTTACTGGATTAGATGGAAGAAAGAAAATATGTTACCTCTTAAATTTAAAAAAGAGGTAGTAAGGGTAGATTTTATGGCATGTGAATTGTCTCAATAAAGATGTTATTAAAACAATAGGTGGTTAAACAATTATTCTTTTGTAGATGATATGAGAAAAATCACATACCTGGAAAATCTATTTCAGTAACTAAAAATATTAAACTATCAGGAATTCAGTTAGATTCTAGAGTATACAATTAATATGCAGTTATCAATAGCTTCTGTATATGTAAACAGAAAGTAGGAGATGTAATTAAAGAAAAGACCTCATAATATCAACAAAAAATTAAAAATACTTAGGAGTAAATTAACAGTAAACCACTGGAAGGATTTAAAAAATACTTGAACAAATGGAAAGATATACCATGTGCTTGAGCAGAAAAAGCCAATGCCATAAACATGCCAGATCTCTAAGTTAGTATTTTAATTGGAATTGCATTCCTTTTATAAATTACCAGTTATTTTAGTTTTTCGACTAGACAAGATGATTTCAAAGTTTATATAGAAAAATGAATTTCCATGGGACACGGGACTTCCATTTCCAATAATGGCACAGCAAATAGTGTAACTCAGCCTTCCCACTGAAGATAACCAAAGAATTCTGAATTTAGCATGAACATCATTTTCATGAAATTAACAAAGAGCTTACCCAGACCAACATCTAAGAGAAGAGAAATCGAGGCAAATGAACCTGTGTTGGGGGCCGATTTTGCCCATGCAGTGTTTCCTGATCCTGAAGAGGTAGCCTCAAGGACAAACAGAAATTTTGACAATGTTGCACGGCTAAGGGGAAACCAACAGAGTCCAGGTGTGACTCTGGTAAACTACCCTGTTTAGTGGTGAGACTCCAAGGACTGTACCCTAAAGTAAGGGCAAAAGGCATATAAGTCAGCCGTCACATGGTCTGCACTGAAGCTTCTGGTCGTTCAGGCGGCCCAAGAAGTTTCAAGCACTGAATTTGGATTGAGTTACCCTGGACTGCTAGTGTTCCTAGGCATCTGATAGAAGCAACTAAGAGTCTTTTGTAAGTATAAACTTTGTATCAGTCATCTATAGATAGGTTTGCTATGGAGCAGCCAACCCCCAAATTTCAGTGGCTTACAGAGACAAATGTTTATTTTCACTCATGTTACAAGTTGCTTTCAGGGCTCCACTACATGGATCTTCATTCTGGAATTGAATGCAGGAGTCTCTATCTGAAACATACCTGTCTTGTGACAAAAAAAGAAAAAGAGAGATGATACTATCATGCACTACTTCTTAAAGTTTCTGCTTAGAAGTGGCATATGTTACTTTTATTCACATTTCATTGGTCAACATAAGTTACATGGCCAAATTGGATGTTAATGGGGCAGAAAGACAGAATCCTTTCTCTGAGAGTACCACTCCCTGAGGGTTCCCAAATACTTGGAAACAGTAATAACATCATCCATAGGCTTCAATTTGTTTCTCCAAATAATTTTTAAAATACAACATCTAACACGTAATGAAAGAAAACCAGGTCCTCAAGGAGTCAAGGGAATGCGAGCAGGAAGAACTTTAGTTACACCGGATTTAGAGTTTCCAGGCAAAGACTGGAAAACAACTATGTTTACTGTGCTAAAGAAAGCAAAGTTTGCAAGGAAATGGGGAAAACTATCGCAGTGATCAGTAAAAGTGACACTGCACATTTGAAAAAGATCTTGAAATTCTAGATCTTAAAAGTGCAATAACTAAAATTAAGAATTGAAAGGATGGGTTTAACAGCAGATTATACACTGAGAAAGGAAGTTAATAAGTTGGGAGATAGTATCACAAAGAAGCTATCCAGAATAAAGCATGGATTACTATTTTAGAAGAGGCAAAAGTGAATTGATTTGTGCTTACTTTTAAAATATAAATCAGATATGACATTTCAGTAAATAGACTTACTTTAAATGCGTATAGATTTCCAAAGATGTATTTGGCTCAGTTTTTGTCACCACCTTAAAATTCTATATGTCACAAACATTTTGTTATTTCTGCTTAGTAAAAAGATGCTTTAGAACCAAATTTCATTTTCAAGGAAATAAAGAAAAATAAACTAGAATAGATAACAGACTCTGAAAATGCAGACTAGAGAGGGAAGGCTGGAAATGTTGGATATTAAAATAAAGTCTCAATATTGAAGCAGTGTGGTATTCCACAAAAAAGAATAAAATACCTAGGAAACAATTTAACCAAAGAGATTAAGGATTTGTATCCTAAAAACTGCAAATATTGCGGAAAGAAGACCAAAAACAGAAAGACATTCTCTATTCATGGATTAGAAGACTTAATGTTATTAAGATGTCTATACTACCCAAAGTGATCTACAAATTCAATGCAATTACTGTCAAAATTCCCATGGTATTTTTTTTTCAGAAATGGAAAAGCCTATCCTCAAATTCATATGGAATTGCAAGGGGCCAAACAGCTAAAACAATCTTGAAAAAGAAGAATGAAGTTGGAAAACTCACACTTTCTGATTTCAAAACTTACTACAAAGCTACAGTAATCAAAACAATGTGGTACTGGCATAAGGACAGAATTGGAAGTCAAGAAATCAACTCTCACATGTATAGTCAATTTATTTTTTACAAGACTGCCAAGTCCACTCATGGGGAAAGCATAGTCTCTTCACCTGTGTGCTGAGAAAACTGGATATTCACATGCAAAAGAAAGATGTTGTACACCTACCTCACACCATATAAAAATTAACTCAAAATGGATCAAAGACTTAAATATAAGAGCTAAAACCACATAACTATTAGAAGAAAACATAGGGTAAATTTTTATGACTGTGGATTTGGCAATGGATTGTTATAACATGAAAATCATCAGCAACAAAGAAAAAATGGATTAATTGGATTTCATAAAATTTAAAAACTTTTGTATCTTGAAGGAGACGGTCAAGAGAGTGAAAAGACAACCCACTGAAAAGGAGAAAATATTTGCAAATCATATATCTGTTAAGAGTCTATAATCCAGAATATATAAAGAATTCCTCAACAATTGAAAAACAGACCAAATTTTTTAAACGGGCAAAGGATTTCAGTAGACATTTCTGCACAGGAGATATACAAACAAACAACAAGCTCCTGAAAAGATGTTCAACATCATAGGTTACAAGGCAAATGCAAATGAAAACCACAATGAAGTGCCATTTTATAGCCAATTAAGATGGCTATAATAATAATAATAATAACAGAAAATAACAATTGTTAGCAAGGATTTGGAGAAATTACAACCCTTGTATATCATTGGAGGGAATGTATAATGGTTGAGCATTTGTGGAAAACAATTTGGCAGTTTTTCAAACAGTTAAACATGGAATTACTATACGACCCCACAATTCCACTCCTAAGTATATGTGTATACTCACAAGAATTGAAAACAGTATTCAAATAAGCACATGTGCTCACATATTCATAGTATTATTATTTACAATAGGCAAAGGGTAGAAATAGTCCAAATGCCCATCAGAGGATGAAAGGATAAACAAATTGTGAAATAAAATGGAATATTAGTCAACCATAAAAAGGAATGAAGTACTGATGATATATGCTACAATGTGGCTGAACCTCTAAAACATTATGCTAAATGAAAGAAGCCAGACACATAAGGTCACACATTGTGTGATTCCACTTACAAGTAGGTATACTTGATTTAATTGCGCTGTGCTTTATTACACTTCACAGATATTGCTGTTTTTACAAATGAAGGTTTGTGGCAACTCTGATCGAGCAAGTCTTAGGAAGCCATTTTTCCAACAGCATGTGCTCACTTTGTGGCTCTGTGTCACACTTTAATGAAAGTATGTACGTTGTTTATTTAGACATGACGCTATTACACCCTGAATAGACTACAGTATAGTGTAAGCATAACTTTTGTATGCACTGGGAAATAAAAAATTCATGTGACTCGCTTGATTATGGTGGTCTGAAACGGAGCTCACCATACCTCTGAGGTATGCCTGTGTATGAAATATCTAGAATAGATAAATCCATAGGGAGGGTACGCAAGTTGGTGGTTGCCAGGGGCTAGGTGCAGGGGAGTTGTGAGGAACTGCTTAATGAGTAAGCAGTTTTACTTTGGAGTGATGGAAATATTTTGCAACTAGATAGAGGTGGTGGTTACACAATATGGTGAACGTACTAAATGCCACTGAATATTCACATTAAAATGGTTAATTTCATGTTACGTGAGCTTGACTTAAAAAATTATTTTTAAAAAAGTGTGGTACTTGTGCACAGGTAACTAATAGAATAGAAAAGGATCTCCAAAAATGGATCCTGAAACATGAAATTTTACTTATAACAAAGGAGGCATTTTATACTGGGAATGGAGGGTAGAAACTGGAACAATGGACTATTCTATACAACTGGCACATGTAAAAAATCTTGTGGAAAAAAATGTTGGGTCTACCTCTTATACCAAATACCAAGAAAAATCCCAAACGCATGAAAATTTAAAGTGAAAAAATATCATAAAGCTACTCAAAAAAGCATTGAAAAACTACATCACGGTCTTGGAGTGGAGAAGGTCTTACTAAATATCTCTCAATCTAGAAGCTATAAAAGATTTATTAACTCAACTGCATAGATTTTTAAAAGACTATTGGCATAGAAAAAAAAAACACTAAGCAAAATGAAAGTACAAAAGACTAAATAGGAAAAATTTTCGTAACTCCTTTGCAAATAAGGGTGAGTTCATATTTGCCAGACCCTTATCTAAGGACAGAGGTCAGTGACTAAAACTGACAAAATCCCTGCTTCCTTGCAGCTTATAGTCCAGTAGTTTACAATTTTGCATCTTCCTCATGTATCACCAGAAACTGACAAGAATAAGATCAACAACCTAATAAAAAAGTGAGAAAAAGATATGAACAGATGGTTCACATAAAAGGAAAAACAATTGGCTCTTGAGCAAATAAAAAGATACCAACTCTCTTCATTAGAGAAATATAATTAAAGCTACATTTATATATGATTTTCCACCTCTCAGACTGACACAATCTGGAAATTTAACACAATCAGCTGGTGAGGCTGTGGAGAACAGGTTTATTCATATCTGCCTATGGGAGTCCAAGTTGGAACAACCACCATGGAAGACAGTTTGGAATATCTATCAAAAATGTAAAAGCAAAGATCCTTTGAGCCGATAATTTTCCTTTGGGGGATTCAGACTCAGTTTTACAGGCAAAAAAGTGTCATATGTACAGCATTGTCTGTTGAAGTGCTGTTTGTAATAGCAAATGATTGGATTCAACCCTAGTATCCATCACTTGGGGAGTAATTAAGCCATGATACTTCTAAGTGGTAGGTCAGCAAACTAGGGCCTATGGGCCAAGTCCAGTCACCACCTGTTTTTGTAAGGCACAAAACTAAGATCAGCAGGCTGGAAACTCAGTAGCTGATCCTGTAGTCTTAAAGCAGCACTTGTTTTCCCCTTGAGGAAATTTCAGTTTTTGCTCTTAAGACCTTCAATTGATTGGATAAGGCCCATCTACATTTTTTAGAGTAATCACCTTTACTTAAAGTCAACTGATGGTAGATGTGTAGAATTTCATTGCCTAAATATAACAATAAAAGTTATAAATCTCTATGCATGCAAGAAAAATTTTTTATTTAAATTTTACCCATAATAAAAAAAAAAAAAAAAAAATAAAGGTAATATTTAGTCTTCCGGAGAAAATAAAGGAACATCCTATATATGCACATAAAAAAAAAAAAATAAATAAATAAAAAAAGTGGTAAAATACTGATTTGGTATAATTTAATCATTTTATAGAATGACAAAAATCCAAGGATAAAATAACATTTTAACAAAACTTTGATTCCAGGCTCTCGTTTCAGAGATATGTAACACACTTACTAGAGAATGTGGAATTCATTTGAAAGTCTCAGCTGGTTGAAAGGAGATTTTTGGACACTTAATGAAATCATGCACCAATTCTTATGATTTAAAAGATTTATCATTATTTCTCACAGTTCCAGGTTACTTTTATATGTGTTGCAAATCAAACTTTTTTGTCTTCTGCCAAAATAAACGCTTGCTCCAGCAGTTGCTACCACGGCACTTTTCTGGTCCTTCCCAACCTTCATTAGCATTTGCTATTTTGTTTTCACTCTATGGTTTTCAGGGAAACCGCTCTGACTCTCTCCTGAGTCATGTTGTGTCTGCCTTTCAGGTGCAACTCAATTAACACCCTGCTAATTTATCAGGGATAAGGTAATTATTAAATAAGTTTGATGAAAAATCTACCAATCATCTCTGCCTAAACTACTCAGCCAGAAAGATCTGTTGGTCTCAGCATGTCTGTGCCTGTGCTTGAGAAGATTTAATATTACTGGTGGGGGAAAAATAAAATTTGAACAGAATACTTAATGAATAAAACATACTGAGATTGGATGGTTAGGAGTGCCCTGTTAGTTACTAGAAAGGAAAAGAATTAAATTACAATTCAACTTTTGTGTGGGTTACGGAGTGAATGCAAAGATGGATCCTTTCAATCTTGTTTGTATTATAAGGATACAAGGATGTTGAGAGATGCAATTTTACATGACAATTGCCAAATTTTGTCAAACTGTATAGTTTGATGATTTGAGTACATTTTATTGTATGTGAATTATATTTTAATAAAGCCATTAAAGACTCAAAATATAAAATAAAATATACTTAACTAAAAACAAACATATGCCGAGGATATTATAAAATAATGAAGAAATGGAAGCTTTCTAAGAAACACAATTTTTTTTGTTATATTTACTTTTCAAACTGCAAATAGAAAATGTCAACATAAAAAGGAATCTCATTCAATATCCTGATTTTTACAGTTTGAGTAACTGAACTTTGGAGTTTTTGCAAATTGATCAGTGAGTGTTGTGTTGAGAGCTAATATAACTTTTGGCTTAGTTTTCAGAGGTTTCCAGAAGTGATGAATGTAAGTACATAAAATATCCATAATTCATTGTTACTGTCAAAACAATTAGTGATAAAAGATACAAACTCAATGATATTATATTCAACAGATGTAAAATTATATTATCAATTTTTAATAAACATTTCTAAATGCTTATTCTTGATTTCTCTGTATCTTATCCAGGATGGGTGGCACACACTTCACTTATCTCCAAGCTTTGTGAACATCACTTTAAAAGGCAGTGGTCTAAAGACTAGATTCAGCAAGTTGTCCCAGGCAGTCACTGAGGGTGAGTTTACAGGCAGCATTTTGGGATATTGCGGGTCATTCATTATCTTTGACCAGTGTCCATTTTGCTGCAGTATAGCCAACAACAACAAAAAAATCATTTGTATCATACATTCTATCAGTAGTTTGAGTACATATTTGTCCCATTACTAAACTTGCTTGAAGTTGCTTGAAGCAGACCCATGACCTACTCAATCTCTTTCTTGACAAGCCTAGCACAGTCTTATAAATAGTGGCCACTCAATATAATATTTGTAGAACTAATTGTTTGTTGAAAGATCACCACCTTGTTTGAGTTTTCCATACTATCATCAATGAAACTGACTTACAGTTAGAGCAAGACCATATTTTCAAAATGACTGAAGATTTTGATGGAAACAAAGAAGTCATGGTTCCGATATTAATTACAAGGCCATAGCAAAGCAAACCTTGTTTGATAATACATGTGAATGCTTCGATTTTATGAAGCAGTGAAATATAAAATTGAACACGCTGGGCTTTTGCCACAGTATATTTAACTCGGTTTTATGAATTAGGAACCAAGACTATGTTGAACAATATCCTACAAAGGTAAATTTTGTAACTTTAACAGAACAGTATTTTTTTTTTTTTTTCTAACAACAATAGATAGTCTGCTGCTTGGAACATGTCCATTCCTCAGTTCTCTCTTCTTTTCAGAAGATAAAACTTCAGGAACATACACCAAGAAGATCATTGCAGAGAGCTAAATCAAATGTGGAACTTGAAGGAACATTCAAGGTAAGTAAAAAAATTCACACTTAGGGGGCCATCTGATGATCAGGGTATAATTTAAATAATGTATAATAATAATGTCGATGATTACTTATATTTTATTATTTAAATCCAAGTTAATAGTCTCTCTCAAAATAGTATTTTATTATTAGTTCACTACCACCATCACTTCTATTTGGCGTCAGTGAAGACCATGGTCAGCCTGGGATTGGCAGTTGGAGAAATATCAGAATAGGTTTTTGGAGAAGGGGAATTCAGGGAATAGAATGAGAGGTGGTCCCAAAGGGAAGGGCTAGAGAGGCCAGAAAGGAAAAATAGTATACAGTAGGGGCTCTTAACAAGGGGTCCATGAGCTTGAATTGAAATTCAAAACAACATTATTCTTGTGGGGACATGTTGTGTGGGTGTGATATATTTATTAAATAATATACAGTATAATGTGGGCTTAGTCAGGCATCTGTGGTTTTCACTTTTGTGGAACAAAAAAGATTGAGAACCCCTGGTATAAAGGAATATAGAGGGATCTGGAGAGGCACTGTGGTCAGAAGACATCAGAACAGTGGTCCTGACTTATGTAAAAAAAAAAAAAAAAAAAAACCAGTAGCAAAAGTATTCTTCAGTCTGTCAGTTCTTGGTTCATATCCCAGCTCTACTTACCAGTTTGTGTGACCCTGGGAAAGTTATATAATGTCTCTGTGCCTAAACTTATCACCTATAAACTATACCTTTTTAATGTGAGGATTAAATAGCGTAATACCTGTCAGTCAGGGGGTCTGTCTAAGGCAGGGGTTCTTAACTTTTTTTGTTCCACGAACCCCCTTGCAAATCAGGTAAAGTGAATACTACTGTAATTTGTTTCTTGCATACATTCATAAGTGAAGGAAATGCTAGATTTCAGTTAGAGGTCAGAGAAAATAAAGATAAGTTGATATTTTTTTTCAATTCAAGCTCATGGAGCCCCTGAAATCTGGCTAAGAACCCCTGGTCTAATGGTGCCCACACCCATGGAATGTTAGTTTCTTATACTGGTCATGTTCATTTTTATAATTCATTTTATTGACATTGGGCACCCATTATGTGCTAAGCATATCCAATAAACAAATAAAGTGAATGGACAATTATGTTCTGAAAATTTTTGGTAAGAGGTATAAAGGTATATAGGATGCTGGGAGAGAGAAAGAGGGGTATAAAGTCCTCAAGAGCTTATCCAGAAGAGCACTACCTCCTCTCTCCAGCCATAAATGGGGGGATCTATTGAGAAGAAAGATGACAGAAACTTTTGTGGAAGGGGAGAAGACGTGTTCCATACAAGTGTAAACTAGGACTGGAAAAACTAGGACAATAGGCTACCTCATTTGGAAGTGTTGGAGGCTAAATGAGCATGTCAAGATGTTTTATAGAAGAGATTCAGCATTCGACCCAAAATTGTACCTTACAATCTCTTTCATCTTTGAGATTCTAGGAGTTTGTATTCTCACCATACTTGATTTACCTCTTGGCTTTTTAGCTATACCTCCTTGTTTAAAATTTTTTATTCATTTCCCTAGGGGTTACAATATATATCCTTAACTTGTCATCATCTACTCACGGTTAAAATTATATCACTTCACATAAAATGTTAGAACATTGCAACAATTATAACCCCATTTACCCAACCATTCCTCATCCTTTTTTTCTAGTTGCATATGTACTTCATCTAAATTATAAACCCCCAAATAAAATGATTTTTTTCCTTAAACAGCTGTATGTGTTTTAGAGAAATTAGGTGGAAAAAGGTAATCTATAAAGTTATCCACACATTTTACATTTCTGGTACTCTCAGTTACTATCTGAAGACCCACATAGCACTGACCTTCAATCTGAAGGACTTCCTGTAGAATTTTCCTGCAGGTCTACTGGTGACAAATTCCTAGTTCTAATTTAGCAAATACTCTGTTTTGCATTCTTTCTTGAAGGATATTTTGCTGGCTATCAGAATTCTTGATTGATGTAGGTTTTACATTTCTAAATTATTTTTAATGAATCAGTGGGTTGTTTACTATTACTATCTATTTTATTTTTATTCTGTTTAGCACTTTAAAGATGCCATTTTGCTGTTTCTGGCCTTCATTTTTCTGATGAGAAGTTAGAGGTAAGTGGTATTGTAGTTCTGCTGTATGTAATGTGTTGTTTTTCTCTGGCTGATTTGAGGTATTCCCTTAATCTTTGGTTTTGGGCTGTGTGATTACCGTGTGCATATGTATGGTTTTCTTAGTACTATGTTCATCCTGTTGAGAGTTTGCTATGAGTCTTGAAGCTGTAAATTTATGTCTTTGACCAAATTTTCAAAAAAATGTTGCCACTATATTTTTAAGTAGTTTTTTTCCTATTCCATTCACTCTTTACCCTCTCTCTCTCATTCCTCTACTTCTGGAATCCAATCACCTATATATTAGACCATTTGATATTGTCCCACATGTATCTGAAGCTATGTTTATATTTTTTCAACTCCCCCCTTTGTTCTTGAGATTGGATAATTTCTATTGATTTATTTTCAAATTTACTGATTTTTCTGTCACACCAGTCTACCATTAAGCCCATCCAATGAACTTTCTATTTTCAGATATTCTATTTTATTTATTATACCAAATTTCTATTTGATTATTTTGTATATTTTCTATTTGCTGAGATTTCCTATATGTTCATTTACTAGAAGCATATTTTTCTTTATGACCATTAGCACAGTTATACGAACTGCTTTAAAATCCTTTTCTGCTAGTTCAACAACCGGGGTCATCTTGAGCCCAGCCTATCTTGATTGAAAACTCTTGATTATGGTTCATGTTTTCTTGATTCTGCATATGCTTAAACTTTCGGATTTTATTCTTGATATTGTGTATGATATATCCTAGCGATTCTGGATTCTATTATATTCTTCTGGACAATATTTATTCTTTTTTGGGAGGAGGGTTAAAAATTCAAATTCCAAACTCTTATCTCCTTTTTTAAAATTGTAACAACTGAAATTTCTATTTGGTTCTTATAGTGTTAGTTGGGCTGACTTGGAGTAGTTCCACTCATGCATAGTTGAGGAGTCAGCCAGAGATTTCAGCAAAGTGTATGCCCAGAATATGAGGCATTCCCTCTCTGGCTATTTCCTTACCAGGATTCCCATCCCTCTCCTTCCACCCTCAAACTTTCCACTCATTGTGAGCAATTCAAACTCTATTCTCTGGCTCCTTAAACCAGTAAAACTACAGGTTTGCCTCTGAGTTGTAGTCATCCCACATGACACGGACTGGACCTGACCTCTGCTTGAAAAAGTATAAACACAGAATACTCACTGTGCCATTACCTTCTTCCAAGTGCATATGCTCCCGGTGTCTGCTTGCTTTTGGTATATTCCACTACTGCATTCAGGTAATTTTGTTCAGTGTTCACAGTTTTTCTCTGTGGGAGGATTGGTCTGATAGAAACTATTCCATTGTAACTGAAAGCCAAATTCTCTTAATATACTTGAAAGAGGAGGATAGCATTGCTTTAAAGTATTGGTTTTTATTAAACCTCAAATCTGTGGCATTGAAACAAGATTTCCCTTTTTATGTTGTTAGAGGTTACCCAGGAAAGAACAAATAATCTGTGTATCCTTTAAACTAACTTCATCAAGAGCAAAATGAAAGAGCAATACATATATAGTGATGTTGTGCTTGACATTTCTTCTACTACTTTCTAAATTTGTGGTTTACTTTCATGTTATTGACTGTTTTTTCATAACGCAATTACAACCAAATCTAGTATTATACTAAAATTCGTATATAATATGGTACCAGCACAAACTTTAGCAACCAAGAACAATTTGAAATAGTTTAGCATCAGTTCTGCTTCTACTAAAGAAAATGCATCTTCTTTTAGGATCTGTTGAGCTTAAAATACCATTTAAAAAATAAAGCTCTAAGATATTCATTGATTCACTGAGGTATGTAGCAAAGAAATTTACTTAAACAAGTGAGGAGAATAAGAAAATAATTTCCATTTTTACCTGATTAAACCAGTGATCCTGTATCTTTGGAATACAGCAGGGTTGCTCTCAAGCTGTATTTAAATATTGCCATTTTCTGGAAAACACAATCAGCCTTCTGCTCTGCAGTGCTCACGATGATAGCCGAAATTTGAAAATAGTGGAAGAATTGAAAAGCTCAAGTTAAAATTTTAAATTTCTCTCCTGAATCTGCGCAGTTTGGCTGAATGAAACTCAGGGACCAAACGGTTTTGGAGGTCATCGTACCTTTCATTGGTTTGCCTTATACCTTAATGTATGAAGTGAAAACAAAGTCCAAGATAAATGCCTTTTCCCTTTTAGTATATTTGATTCTGTAAATCTATTTTGGAACTTGATAGAATAGAAAATATTGAAGAACACATAAATTTATTTTCTAAAGTGAATGGTGATATGTAGTCCCACTGCACTTGCAAAATAAAAGAGGCTATGACAATGAGGAAATTGGAGCTACTCCTTTTATTTTAAACAAATGCCTTCTGAGAGAGAGAGTGATTCCTTTTTCTTACTTGTTTTTCCTCTTCTTGGTGTAATTTGTTAATGCCCTTAGGAATAATTATTTCAAAATTACACAAATAGATTGCAAATGATAATGTCATTACAAAGAAATTCATTGCAATCTGGGTAGTCTTCGACCTCTGGGTCTCAATTCTGACCTGATTACTGACTTTATATTGATTTGGGAGGCTGTGTTTTGCTATAGTTAAAAAATGATAATCTGCAGTTATATTGATTATCTTTCTTCGTTAAATTTGTGGAATTACTCTATAGACAGGTTATAGACATAAAGAGATGTGCTCCTTGACTCCATGTTAATGCTAAAATCTTAAAACTGTACTTAATAAGACTTGGGATATCTCACAAGGAATTTTTTTTTTTTACATCATTCTTATTTATTTGCTGAGCTGCTGAACAAAATGGTTTTATCAAAAGAAATTTGAGGGAGCAATCGTCATGGCAAACACTGCCCCTTTAGAAAAGATACAGAAAACCAAATGAACAGGTTTTTGTTGAGAGAGGGACCACCAAAGTGCACAGTGAAAATATTTGATTAAATAACACCGCCATCCAGAGAGGGGAGAAAGTCCTGAAGAGTCGGAAGAAGTCCATCGTGTGGTTAGGGGTACACACTCCAAGTTACCTTTGTTCAAATCCTATCTGAGTCCCTAGCTGAATTACAGTCGACAAGCCTCCCAAACTCTCTGTCCTTTTGTTATTCATCTGTGAAACTGAGTCAATTGCCTTTACAAAGATTCTGCTTGGTAGCTGTAAATATTTAAGTTATTTTAAAATATGAGCCAACTAACCAGTAGTCAGAACACACCATTTCATCTGGGTCAAAAATAAATCCTCACATAGGTTTACCTATGTTATTTAGGCTGAGTTTCTTTTGTTTACTTGCCTCAATTCTG
This sequence comes from Tolypeutes matacus, assembly GCA_026826555.1. Classification (NCBI taxonomy): domain Eukaryota; kingdom Metazoa; phylum Chordata; class Mammalia; order Cingulata; family Chlamyphoridae; genus Tolypeutes; species Tolypeutes matacus. Next base: position 2,176,313 of record JAKSZT010054406.1, read on the forward strand.
CAGATTTTCCTTAATTTTGACTAGGATATTAAGATATGGCTACTTTGGGAGAAAATTGAACTTTTGCCTTTTGTCTCATTTTCTTTAATCTGTTCAATCTATCCTGGAAAATAAAGGGCAATAACCCTAGGTAGCACCCACAGACTGTGGTTTGAAGTACTGGTTTTAAAATTGCCATGTGGAATTCAGGAAAAACATTGTACTTTTGAGCGGGGGGGGAAGGAATTCTTTTTAAAAATCCTTTCAAGAACAGTTTGAAAAAAAAAAAAAAGAACAGTTTGATCAACAGATAAAAGACAAATGTGATAAAAAAGAATTTTGAAGAAAAAAAAAAGAATTTTGAAGTTCCACCTGAAAGGATCTTCAATTGTTTAATGTTTTTCAAAAGGAACTGCAATATAAGAGAAAGTTAAGAAGTGGGGAGAGACCAATAAGCAATATTGATACAATCGATTCTTCTTGGATTAGCTGGATTTCAGTAGGACCACTTTATTACTTGGCATCCCACATCATTTACATATTCAATGTGTTCTGCGTGATTTTCATGCCCATTGACATCGTCTTTTTCCCCCAAGTATACGGAGAGATAGATTGTCATAGAGGAAAACCCATGAATTCTGAGTGCTTTCTGAAGCACTTCTGGTTCTAAGACTTTTTAACTTAGTCTTTTTGTACCAGTCTCTTCAACTACAATTTGAAGAAAATACCTACCTGTTGAAAGAAGAAATGTGCAGTGCACTTGTCTCATGCAGAGTAGTACTCAGCAACTGGGTATCATTATTTTATGCTGTTGTGCAAGAGGTTGGCAGCATTTTTCTGTAGAGTGCCAGACTGTAAACATTTTAGGCTTCTGGACCAACAGCCTCTGTCTAAACTTCTCAGCTCTACTGTTGTAGCACAAAAGCAGTCACAGGCAATATGTAAACCAATAAAACTCCATGTTTGGACATTGAAATCTGAAATTTCAAGTCATTTTCATATGTCCCAACGTATTACTCTTCTTTTAAATTTTTTCAACCTTTAAAATTTCAAAACCCTTCTTATCTTGCAGGCAGTATAAAACCAGGTGGCAGGCCATAGTTTGCTGACTTTTGCTTTACCCTGAAAATTATAAGGGGACTCCATAATGAAATTTGGAAAGGTTATAAGCTTTGTATATTTCTGTGACAGTGAAGAAACCAAAGGATGCATATTGGGGAATAATGAGAAATAAGACAGGATTAGAGAGATCTATAGAGTGAGACAAATGAGCTTTTAATTCAAGGCAGTAGGAAATAGGAGTTATTGAAACCTTTAAGAGTCTTCTGTGTGGTATTTTGGAGACATGAGGCTGGCACTTGGCAAACAGGAATCTCAGCAAAGCAAGCCAGTAAGACAGCTGCTACTATTGTTGGGGTACAGGTGGTGAGCAGTGGGAGCAGGAAAGAAGAAATAGACTAGGAAAATATTTTGATGAGTAGATAAGATCTTTAAGGTTACATCTTTCTTTACTTTCATTTTCCTCCAGACAGTGGTGTAAGGGAGAGACTTAATAATTTAATTAGGGAGATACATTTCCCACGGACTGTTTGACATTCCCATGTGGGTAAATAGTATCATGGTAAGGGCTGTAAGTGAAGTGCCCCTTTCAATTGCCCGCATTGACTTGTTGCTTCACTGAGTGAACCTTCAACACCTCTAATATATCCAATGCTTTGCTAAGACCTGAGGAAGCAAAGATATATAGACTATGTATCCTTTGAAGGCCTCGCACTTCATGGTTAAGGTTATGGGTACTAGAATCTGACCAATCTTGATTAGAACCTCAGTTCTTTCATCCTCAAGCCATATAAATACTGGCAAGTAAGCTGCACTGAGGCTCACTTTGCTCTTCTCTAATATAAAGATAATAATAATGTTTCACCTGCGCTAACCAGGGCTTGAACAAGACGTTGGGCAGACATGGTGGTGCAGAGGACAAAAGGGGCCTGGAAGGGAGGGCAGGCTTCCCAGAAGACACCCAGGCAACGTTCAACCAGAAGATGGCCAGGAAGACTGGCCACGGGGAAGCACAGAGAATGTTCTACTTAAAGGGAAAGGCTTCACCTGCCTGAGTTATTTAAATCATTAAAGATATTTGCACATTTATATATTATACAAAAATGTAGTTAAAATTCTACATTTTATTGAATAAATTATGCAGAACTGATCTCTTAAAAGGTTCACAAAATCTGAATTGCTTCCGTTTGAAAGATAAAAAGATAAAACTGTACCTCATAAATTTTTATTTCCTCTAGAGTTTGAACAAGTTTATTATAACATTACCCATGAGTAACAGACTGCTTGCTAGAGAGGAATTTGTGATAAGATAGCATCTTTTAAAATAGCATGCTATTTATCTCTATTGTTTCTCCAAAGATATTGGTAATTTTATCCATATATCACTAAAACTGAGTTTTATCTCAGATTTTGGTATATCAGTATTAAAAAACATTCAAATTCACTAAATATTGACATCTGTATTTCAATATAAGGTTGATCAATTACTCGCAAACATTGAGGGCAGGTTTCAGATATCCTAATCATACCCTGTAGCACTGAAATCTTGCATTAAGCTATATTTTATCAGCTTCTGAAACCATGGCATAGTGGGAAAAATGTGCTACAGACTCAAACAAACCCATGTTCAAATCTAGCCTCCATTCTTTATAAGCTGAGATCTTGAACAAGTCATTTAAACTACTTAACATTCAGTTTCTTCTTATACAAAAAGTGGAGTAGCTATCCTGTGCCTAATTTATAAGGCTATTGTGAAGGTTTGAAATATTGTGTATGAAATGCAGACAGAGCACAGTTTCTAGCACACAGTAGGTTTTTCTTCAAATGGTGAGCACTGTGGTCACTGTTATCACAGTCATCGCTTACTATTACAAATAGTCTCCTAATTTCTTTATTTTCTACCTTTTTGCTTAGATTTTACACATTAAATCAAGTTCATCTTGGCCACTGGGGTCTCCACTGGAGAATTATAATTTATAGATTCCCTGGTATACACATCTTCTCAAACATTTTCTCAGTCCCCAATCATCATGTCTAATGAAAAATGGGAATGAACAAAAGAAATCACCTTATTTCCAGATGCCAAATAAGTGTTCTATAAAAAAAATTTCAGGTTTTACCTAGGTTGCTATAAATATCCTCTGTTATGGATGAAGGAATTCAGGGTATTGGTGAGAACAAGCATAATAATTTTTAAGCTTTTCTAATCTTCCTAATTAGAACCTCCACGTTCTAGCATTTTATGGTTTGAAAATAAGGACCATCCCCTAGACCAAAGCTTTGCAGCATTCCTGAAATAGCTTCCCAGCGCATCTCTATCATCTCCCCTCCCTCTGCCAATCCATCCCACACACACCTGCCAGAACAATCTTCCATAAATATTCTTTTCATTGTATCTCATCTCTGTTCTAGAATCTACAGTGCCTCCATTATCATATATCTTAACTCAGCATTCTGATATTATCATCAGCTTCTCCTTTTCCTTCCTCTCCTACTTTATGTCTAATTATTCCTTCATCAAACAAACCAGTTCTAGATAGCCAAGCAATTTTCCATGCACAGAAATCTTCAACTCACTCTCCCCCATTCCTTCATACCTGTCATCATCCTACCTTTAGCCTATATCCAGAAGCAAATTATTTGTTATCTTCTACAAATATGAGTCAGAACTCATGTCCAGCAAGTCATTTTTTTTTGCTCCTACCGCTTTCCTTTCATTTTCCACAGCTGGATCCTTCTATATTTCACTCCAAGACCCTATTAGAATATAGATTATTCCTAATTTTCTTGTAAAATTGGTGTGAGATTTTTGAGGTGTTGAGTCTCTTCATCATAGTCGATTTTAATTTTGCATCTATTGTGTCTAGTACTATCACTCGTTCCAAGAGAACTTCAATAAATATTTATGGTAGGGAAGGAGGAGAAATTGATGGGGTTGACTGACTTCTTGCTGCCTAACCCATGCCATACTCGGGACCAGTGGCACAGTTACACCCTCTAAGCCTCTGAGTTAGCTCCTTAGAGTCTTACTTATGTAAGACTCCAATATGTCCTAGGGGGCTGTGTGGTCTCCTAAGTCCCTTCACATAACCTTTCACTATGACAACTTTTGTTCTGATGATAGGATTGAAATTCTGCCTAGCCTCTCCTCTTTGTATCTTCCCATACACACATCCCAAGAACAGAGTCCTGCCACGAACTCTAGCACTTATGTGGGATTCCAGAAAACTCAACTAGCGCCTGCTAATGTTCTTCCTCATTGCTAGATCCCTAGTCCTTGGCCCCAGCCTCCTGACTGGAGTAGTGCCTGCATTCCCTGCCTTCCTGGCCTATCCGAACTGGCAGAAAAGAACTTTTTTGTACTGTTAATAGTGCCCTGACTCTCTCTTCCCAAAGACAAAATAATCAAGAGATGCCATCATTGAAGATAAGACAAGTTTTAGTTGCCTGTTGGTTTGGAATTGTATTTCTAAACTTAGCTGTCTTATAATGATCTAGTAAATTGTTCCCCTTCATTTAAAATGTACATTGCATTAGCAAAATGTCTTGGAGGTATAGATCTCTGGATATCACTAAAGTGTTTAATTGACAAGGATTCTCCACTTTATAAAACATTGAAAGCACATCTGCCCCTGAACTCTTATGTCTCTGTCCAAGAAGCTGACATCTACTGGCTCCCTCATGTGGTAATATACTTTTTTATTCATTCCTTCAACAAATATTTCCTGAGCACGTACTATGTGCCGAACTTTATTGGGCCCACTAAGAAAAACTCCCATTGGGTCCGGGTTGGAAAATTGCCAGCTATTTAAAGGCCATTTTATGTTTTTAAATCCAGATTACTAAAATATATCAAGCCATGGCCTTAGGATCTGGCAGCCCCTTCAAACAGGTTAATTTGTTCTCCTAATCATTGGCTTTCTTTCCCAAGTGGGTCTCCAGCAAGTCCTGGATTCCCTACTTTCCCCACTGGTTCCATGTTGCCCTAAATCTAAGAACTTAGAAAGAGTCCATTATTAACTCATTAATCCCACACTACTTTGTGTTTCCAAATGACAGAACCACAGAATTTCAGCCCTGGAAGTTGCACCCTCATTGGTTAGTTGTTGAAGATGATTTGCATTGAAGGATGGTGACTTGACTAAGATGAGGCAGCCTCCTAAATCCTCATGTTTTATACGTTCCTCTACTAAAATTCAGATAATTTATCTTCTGAATGTACCTGTAGCTGTTTGGCAGTTTGATGTAATTATGAATTCCAAAAACATATATTGGATTATGCTTGTAAACTGGTCTGTTAACCTGGGCATGATGATTAACTTATGATTAGGGTGTTGACTGGGCAATGTCAATAGGGCGTTGAGCCCCACCCCTTGGTGGGTGGGGTCTCCAAGATAAAAGACATGGCAAAGGACAGTGTTGGAGAAGTTTTGATGTTGGAGTCTTGAGCTGGAGCCCCCGGAAGTAAGAGAGCTTGGTCATGAGGAAGGAGAGAAGGCCCCGGGATAGAGATGAGCCATTCGCCTGAGAGTTCACAGCTAGCCGTGTGGAGAGAAGCAAAGCCTAGAGAGCCTCATAGTCTACAGCTGACCTTGTGGAGGAAACAGTAGAGCTGAGCCCGGAGAGAAACAGAGCCCTGGGAAGAGAGGAACCCAAGAAGCCTGAACCCTGGCAAATGTTGGAGCTGTGTTGCTCCAACACGTGGCAATGGACTTTGGTGAGGGACGAAACTTATGCTTTATGGCCCGGTAACTGTGGACTTCTACCCCAAATAAATACCCTTTATAAAGACCAACTGATTTTCTGGTATTTTGCATCAGCACCCATTTGGCTGACTAATACAGTACCTTAGCTAAGGATACTTGTTTTTGGAAAATATGATAAAACTGTCAAGATGCTTCAAGTACAATTTTAAAAATAGAACAAAAAACATAGTTAATTCCTAACTAAAGTGTTATACTTAATAATGTGTGATATCACACATCTTGTCTTTTTTTCCAAATATTGTACTAATTCAAATATTTAAATCACAGAGGCATTATTGAGAAGGGTGAGAAAAAATCCTTGTGGCTACTGTCCATAGCATTCATTCATTCATCAGATCTATTGAGCGCTTATTTTTTGTCAAGCCCTGTTCTAGGTAATGAAGATTTTAGCAGGTTGATTAAAACTCTTGGCTTGGAGTCAGGCAGAACTGGCTATGTATCCCAGCTTGATGGTGGTATGGTTTTGAACAAGTTATTCAGTCTCTCTAAGCTTCAATTTCCTCATCTATAGGGCAAGGATAATAACAGTATTTATCTTCTAGCTTTGGATATCATGCATGCAGGACACTTATAATCATTTCAGGCATTTAATAAACATCCAATGGTAACTTTCCAAAAACTGTGCATACCAATAGGAAGTCTGATGGTATAGCACTCAAGTCAATGTTGAAAGCTTGTTACCACTTCGGAATTGGCTCAAGTCTGTGTTAGGGCTGGAATATTCTATCTTACATTGCTTGCAAATGTTGGTAGTCAACAAATTGTGATGTGTTACCTTGAAAGTATTCTCAGGTTGATATATGGGCATATATTTTGCCAATGCAACGAGGCAGCAACTTCCCATGGGCCAGAATTTTGTTTCTGGTTCCTTTATATTTCCTTTTCTTTCCTTTTCCTTCCCTTCCCTCCCTTCTTCTCTTCCTCCCTCCCTCGCTTCCTTCCTTCCTTCCTTCTTTCCATCCGCAGTTGGCACTGAATAAATGCTTGTTGGTTTGGCCAACTGGTAATCTACATAAAATAATTCCCTCATAAGCAGACTTTCCCACAGAAAGCTAGATGGCCCTCAAAGAAAGATACAAGATGGTATTCAAACAAGAAATAGTGGGGACCACTTGAATTATTTCTATACTTGGAGAAAAAGGCTTTTCTGAAGAAAAATCTATTTAAAATTACATGCTTAATGTTGCACAAGCCAATTTTAGTTCCCCAAGCCATGTTTTCTATATACTGGCTGCTTTTCATGTGGGAATTTAATACACAGTCAAACAGTAAACAGGATGTCTACATTTCTTTGGCATTATGAATGCTGTCATGTTTGCAGTGAAAAAAATTAGTAAACTGTGAAATTGGAATTTAATTGTGATAAGATACTCTCTCAGAAAATCACTTCATGGTGGAGGAAATGCAAGAAGTTTCCTTCCTATACTTGGCTCTACTTTAATTAATCACAGTGACAAACTCTCAGCAGATACCTATCTATATAAGCCACTTAATATATTTACTTGTGCTGGCAGCTACAAACAGATGAAATTACTTTGGGGTCTGGGAGAAGTGTGAAGGGTCAGGTGTGTTTCAACTCCTTGACTCTAGCCAACCATCTCACACTTGAATTAAGAAGGTGCCCTTGACTTGTCTGTGGATTACAAAGCCAGGAAAAATTGGGAATACACTGCAGAGTAGAATGGAAACACCAAAGTGGCCACCACTCAGAAGTATAGATAATAGAATACAGTCCATCAGTCTTCTGCCGTTGGGCCCTTAACACCAACTACAAAACTAAGGATGAGAGAGAAATAGTATAAAGTAAAAGAGTATATCAAAGAGGTATTGTGGTCTTTACTTGACAGTGACTCAAAAGTTATCAGCTGTGTGATGTGTCTAATCAAGATGGTAATGCATACGTGGTGCATTAGTCAGGGTTCCCCAGAGAAACAGAATTGACAGGATATATATGTATGTAATCATTATGAGATTTATTATATGAATTGGTTCACACAACTGTGGAGATTGGAAAATCCAAATTCCACAGCGCAGGCAGCAAGCTCGGACCTCCGATGAAAGCTTTCAATGATTTCCCCAGGAGAAGTTGGCTGGCTGAAGTAGAGACAGAAATTCTTCCTTCTGACTGCTAAAATAATAAGTTCTCCCATTAAGGCCTTCAGCTGATTCAATGAGCCTTCTCTCATTGCTGAAGGCAAGCTTCTTTGTTGATTGTAGATGTAATCAGCCATAGATGCAATCCATTGCATCTGATGATTTAAATCTATGAGATACCCTAGCAGTAACAATCAGACCACTGCTTACTTGACCAAACAAATGGGCACCATAAACTTAGCCAAGTTGACAAATGAACTTAACCATCACAGTCCATCCATTGTCAACTTGGCACCCATAGACATCTCCTTAAATCATACAAAATTTCTAAAAAAAAAAAAAACAATAACAGTCATACTTTTACCTAACATAAACCAACTGTCCTGCATACAACTGGAAACACACTCTTTCCCCAGAAATGGATGCAAGTTCACATGGCATGCAAATATCCTCGTGTTTTTCACCCATTCAGAAATGTCTCCTCACATACCTCTCCCCCAGACCTCCTTGTCACCAGTTTTCCAATCATGATCTTTCCAAGTGTCTCTCTATACAGCCAAACCTTGATCGCAGCCTATGGATCTGTATGCCAATGTACCTTCAGCCATTTCTCTTTCCAAGCAAAATGACCAACCAGGTACACTATTTGATGTTCCCCTAAGATGATTTCTCTTCACCAGTGTCCCTCAGGGATGACCCAGAAAAGGGCTGTGATGCTGCAGCTGTCCATTTTGGGGTGGTACCTGAATCTTGTGCAGAACCATCTGTAAACCATGCCTGAGTTCTCTTTTCCTCAGTCAATTGAACATAGGGAACTCCCTAAGAGGCCATAGCTGTGGGCTGGGAAAGAGAGGGTAATGTGGCAGGGGTGGGGTCCATGAACATTTTGGCCACTTCCTTGTGTAATTTACTTGTGACTTCAAGACCTGCTTGAGTGCAATCTTCTATATACAAATTCCATTTGATGATAGGGTGTTGCTGCTGTGCATGCCTATGGTTATGGCTTGGTGGGTCAGACAACATCCAATTCTTGATGGGCAACTCAGGTCTCTTCGTAACTCAGTGGCCCATGGTTAAACAGTCAGTCTCTACTAAAGCCCATCAAGGTCTTTCTCAAAAGGAGAATAGCCAAAAGCTCTTTCTCGAAAGGAGAGTATCTGCTGAGGATGGCAGGGCTTTGTTTCAAAGTTCTAAGGGTTGGTGCTGTGATTCTCCTATAGGGGTCTGCCAAAGGCTCCAAACAGCATCTCCATTTGCCACTAACACTTCCAGCACCATTAGATCTCCTGGATTATTTGGCTCAAGTAGCAAAGCAACTTATATGGAAGCCTGGACCTGTTGCAGAGCCTCCTCTTATTCCAATCCCCACTCAAAGTAGCTTTTGTGGCTTTTCAGGTCACTCGGTAAATATACGGGAGTAAGACACCCAAATGAGGAAATATTTTGCCTCCAAAAACAAAAGAGGCCAACTAGGAATTGTGCCTCTTTATTGGTTATAGGAGGGGCCAAATGCAATGGTTTATCCTTAAGCTTAGATGGGATAGCATGACATGCCCCACACCACTGGGCACCTAGAAATTTCAGTGAGGTGAACAGCCCCTGAATTTTTGTTGGAGTTTTCTCCCACCCTCTGCCATGCAAATGTCTTACCAATAAGTCTGGAATAATTGGCACTTCTTGCTCACTGGGTCCAATCAGCATAATGTCATTAATATAAGGGACCAGTGTGATGTCATATGGAAGACTGGATTGTGACATGGGCTAGAGAGTTAATATACCCCTGAGATATAACAGTAAAGGTGTATTGCTAGTCTTGCCAGCTGAAAGCAAACTGTTTCTGGTAGACTTTACTAACAGGTGTCAAGAAAATTGTCTTTGCCAGATCAATAGCTGCATTCCAGGTACAAGGGATGTGTTGATTTCTCAAGCAATAATGCCACACCTGGAATAGCAGTTGCAATTGGAGTCATCACCTGGTTAAGTTTATGATGATCCATTGTCATCCTCCAAGATCCATCTGTTTTCTGCATAGGACAAATACAGTGGAATGGGGATGTGGTGGGGATCACTATCCCTGTATCTAATTTCTGCAATCCCTCCAGGAATTCAGTAATGCTTTTGATTTACTATTTTGCTAGATTGGGCACTTTCAGGGGCTTCCATATGGCCTTTCCTACCATACTAGCTCCCAGTTCACAGGTTAGGCAACCAGCATGGGGATTCTGCCAGTTGCTGAGTATGTCTCCAGAACTGGGAAAATAACCACAAAATGGGTCCAGGGATCTATTGAACCCACTGTGAGACAAACCTGAGCTAAACTCCGTTGATCACCTGAACACCATAGGCCCCTACTCTGACTGGTGGACCACAGTGATAATGTGGATCTCTTGGAATGAATGTTAGTTTAGAGCCAATGTCTAAATATCCCCCAAATATCTGATCATTTCCTTGTCCCCAATGCACAGTTACTCTGGTAAAATGTCATAGTTCCCTTTGGGGAAGGCTTAGAAGGATATTAAGAGTATAAATTTTTGGCAGTGTAGCAGGGTCCTTCCCAAAGGGACCTGATCTGACCTGACCTTCATTCAAGGAGTTCTAGGTCTGTAAACTATCTCAAGTCTTAGAATTGATTGAGGGGCCATGACTATCTGTTTTTTGTGGTTCACATTAGGCTTTGTTCACTTGACTTCGAACTCTTCGGCATATACAGATTAAGTAAGAATTTAATAGGCTGCCCATCAATTTCACTTCTAGATACCTCATGATCAACTGCCAGTGCCACAGATCTCTGTGAGTGAGACTCTTCCAATTACTGCTTTGACTCTATTGTCCATTACAATAGCCATGCCTACCTTGTCTTTGGTTATCAAATGCTGCCACTTGGCTCCTGTCAACCCAGGATCCCAGTCATCCCTTTTGTGTTTAAGGTTCCAAGTTCATGTGGCAGCAGTTCCCATAGTAATATCTGACCTACAGAGAAGAACAACCATTCAGGGATGTTGGTGCTGCTCTCACAAATGTATTCCTCACGGTCCTGCTGAAAAGTTTGTCCTCTGGACATTTCTGGGGTGAGTGAGCAGGTCTTACACAATAAGTCCCCTCTAACATTCCCCCCCTCTCTCTTTGGAACTTCTCTTCTGCAATAATAGTTCACCTTTTCAGTTCTTTGGCGTGTATCACGCCTCCTCATGGGTCATACTTTGTACCTCACCTTTTGGGGCCTATTGGAACTTCAGTCTAGTTATAGATCTGTATGAAAAGAGGGGTAGTAGGGGTGAGTCATGCGAGGAATTAGCAGTGTCTTACAAGCCGACTACTTCAGGGCATTCCATTACTGCTTCATCTGGTGAAACAGGGTTAATCCCTTTAGATGTATGTATGAGGGCTCTTTCCTCAGAGGAGGGAAACAGTTACAGGTTTATCAGGTACAATAGGGTTAATCTTTACAGATGAATGCAGGATAACTAATTCCTCAAAGCAGGCTAGAGGTCAGGTGGCTGATTCCTCAGGGCAGACCATTGCAGGTTTATCTGGCAAAGAAGACTAAGCAGAATTTAATGCCACAATGTCCCCACTGTCATCGTTAGAAACCCATATGTCCCCATTCCAGTTTTCGGTATCCCATTCCTTCCCATTTAATGCCTTCATTTTAACATGAGATACCCTGGAAGGTTGTGAATTCAATTTACATGGAAATTCAGGCACTCATACAATGAAATTCTGGATGTGGTTTTCAAAAATCTCAAGTCTGTAGTTACAAGAATTTTGTTTCTTTCTGGGCACACACAGAAATTTTCCTGTCCTTCATATGACACTTGAGCTTGGAATTTGAAGTCTTGAGCTTATCCCTTTCTTTAACAACTGTATTCAGCTTATTTAGGAACAACTAGCCAACATTATTGTACTTTTTAACCCCACAAAATTCTGTTAAGATATCAACTACACTGTTATCCAGAGCCTTGCCTCCTATAAGCATTCCAATAGCAGTATCCAGTGGGGATATTTTGTGTATCTCAATTGTCTATTCACACCATAGACTATAAGTGCCATCTTGGTCATAGGAAACAGTCATTTGTGCCTTTGAATCTAATAAGATTAGAAAACCAATTCCAAAAACCCCAGAATAAACTCCAAAATTTCATCCTTAAGATTCTGTTTCTCAGAAGCCACTCCTGGTACCAAAATCTGTATTAGTCGGGGTTCTCCAGAGAATCAGAAGAATAGTATATATACAGTGTATATGCAGGTATATGCATGTGTGTATGAGTATGTATGTATTATGTATGCATGTAAATATTATAAAGTTTATCATAGGAATTGGCTCCCATGACCACAGGGATTAGCAAGTCTAAATTCCATAGCACAGGCCATACTTCGAGAGCTTGGATGAAGTAGAGACAGAAAGTCAGTTGTCTTTCTGAATGCTGAAAACGTCAGTTCTCCCTTTAAGGCCTTCAACTGATTAGATTAGTCTTCTCTCATTGCTGAAGGCAATTTCATTTGTGGTTTGTAGGTATGATCAGCCATAGATTGTAAATAGCTGACTAAAAATTTAAATCCACAAAATACCCTCACAGTAATATCAGGCCACTGCTTACTTGTCCAAAAAATGGATACCATAACTTAGACAAGTTGACACATGAAGTTAACCACCACATGTGGATTACTTGAATATAAGCATGGTTTATGGATTAAGAGAGAGAAGTATCATTCTTTGCTATTCTATAGACAAAGAGAGTAGCATTCATACCAGAACTATACTTTTTTTTTTGTTTTTAGGTACCAGGACCAGGGATTGAACTTGGAACCTCATGTATGGGAAGCTAATGCTCAGCCACTGAGCCACATTGACTTCCCTGAGTTTTGTTTTTTGTTTGTTTGTTTGTTTTGCTTGTTGTTTGTTTTTAGGAGGCACCAGGAATCAAACCTGGGACCTCCCTTGTGGGAAGCAGGCACTCAACTGCTTGAGCCATATCTGCTCCCCAGAACTGAACTTCTGAAGTAGATTTTGTGCAAGTGAGCTTAAAAATGAAATATAAACCAACAAGAACACTTCAGGAAAGTAGGTCAAAAAGATAAAAGAATGTTAAACACTATCTTAGGAGGAATGACTGAAGGAAGGAGAAATGTTTAAATTAAGAAACAGGAAGACTTGGGGGGTGCATGATAATTGAAGAATATGTGGAACTTTCAAGAAGGACAGAAAGTTCTTCACATAACAGGAGCCGAAAGGTACATGTGTATGTTTGTATGTGTGTTTGCATGTGTGCGTGTGTGTGTGTGTGCTTTAAACAAAGGCTTCTTGTTCTGGGCAGTTTACCAATTTCATATCAGAGTATGTAGGACATTCTCTTCACAAAAGACCCCAGTCGTCTTATGCAAATTGATATATTTAGCTACCAGTAATCAACATAGCAGATTGTGGGCTATTGTAAAGGTCCTGTCTTTGTCAAGATATATAAGACAATGCTTTTCCAAGAAGCATCCAACTCAGTTTTCAGTAATACAACTGAGGGAAACCAGTGAGGGTTAAGATTCCTTTACAAAAATGTCTGTCTATGCTGACTTTGTATGCCACACAGGCAGAAAATTGGGGAATTGCTCCTAATATCCCACTGCAATAAGAATGATCCAAAGATGGAATGTACTGCCTGGGAAGCAATGAATTTCTATCCTTGGGAGGACTCCTGAAAAAGTTTGGTAGGAATATCTTAGAAGTGGTTTGAACATCACAATTAGTTAGACCTGTACTTCTAAGATACTGCTGATTCACAAAAACATGCCAAATCACAGCACAAATAGTGTCCCAATTCTGGAAAAACACTTCACTTCAGGGCATTTACCCTGAATGACATCACTTGCCCAAGAACAAATGTCTTTTCCCATTGCTATAACAGGAAAAGTATGTTTTACCAATTTATTGTTCAGTTAACTTTCATCGTTCTGTGGGGTTAAGATGATTGTTACACAAGAGGCAATGGAGTACAGCAGTTAAGAGTGCTGGATATAAAGCCAGACAGGGCTGTAATTGAATTTCCACTCACCCAAGCAAACAGTTACTAATTTAACCTGTCTAAGCCTCAGATTCCTCATCTGTGAAATGGGCATGTAATGGCTGCCAGATGGGGTTGCTGTGAGGATTAAGTGAAATAACACATATGACACACCCAAAGCTATACCTACCGTCCAGCTGGCACTCAGAAAGTGATAGCAGCTGCTACCACAACATGCATAGTAATAAGAATACTTCTTAGTATTGTTAACATTATTTACATCATTGACTTTCTTCTGAATCTCTCATTTCCTCCATGTTCTCTCTAGCCCAATGGTTTATTTATTCAGCCTATAGAGACTGCTCTTAGATTGGTTCATCCAAACGGAACATGGCTCATGCAAACACTCAGTGGTGCTCCTGAATGAACCAAAAAACACATTTGCCTGTTTGGTTTTGGAAATTAAAAATGACAATCATGAGTCCCCTTGTAGGAAAATAAATTCTATTTGCTTTAGTAAGGAAAAGTGAAATGAGAAGCTGGTTGTTGATGGAGGTAGGGTAGTGGGGATCAGGGATTTCTACTTTATTTTTTAATCATAAAAGCATAAAATTAGATGTTAAACATGACTTTGCAGATGTGAAGTAGGACAAAAATCAAATCCTGGTATTTCTTACTGAATTGCTATGACATCAATGCATTGCCAGTGGCTTCTGTCCTCAAACCCCAAGACATAAGAGTGAGAACTCTCAGCCATTGTTAAAAATGTAATATTTAGAGCGTTGGAGTAGGTTGCAGGAGGGCTCAGATGGCTGCCTAATTTATGAGTTTTCAAGCTAAGCTGATTGGGAATGCAGTCTTCTTATTTGAAGTTGGTATTCCATTCAAGTAGGAAGCATGACTTCTGGTGATATGCTATCTTACAGAATCAGCTAATTACTGCTTTCAGACAGACCCCATAACGTTATTTGATTAGCAAGCACAGTCATTTTCTTGAGCACAAGTAACAATATTCATGCATCTTTTGAAAGAACAAGCTTAGAAACCTTCAATCCAACAGCTTGATTTTCTTGTTTTATTTATTTTTTTACAATGACAGTTGATAACCCAGAAGCATCTGTCTTACCTTGTCTTCATAGCCAACCCTTTCCCTCCCCACCACTGAGACTGCCTCAAAAGAATATACTGTGCTCTGTTGTTCCCCAAGAGCTTGTCAGAAAGAAGAGTTTTGTCATTTGAAGAATGTGTTCATGATGCGTGACAGATTTGCCAGCATCCTTCTGGTACAGTGCCTGAGATGTGATATATTCAGAACACCCTTTCCTTCTCCCAGGTTTTCCCCCTGATTTTAGAATTCTCATTTGCCTTCAAATGATTTACTGAATCTGAAAACTTTGGTGCAAGAAGTGATCTTGGGGAAATATTGAATCCTTTAGTTCTTAAGCTCTTCTTTTTTATGGAAAACTCCATTTTCAGTGGAAATTTCTTTGTACCACCATATAAGCAGACTGCTTAATACATTTAAAAATAAGCCTGAAGCTAACAGGACTCACACTTTATAAGAAAAGGGCTATTGGCAACTCATCTATTTCTAATAGTTTATTATCATGTTCTCATTCATAAAATATATCACACTCTTTGTGGGTCACTTATTTGCATTAAACCTATGAATAAGAGTAGAAATGATCTTACCTAACTAATAAGAAGGTTGGCAACTGACAATTCACAGATATCAACACATGTCGTCAAGTCCTACCTTGGAAACAGAGATCTGTTTCACTGTTGTTTGTCCCTGCTCCACTCTTCTCACAACTACTACCTGCCAGGCTGCATGAGGGGTGCACAGTCCCAGGCTGCAGTCTACTGACTTTATCTTGACCTCCATCTGCTATGTCTATGCTGTGACTATTAAGCAGTCCTTCAGCTTTTGGTTGACCATCTCTAGTAATGGAAGCCTCACTACCTCAAGAGAAAGTCCGTTCCACTTGGTAGCTGCAAGTATTGGAAAGTTCTTTTTTAAACAAATCAATTTTATTGATACATATTAATAAATGTATAATCCATCCAAAGTGAAGTATTGGAAAGTTTTACCTTATTTTGAACAAAATTCTAGCGTCTTGCAACTCCCTTTGCAGTCATACGTGATATAGTAGGTTCCTTTTCCACGTTATCTTCTCTATGATAAACTACCTTTGAGGGAGTACTTATTAAGCAATAGGCAAATCTCTGTTAAAAAGTGATCTCATTCAATCCATCCCACAACTGTATGAGGTAGATATTTTTATTCCTTTGTTGCAGATGAGGATTCTGAGGATGATATGGTTTAAGTAATGTGTCCAATTGTCATCCTGTTAGTAATGGTAAAGTCAGGATTCAAAGCTATGGTTGTATAAATTCTGAGATTGTTCTGCCAATGTTGAGTCTTATTTTTGGATCTGTGGACAGCTTAAGGATCACTGAATGGCCTTCAAGGCCATAAAGTCCCTAAAATTGAACCAAACATTTGGTTTCTGTGTACATTTAATAGGGAAAGCCATCACAGACCTCTTCAGATTTTCAACTGGGTGTACAACCTCAAACAATATTAATACCCATATTTTGCATTCCTTCATTTACTTTGCACAGTCATATCACATGAAAACACTTTACTCTTGTTTTCATACATTAGTTAGGCCTCCCTCATTCTGTATTTTTTCTTTTTCTTTTTTAAATGTGCGAGTAAAGCACTTATATCTGTTTCTACTACATTTTACTTGTTAAGCTTTTATATTTTAGCTCATTTAAAAATCTTGGGATCCTGACTCTGCTACCTAATGCTTTTACTATCCATCTCTGCTTCATGTCATCTGTCAGTTGTTGTCATAAAACAAACAAAACAAAAAACCAAGAAAATGACAGTTTTCAACCATCTGGGTTATGGGATATTGCTAAACTCCAAGGATCCAGGATGGAAGTATTATCTCTCTGTCAGGCTTTGGGTAAAATTATTCCTTGAAAATAATTTCCTAAAAATTTCAACCTCTCTAACTCTGTTTCATTAGGAATGAATTGGGTGTACCAGTACCTACCTTATAGATTAGGCTGGACTGAGACAGAAGTAGACCTCAGGCAGGTTAACAATTTGGAGGTACTTCTTCAAATTTATGTTCTTCAGATACTTGTTTAACCTTTATTTAGTAGACACAAATAAAGAATGTGGCCTTACTATTGACAGGGTATATTTATCTTCTGGTCTTATATTTTAACTGGTTTGGAATTCTTTTGTTTCTTGGATTTTTTTTTCTTTCAGTCTTCCCTAACTCCATAGCATCAGTCATCTATGATTACTAAGAAAAGAGGTCACTTACATAGGTAAATATATAACATATGGTTCAAAGCATACCTCCCCCCCATTTCTAACTTTCTAGCCTTTAGTTTGGTAAATCATTTTCTACTTTTCTGCGTTCTTACTTTCAGTTCTATTTTATATTTAAGTTTCTGAAACCAGAATAATATTTTGGAGGCATATTTCACAGGTTGAAATTTAGGTAATGAAATAAATCACTCTTTTTCATATAAAGCAAGAAAACATTTGCTTGAGCCTTCCTCAGTGCTAGAACTTCACCTGACTGTTAGCTGGCCTTTCTCAAGGATGCTGGAGCAGCCTGTAATTGCAACATGCGATTTGCAATTATACTTTGCAAAATAACTCAACACAGCAAGTTCAGTACAGGGAGAAGTGTTTTCACAATTTCCACTTGAGTGTGTTGCCTACTTTTGCCAATTATGTTAGTAGTGTCATGTGGAAACCTGAGTTAACTACCACAATATTTATACTCTCTTCTAGGGATGGTTTAATGTGCTTTATGAACTGATGTACATAACATCTCTCTAGCTGACTCAACCTTTAATTTAGCTCTATTGACTAGGATGCAGTAAAGATTAAATAAATAAAATTATCAGACACTCTGAGTGGTAAATGCAGGTGATAACCAGAATTGAGGAACCAGTCTGAATAAATTTAACAAAATCCTTTGTTGCTCTTGGGAAAAAGAAATACTATTCATCACATTTCCAACTTTGGACTGTTTTTCAAAAACTGTAACAGCATTAAGTGGGGACATTATTTATCAACTTGAAGGCTAGAAAATTCGAGTTTGGGAACATATTTTGAAAAAAATTTTATAAATTTACCAATGTCGGCTACATCTTTGGGCTGTTGTGTAAACACAGCTTCAAGGACCTCTGTTTCCTTCTGTCTATCACTTCCACTTGCCTAAGGGAATGACAGGGGTTCAACAAGAAGAGCTCTCTCGCCACACACAGGAGCTTAAACCTAACCCTGAAGGATTTTTTTTTTTATATTTAAAAAAATGCTTAGATTACATAAATGTTACACAAAAATTACAGGGATTCCCATGTTCCCCACCTCCCACACCTCCCATAGTATCCCACATAAACATCTTTCATTAGTGTGTCACATCACCTGCAATGGATATACACATCCTGGGGCTTTGCCACTAAGCATAGACCATAGTACACATTGTAGACCACACTCTCTCTCACACAGTTCTGTGTGTTATATGCTGATGTAAAATGGCCTATATCTGTCATTGTAATGTCACTCAGGATAATCCCCAAGTCCTGAAAAAGCCCCTGTATTACAACTGCTTTTCCCTTCCCTGTCCCGAAAGCATCCAGTGGCCACTGGCTCCACCTCACTGTTGTAATTTTTTTCCATTGCTTGAATCACAATATGTCTACAACAGAATACCACTAAGTCCACTCTAGTCCATAGCTCTTCCCCCAATCCTGAGGAGTTTGGGATGGTGATGTCTACTCCACCTCCAAGTGAGAAGGGGTTTATATCCCATGGATACGATAGATGGGATTATCCTGCCTGCAGCTGCAGGCTCTCTCCATTCCCTGGGATGGCCATTGTCCATCATTGTCTCCTCACCAGGTGACTTGAGTGAGTCCATTGAGCTGTAGAGTAGGAATTGCAGCTCCACCGAGGTTCCAAGCACAGCTGGCACATGGGCATAAGTCTTCCCTGCACATGGTCCATCAGTCCTTTCTATTCAAACCCTGAAGGATTTTGATCAAATATGTGATATGACTAGGAAAGTGACAGTGGAGAAGACTGGTTGGAAGGAGAAGGTCCTGGGGGTCAGGAGATCAGCTCCTTGACCACCACAGTTATCCAGATGAGAAACAATCTGAACTAAGGCTGTGGTGAGGATAAAGTTGATCCCTCAAGAAAACTCCCAGTGACTTCTCTCAATTAATGGTTCAGTCAGCATACTAATTTCAATAAGAATCATGTTGTCATGGTTTCCTTGGGCTGCCATAACAAATTACCACAAATTTCAGCACTTAAAAACAAAAGAAACTTCTTGTCTCAATATTCTGAAGGCTGGAAGTCCAAAATGAAGGTGTTAGAAGAGTTCTGCTCCCTCTGAAATCTGTAAGGGAGACTCCTTCTTTGCCCCTTATAGCTTCTGGGGTTTGCCAGCAAATCTTGGCACTCCTTGACTTGCAGCTGCAGCCCTTCAATCTCTGTCTCTGTCATCACAAGACATTCTCCCCACATCTGTCTGTCTGTGTCCAGTTCTCACCTTCTTATAAAGACCCCATCACATTGGATTAGGGCCCACCATAATCCAGCTTGACCTCATCTTAACTAATCACGTCTTCAACTTGAGGACTTAGACATGTCTTTTTGGGGGGGATGCAATTCAACCTGTAGCACGTTAGGACAGGGATTGTTAGTGAGAATAATATGAGAAGGCTTTAAGTTGTGCTTCAATCTGGTAAATACTCACACTAACTTTCTGACTGCAGAATGAAGAATAAAGAATAATTTCCCCCAGCTTATCACTGAGAAGAAAAAGCACTTCTTGCTCTCTCTACCCTGGGCGATAGCGGAGCAGCTACTGTCATACACCAACCTCCAAGCCTGATGACTAGCCCACGAAAATAATACCTATACTCCTATATACCTGATCCCACAACGAGAAAAAACATTTTAATTCTGCCATGGTTTCATGATATCTGAATGACTCAAGTGGTTTTTATAAGTGAATATATTATAAGATTCATGTTCTAGAATCAACAGTAAACCATAATGGATTTTGCCATTCATTTGTTTCATAAATGTCACCTTGTAATTAACGGCATAGGTAAAGCAACTTTACAAAAGATTCCATTATCATCTATGAATGCAACTTTGAATCAGTAGAACTGAACTTTGAAGTGTTTTCATTTTACCCTTGTATTTCAAGTATATATTAAGGCTCACACATATAACCAATATTATTTTTGAAGTCTTTAAGGTTCTGTGTTAAGGTGATAAAATTCCTAAATGAAGCATAGAGAATTTCCCTCAAGGAAAGTGACATACCCTGATAGAAGTATGGCATTTGCATACAGAAGCCAGCTGGGTTTGGGAGCCATGATTTGGAGTCTTCCCCCCACATGCATAAACCCCAGAGTATGTGGACAAGCTGTGTCCTGCATAAAGTTAGAGAGGGACCGTGTCCTGTCTTGACAGTCTTCTCTCTCCATTTTAAGTATTATATTATATTCAGATGAATACTAACTCATCTCTATACTGTTATGGTTCTGTAAACCCTTAAATGTTAAATTAAGAAAAAGAAAATGTCTACTTTGGTTACTGAGAGGGCTGCCTTTGGGAGCTTTATTAATAGCTATTTGGCAAATGAAGGTATCAGAATTGTCAGTTATTTGACTTTAAAATATACTGAAATTTATGGTAGAATATTGAAATTCCCTTCTGAATGCCCCATTGTCTGGGTTATTCTTAAGGAAGGTAACTCTGGAAACAAATTTAATGGGAATCCACATTTCAGCTTTCCCTTAGCTCTACCTAATCCGTCAACTTATAAGGAGCATTGGCCACACTGCAGTCTGGCCACACAGCCTTTGCCTTCTGCCTGGCCCCACTGCCTCCCCACCACTCACCACATCAGCCAGTCATTAGTCATTTGCTCACTCAACAAAGACATCTTTCCAAGTCTTACATACCAGGCACTGTACCAGGAACTGGGACTGAGCTGCAAGTAAGTTAAACTCAGAATCCAGCAAGAGGGCCATATATTAAAGAAATAATTATGGAAATAATCAGAATTGTGATGAGGTGACACAGAAGTTCAAGAATCTAGTCCCTTCCTACACTTCTTCTGTACTGTTAAGGCTCTTAAGAATTTTTGGCCCCCTTAATCACAGCATTGGATAATCACTGAGCAAGGAAGTGACGTGATACAATTTGTGTCTGTTCCTAGGTAAATGGAATACAGTTTTGCTTCCTACAGCAAATGTCTTCTAGTGGCAATTCCTCTACATCTTGTAGGAAACATAATAACCCATAATTAACTTCCCTTTGGCTATAGAACTATTTGCTTTTAGCTGGCCATGATTTCTATTGGAAACTAGTTAAAAAGACCATTGGCTATTTTCATGTTTGTTTAATTTAGGTGGTGTTAGAATAACCCGTGCTATTGGCACAAGGATAGACATAATGACCAATGGAACTGAATTGAGAGTTCTGATATAGATCCTTGCATATGCAGTCAACTGATATTCAACAAGGCCACCAAGCCCACTCACCTGAGAGAGAATGGCCTCTGCAACAAATGGTGCTTGGAGAACTGGATATCCATATCCAAAAGATTGAGAGAAGAACATCATCTCACACCTTATACAAAAATTAACTCAAGATGGATCAAAGATTTAAATATAAGAGACTAGACCATAAAGATCTTCAAAGAGAGGAGGGGCCAAGATGGCGTTAGTGTAGGAGGGCACACATTGCAAGTTCCCAGAGCAAGGCGGATTGTGGACGGGTTCCTGCCCGGGGGTCTGTGCTGTGCACGCGTGGAATGAGAAGCTTGGGACATCTATCTGCACGGATCAATGGCATGGACGGAATGGTAGAGATTCGTGAGTTTTAAGCTTGCCAGTGGTGGTTGGCATGGATGGCTGAGCCCTGCGGTTAGGGAGGAAAAAAAATAAAACGGCCGGTTGGAGCCGCGAGCAGGACTCGGCAACCAGGAGTCAGGGCCTAGTGGGAAGGGGCACTCTCTGAGGGGGGGGGGCTCTGGTAAAAGGGTGAGAGAATTTTATTTTCTGGGGATCTGGCTGCCTGGAGCCCCTTGGACATTGGGCGAACAGAACAGCCGGAGCGAATCGGCACCCGGTGGAGGGAAGGGGTGAATCTTTTCGGAGAGGGAGTTGATGTGCCTAGCTGCCCAGGGATAAGCTCCGGGCCGCCACAAAGCCAGGAAGAGGGGACACTCTCCAAAAGAGGGAGGGTTCTGTTGGAGGACAGGGAAGGGAATTTTTTTTTTTTTTTTGCCATTGATCTGGTGGCCTGGACCATCCCATAGTTTTGGGGAGCAGATAAGCCGACCTGAAGCAGCATCAGGCTGAGAGGAGAGGCGAATCTGCAGAATCAAACTGATTTACATAGCAACCTGGTGCTCGGCTCCAGAAGGGGCGGAGTCAGCCATCTTTAGCACTCTGCACTGACTAACATCAGAGCTACAGCTACCCTGGGGAGTCCAGGAAGTGGGATGTGCTTGATCAATTACCACGGGGTCCCCTCCATAAGTGGGTTGGTCTAGAGGAGGAATTATTTTGGGTCCTGTATTTTGCCAAAAAAAAGCGAGAAGATCACTTCAATAAATGAAAAATAAATTCTTTTTAATTTAGTTTAATAGCTAAAAGCTGTTTTAGGACCTGCATATAGAACCCTGCAGGAAATAATTGATAAACACAAGCAGGCAGAGAGGATCCACGTGGACCCTAGGGGAATCATTGACCCTCCTTAGCTCTGTTTGACTGCTTGCCTGTGTGGTTCTTTGGTTTTTCTCTGTTTATTTCTGGTCTCTTGCTTTTCTTTCCTCTCCCACACCCCCTTTCTTTTTTCTTTCATTTTTAAAAACTAGGTGCTGCTAGCTTGTCACTTCTTTGCTGTGCTTCTTCAGTAATTTTCCACTCACTGTCTATATTGATTTTGTATTCCAAACTATCGCTTATCCTTCCTTCATCTTTCTGCCTTCTGCTTTCTGTTGTGGCTCTTAGATACAACATTTTTTTGATAGGCCCACAACTTAAGGGTGTCAATTTCTATTCCAACTATTTTGTTTTCTTCTTTTTTTATTAGTATTAACTTTTTCCTTTCAGCCCTTTCTTTACTATTTCTCTCCCTCCTCATAATTCTAGCCTTCTAAATCACTATATATATATATTCCTCCATTTGTTTTCCCAGTCCATTGTAGGAACTCCACTTTTTTTTCCTATTACTCTACACTGCCTACACAAGTTAAATATTCATCTCATTAAGTCTCATTTGGCCCCTCTTCTAACTTTTATCAATATTACTATTATCCTTCTGCCTTTCTTACATCTTTTGATTCCTCTGGCCCTAATCTTTTGCCTTCAAGGGAACATAGAAAGAAGCAATAAGATAAGAAGAAAAAGTGCCAAAGAGAAAACTTAACTCACACACAGAACCAACAGCTAAATAAAACTCTAGAGCATAGAGAAAAGCTAATCAACTGACAAACCCATCAAGATAATATGATGACCAAAGGGCAACAAAAAAATACAAATGACTCTGAGAAACAGGAAAACATGGATGAGTCCAATGAACAAATTAAAAACCAGGAAGTGATGCAGAACATCGAACAACTAATCAAAGCTATCCAAACAAATATCATGGATCAACTTAAAGAAGTGAAGGAAGAGATTAAGGATATAAAGAAGACACTGGAAGAACATACTGAAGAAATTACAAACATGCCTAAAAAGATAATGGATATGGTGAACAATGGCACAATCCAAGAAATCAAAAAGACACTGGACTCACATAACTGCAGATTTGAACAGGCAGAGGAGAGCATTAGTGATATGGAAGGCAATACAGCTGAAATCAAAGAGATAGTAGAACAGATAGACAAAAAGATAGAAAAAATACAGCATGGACTCAGGGAATTAACCGATAACACAAAACAAACAAACATATGCATTATGGGCACCCCAGAAGGAGAAGAGAAGGGAAAGGGAATGGAAGGTGTGTTGAAGGAAATAATGGCTGAAAACTTCCCAACCCTATTGAGAGAGATGGATGTGCAGATCCAGGAAGCACAGCGCACCCCAAATACTATAAATCCCAACAGGCCAACTCCAAGACATATACTTGTAAAAATGTCCAATGCTCAAGACAAAGAGAAAATACTTAAGGCAGCAAGAGAAAAGAGAACCATCACATACAAGGGAAGCACAATAACATTAAGTGCTGATTTCTCAGCTGAAACCATGGAGGCAAGAAGACAGTGGTATGACATAGTCAAAATACTGAAAGAAAAAAACTTCCAGCCACAAATTCTCTATCCAGCAAAACTGGCATTCAAAAATGATGGAGAGTTCAAAATATTCACAGATAAACAGAAATTAAGAGAGTATGTGGATAAGAAACCAGCACTTCAAGAAATACTAAAGGAATCTCTACAAGTTGAAAGGGAAAAAAAAGGGAGACAGAGTTGGAGGAGACTTTAAAAACAACTGAAAAGTCAAAAAAGAGAAACAAAACAACATATGACATACATTAACCCAAAGAAAAAATGCCTGAAGTAAGAAATTCGTTATGAGTAATAACACTGAATGTTAATGGATTAAATTCACCAATCAAGAGACACAGATTGGCAGAATGGATTAGAAAATATGATCCATCTATATGCTGTCTACAAGAAACCCACCTTCGACCCAGGAATTCAAGGAGGCTGAAAGTGAAGGGCTGGAAAACAATTTTACAAGTTAACAATAGCCAAAAAAGGGCAGGAGTACCTATTCTAATATCAGACAAAATAGACTTTAAATGCAAAACTATTGTAAGAGACAAAGATAGACACTACATATTAGTAAAAGGAGTAATCTCTCAAGAAGAGAGAACAATCATCAACATTTACGCACCTAACCGGGGTGCCTCAAAATACGTGCGGCAAAATCTGGAAAAACTAAGAGGAGAAATAAATGCCTCTACAATTATAGCAGGGGACTTCAACACACCACTATCATCATTAGACAGAACATCTAGACAGAGAATCAACAAAGAAACTAAGGCACTCAACAATATATTAGAAGAACTGGACTTAATAGACATATACAGAACACTACACCCAAATACAGCAGGATCTACATTCTTCTCGAGTGCACATGGAACATACTCCAAAATAGACCACATGCTAGGCCACAGAACAACTCTCAAAGAATTCAGAAAGATTGAGATTATACAAAGTAATTTCTCTGACCACAATGGAATGAAATTGGAAATCACTAAGGGCCAGAGAAACAGGTTAGGCACAAGGATATGGAAGTTAAACAACACATTTTTAGACAAACAGTGGGTCAAGGAGGAAATTTCAAAAGAAATCAATAACTACCTCGAATCAAATGAAAATTACAACACAACATATCAAAACCTATGGGATGCAGCCAAGGCTTTCCTGAGAGGGAAGTTCATAGCCATAAATGCATATATTAAAAAAGAAGAAAGAGCTAAAATTGAAGACCTAACTGCACACATGGAGGAATTGGAAAAACAACAACAAATTAAACCTAAATGAAGTAGAAAGAAGGAAATAACAAAGATTAGAGCAGAACTAAATGAAATAGAGAATAAGAAAGCACTGGAAACAATAAAAAAACCAAAAGCTGGTTCTTCGAGAATATCAATAAAATTGACAAACCCTTAGCCAGACTAACAAAGAAAAAGAGAGAACAGATGCAAATACATAAAATAAGGAATGAGCAAGGTGATATCACTACTGACCCAACAGAAATAAAGAGTATCATAAGAGGATACTTTGAAAAATTATATGCCAACAAGAATGATAATTTAGATGAAATGGACAATTTTCTAGAAACCCACAAACAGCTGACATTGATGAAAGAAGAAATAGATGAACTCAACAGTCCAATTACAAGTAAAGAGATAGACTCAGGCATCAAAAACCTCCCAACTAAGAAGAGTCCAGGACCAGATGGCTTCACAGCTGAATTCTACCAAACATTCTGGAAAGAGCTAACACCAATTCTACTTAAGCTCTTCCAAAACATACAAGTAGAAGGAATATTGCCTAACTCATTCTATGATGCCAACATTACCCTAATACCAAAACCAAATAAAGATACCACAAGAAAGGAAAATTACAGACCAATTTCTCTAATGAACCTAGATGCTAAAATCCTCAACAAAATACTTGCTAATCGCATTCAACAACATATCAAAAGGATTATACACCATGACCAAGTGGGTTTCATCCCAGGTATGCAAGGATGGTTCAATATAAGAAAATCAATCAATGTAATACACCACATAAACAAACTGAAAGAAAAAAATCACATGATCATCTCTATAGATGCCGAAAAAGCATTCGACAAAATACAGCACTCTTTCCTCATAAAAACACTACAAAAGATAGGAATAGATGGAAACTTTCTGAAAATGATAAAGGGTATATATGAAAAACCCAAAGCTAACATCATTTTCAACGGTGAAATCCTAAAAGCCTTCCCTCTGAGATCGGGAACAAGACAAGGATGCCCACTATCACCGCTCCTATTTAACATTGTCTTAGAAGTACTTGCACGAGCACTGAGACAAGAAAAGGACATAAAAGGCATCCAGATTGGAAAAGAAGAAGTAAAAATTTCATTATTTGCAGATGACATGATCCTATACATAGAAAGCCCTGAGAAATCGACAACAAGGCTTCTAGAACTTATAAAGGAGTTCAGTAATGTTGCAGGCTATAAGATCAATGCTCAAAAATCAGTAGCATTTCTATACACCAATAACCAGCAAACTGAGGAGGAAATCAGGAAAAAAATACCATTTACAATAGTAAACAAAAGAATCAAATACCTAGGAATAAATTTAACTAAAGATGTAAAGGACTTATATACAGAAAACTACACAACACTGTTAAAGGAAATCAAAGAAGACTTAAATAAATGGAAAAATATTCCCTGTTCATGGATGGGAAGATTAAACATCATCAAGATGTCTATCCTACCCAAACTAATCTACAGATTTAATGCAATCCCAATAAAAGTCAACACTATATTTTTTAAGGAACTGGAAAAACTAACCACAAAATATATTTGGAGAGGTAAGAGGCCCCGAATTGCCAAAGATATATTGAAAAAGAAAAATGAAGTTGGAGGTATCACATTACCTGACTTTAAAACATACTACAAAGCTACAGTGATCAAAACTGCATGGTATTGGCACAAGGATAGACCTACTGACCAATGGAACCGGATTGAGAGTTCTGATATAGATCCTCGCATATACAGTCATCTGATATTTGACAAGGCCACGAAACCCACTCAGCTGGGAGAGAGTGGCCTCTTTAACAAGTGGTGCTTGGAGAACTGGATATCCATATCCAAAAGAATGAGAGAAGAATACCATCTCACACCTTATACAAAAATCAACTCAAGATGGATCAAAGATCTAAATATAAGAGCCAAAACCATAAAAACCTTGGAAGATAATGTAGGGAAACATCTACAGGACCTTGTAATAGGAAATGGTTTCATGAACTTCACAGCCAAAGCACGAGCAGCAAGAGAAAAAATTGATAAATGGGATCTCCTCAAAATTAAAAACTTCTGCACCTCAAAAAATGTTATTAAGAAAATAAAAAGGCAGCCTACCCAATGGGAGAAAATATTTGGCAGCCATATATCTGATAGGAGCCTAATATCCTGCATATATAAAGAAATCCTACACCTTTAAAATAAAAAGACAAACAAGCCATTTAAAAAATGGGCAAGTGACCTGAAAAGACACTTCTCCAAGGAAGAAATACAAATGGCTAAAAAGCACATGAAAAAATGCTCAACATCGCTTGCTATCAGGGAAATGCAAATCATAACTACAATGAGATACCATCTTACACCCATCAGAATGGCAGCTATTAAAAAAACAGCAGACACTAAATGTTGGAGAGGATGTGGAGAGGGCTCCTATTCCCTCATCCACTGCTGGTTGACTGTTGTATGGTCCAGCCACTGTGGAGGACAGTTTGGCAGTTCCTCAGAAAACTAACAATAGATCTTCTGTATGATCCAGCAATTCCACTGCTGGGTATATACCCAGAAGAACTGACAGCAAAGACACAAACAGATATATGTACACCAATGTTCATAGCTGCATTGTTCACCATTGCCAAAAGCTGGAATCAGCCCCAGGGCCCATCAACAGATGAATGGATAAGCAAAATGTGGTACATACATACAATGGAATATTACTCAGCTGTAAGAAGGAATAAAGTGCTAACACATTGAATAACATGGATGAATCTTGAAGACCTTATGTTGAGTGAAGCAAGCCAGGCACTGTAGGATGAACAGTATATGACCTCACTGATTTGAACTGAGGAAAGTGAGCAGTCTCTGAGAACCATTGTCTGAAAGTTAGGTTAGCTAGAGAGAGAAAGAGAAGAGTAGGTTGTGAACCATCACCCATATGGACATAATCTATGGTAAAGTGATAGAGTATAGTTGCATATTGAAGGATAGGACAAATGGGTAGTGATATTACTGGGTTTGGTGATGCAGCATTGAGAGGTGGGTAGATTAGAAAGGGCAGATTCAAATACCCAGGGCATGTAACTATGAATCTTGACATTCCATGAGTCAAGACAGGGGAATGTCATATGCCCCAGGGGGGT
The DNA here is from genome assembly GCA_026826555.1 of Tolypeutes matacus. Lineage (NCBI taxonomy): Eukaryota > Metazoa > Chordata > Mammalia > Cingulata > Chlamyphoridae > Tolypeutes > Tolypeutes matacus. Next base: position 2,204,948 of record JAKSZT010054406.1, read on the forward strand.
GGTGAGGAAGGAACAGTTAAGATCTAATGGGGTATTTAGTGGTCATGGGAAAAGTTTTTCATTACCTTATAGTAATGGGCACAGGACATGGTAAATATCATCAAAACTTATTAAACTGTATCATCTAAATTGTAAACTATACTGTAAATCATTGGCAATGTTTAGTTGCTATATTTTGCTATCTTTATAACAGTTATAACAATGCTAACATCCAAAAAAAAAAAAAAAAAGGGAGTTTAATATGGGGTGGGGAAAGGGGGGTGGTTTGGTATCTGGGAGTCTCTGGTATTCCGTATGTGACTTTGCTGTGAACTAAAACTTCTTTGAAAATTAAATGAAAATTTGGGAGACTCAAACTGGGGATTGAGAGGGGGAAGGTGTCACGGCACACCGGACATCCAATAACACAGTGATAAAAAGAAAAAAAAGAATTTTTTTAAAAAAGGCATTTCTTTTACTTTTTTTCCTCATTTTTTTGACTGTCCCAATCTGCTAATTATATTTTGTTTTGTTTTGTTTTTTATTTGATTGTTTGTTTGTTTGTTTTCCCTGAGTTTTCTTATGTTTGTCTCTTGCATGTAAGCTTATCATTGTTGTTTCTTTTTCCTATTAAGTGTATTTGATTATTATAGGGGCTACATGTTCATGGAAGATTTAGATCACAGAAGGGTTACAATGGGTACTGCAGGGGATTATTGGTGGGGGTGTCTGGGAGGGGGGATTCATGGGAGTAAGTTCATCTGAATATACAGGAAAGATATACAAAATTGTTCAAAAGATCAAAGGATGGGGCATGGTCACGGTGGGTGGACAATCACTCAATAAATGAGGGAATCTGAATTCCTAGCCTGGAGAGCTCTGCCACATTCTCCAAGGGAGCAGCAACAGTCCTCTGAGTTCAGGGACAGTATCTGTCAAAAGAGGATGGCCCACTGATGAGTTCTTGTTATTGATGACTACCCTTATGAGTCTTTGCTCTTGTAACTGAAACTTAGCTTACTGTTATGGGGTGCCTAAGTGTTGCCACCTGAGAGCCTCCTTGTTGCTCAAATGTGGCCTCTCTCTAAGCCAAACTCAGCATATGAATGCATTACCTTCCCCCCAACGTGGGACATGACTCCCGGGGATGAGCCTCCCTGGCAATGAGGGATTAATACCAAGTGCCAACGTGCAACACAACTGGAAAAAGACCTTGAATAAAAGGGGGAAAGGGTAAAGACAAATGAGTTCAAGTGGCTAAGAGACTTCAAAGAGAGTCAGGTGGTCATCCCAGAGGTAACACTTACGCACGCCTCAGTAGGAGCTCATAGAATATCAAAGTGCATATCATCCCACACAGAGGGCTCCTGAGAGCTCTGGAGACACCCAGATCCTATATAAGGGGGGATAGCCCCAGAGACTGACGCCTTATCAGTGGGCTCTATTTTGGAATCTGTGCTCCTGAGAATGACAGAATTGGACTCAAGTCCTCCCTGCACATGGTCCATCTGTCCCTTCTATTCAAACCTATATGTGATGCTGGAGTTTTTAGGTATACTTCCAGAGACTGGAGTCTCTGGCCTACCTATGTGCCAGGTGTGCGTGGAATCTCGGTGGAGCTGCAACTCCTACCCTACAGCTCAATGGACTCATCCAAGTCACCTGGCGAGGAGACAACAATGGGCAGTGGCCATCCCAGGGAATGGAGAGGGCCTGCACCTGCCAGGCAGGATCATCCCACCCACCATATCCGTGGGATATAAGCCCTCTCTCACTTGGAGGTGAAGTGGACATCACCATCCCAGTCCCCTCAGGACTGGGGGAAGAACTATGGACTAGAGTGGACTTAATGGTATTCTGTTGTACACATATGGTGATTCTAGCAATGGAAGAAATTATAACAGTGAGGTGGAGCCAGTGGCCACTGGACACTTTTGGGGCAGGGAGGGAATGTGCAGTTGAAATACAGGGGCTTTATCGGGACTTGGAGGTTGTCCTGAGTGCCGTTGTGGCAACGGATGTAGGCCATTCTAAATCAGCACACACCATTCAGAACTGTGTGGAAGAGAGTGTGGTCTATGATGTGAGCTGTGGTCTATGGTTGATGGCAAGGCCCCAGGATGTGTAAGTCCATTGAGGGTGATGGGCCACACTTGTGGGAGACGTTTGTGTGGGATGTGGTGAGAGGTGTGGGAGATGGGGAACTTGGGAATCCCTGTAGGTTCCATGTAATATTTAGGTCATCTAAGCACCTCTTAATATATATATATATATATATATATATAACATTTTTGTAAGCAAATGCACATATATGCATATATATTTATATATCATTTTACAGATATTGGTATGTATTGTGAAAAATTGCATTTTACCCACAATAAAAAATAAATTAATTAAAAAAAAAGAATGCAGAATTAGTTTATCACTTTTCAATATAAAGCAACCTTGTAGAGATTCAGTCACCCATGACTGATAATGGGCAAGTAGAAAAAAAAAATGTGTAGGATGGTTTCATCCTCTGTCTTTCAGATCTTTGAAGGAAAGTGGGATTTTTAAAAAATATAGTCTGATCAATTGTTCATAAAGCTGTTTGAAAGTAATATTATCCTACATTGGTTTTCTGATATTTTATGTATAGACGTAAAAGTGCATATATCAGCTACTTGTTTCTTTGAGTATTTGTGTTAATATTTTCTCTTGAAATAAATGTTCATAATTAAAAATTATTGAAAAAAAAAAAGATCTTGGAAGATAATGTAGGGAAGGATCTACAAGATCTTGTATTAGGAAATGGTTTCATGAATTTTACACCCAAAGCATGAGCAGCAACAACAAAAAAATAGATAAATGGTACCTCTTCAAAATTGCACCTCAAAGGAGTTTTTCAAGAAAGTGAAAAGGCAGCCTACTCAATGGGAGAAAATATTTGGCAACCATATATCTGATAGGGGCCTAATATGTAGCATATAAAATGAATTCCTACACCTCAAAAATAAAAAGACAAACAACCCATTTAAAAAATGGGCAAGTGATTTGAATAGACAATTCTCCAAAGAAGAAATACAAATGGCTAAAAAGGACATGAACAGATGCTTAACATCACTGGCTATTAGGGAAATGCAAATCAAAACTATGATAAGGTATCATCTTACACCCATTAGACTGGAGGCTATTAAAAAAATAGAGGACTGCAAATGTTGGAGAGGATGTGGAGGAATGGATACCCTTATCCACTGCTGGTGGAAATGCAGAATGGTCCAGCCATTGTGGAGGACAGTTTGGCGGTTCCTCAAAAATCTAACTATAGAACTGCCGTATGATCCAGCAATTCCACTGCTGGGTATATACCCAGAAGAATTGAAAGCAAAGACATGAACAGGTATGTGCACACCAACGCTCATAGTGGCATTATTCACTATTGCCAAAAGTTGGAAACAACCCAAATGTCCATCAACAGATAAATGACTAAACAAACTCTGGTATATACATACAATGGACTATTGCTCAGCTGTAAGAAGGAATGCAGTATTAACACATGGGATAACATGGATAAACCTGGAAGACCTTATGTTGAGTGAAGCAAGCCAGGCACTGAAGGACAAATATTACATGACCTTACTGATATGAATTAAGCAAACTGAGCAGACTTACAGAGCTAGAGTCTGGAAAATATGTTTACAGGAGACAGAAAGAGAGTAGAGGGTTGTGAGCCAGTGCCCATATAGGCAAAGTCTATCATAAAGTGGAATGGTGTAGTTGTGCAGTAGATGGACATGACAGTGAGTGGTGCAGTGATGCTATTGGGTTGGGTGGTGCTGGCCTGTGAGGGGAGGGGTGGGGGGGTTGCACTGTCTATGGAACTGGGGGGAGGGTCAGGGGAGGGAGCAGATAAACTCTGGGGATTTGCGGGTATGTGGTTGAAACTACAATGTTGGGAATGCTTTTTTGGCAAATAGAGCAGGGAAGGGTTACTGGTTTAGGGTGTTGGATGTGGGGGGGGCATGGGGCCAGGGCACACCTGGGGCAGGCTTCCAGGGAGTTTGTGAGTGTTTATCCTGTCATAGTGTATTGTATCAGTGGGTAGAAACCCATATAATTAATGGGAAGGTGTTGGACTCCTATCTTGGGGGAGTTCTGCTATGTTCTCCAAGTCTCTCAAGAGCATAGGCAGTGCCTAATAGAGGAGGACAGGCCAGTATGTCAAGCTCTCAATTCTGTTGCAAGTAATGATGAATCTTGCTCTTCAAGGAGTGAAGCTTGGTGCTTGCTGTGGGTCCTGAGGGGAGGGAGAGGGAGGAATAGAATAGATGGAACATGAGGCATTTTGGGGGCATTGGAATTGCTCTGCATGATCTTGCAATGATGGATACAGACCATGTTAAATTTCATCAAAATTTATAAAAGTCTATGTTCCAAAATGTAAACCATAATGTAAATCATTGACCATGGTTAGTAGCAATGCTTTAATATTTGTACATCAATTGCAACAAATGTACCACCCACATGTAAAATGTTGGAAAGGGGATAAGGGGGAGGATGTTGGATACATGGGAATCCCCTATATTCTGTACATGACTTTTCTGTAACCTAAAGTGTCTTTGAAGATAAAATGAATAAAATAAGACACTGGGGAATAAATGGAAGAAATGTCACTGTGCATACAAGACAACAGACCTTAGAGTGATGAAAGACATAATACCAAAATTATTTTTTTTAATTTTACTTTTTATTATTTCAAATTCTTTTTAATTTTTTGTATTTTATTTGTCATTTAAAAATATCATTACTTCATTTTCTTATTAATTTTATTTGGTTATTTTGTTGGCTTCATTTTTGAAGAAGTTTTGGATCACAGAAGGGTTACAACTGTGGCAGGGAAGGATCATTGCTGCAGGATGTCATTGATGGGGAATACACGGCAGGAGGTTCACCTGGGGCATACCTATAAGGCATATGAAAGAGTTCGAGTGTTCACGTGGCATTATCACAGTAGGTGGAGATCCACACAATAACCAAAAGAATATCCAATTCCCATCCTAGGGAGTTCTGCTACATTCTCAAATGGGACAGCAAGAATCCCCTGAGTACAGGGGCAGTGACTAATGAAGGAGGATGGACCATTGACAGGCCCTTGATATTAAATGACTGTACTTATGAACCTTTACTTTTGAAATTGAAACTTAGCCTAGTATTATAGGTTGCCTAAGAGTTACCTCCTGAGAGCCTCCTTGTTGCTCAAATGTGGCCTCTCTCTAAGCCAAACTCAGCATATAAATGCATTGCCTTCCCTCCAGCATAGGACATGACTCCCGAGGAGGAGCCTCCCTGGCACGAAGGGATTACTACCAAGTACCAATTAGCAATGCAACTGGAAAAACACCTTGACCAAAAGGGGGAAAGGGTAAAGAAAAATGAGTTTATATGGCTAAGAGATCTCAAAGTGAGTTAGGAGGTCATTCCAGAAGTTACGCTTATGCACATCTCAGCAGGATCTCATTGACAGCCACAGTAAATATTGCCTCAAATAGCAGGGCTCCTGAGGGCTCTGGAGACATCCAGATACTGTAGGCAGGGCTGACAGCCCAGAAGTTTGGTGCCCTGCCAGTGGAACCTACTTTTGAACTTATGCTCCCCGGTATGACAGAGATGGACTTAGTTTTGGTTTGAATTGGACTCAGTTTGGACTCAGTTTCCCTACACATGGCTCTTCTGCCCCTTCTATTTGAACCTATAGTTAGTACTAGAGTTGATAGGTTTATGTCCAAGAGATTTAAATCTTTGGGCTTTCCATGTGCCAGTCAGGCTCCGAATCTCAATAGAGTTGCAACACCTACTCTCCAGTTCATTGAACTCATCCAGGACAACTAACAAGAAGATGTTGATGGACAACAACCATGCCAAGGAACAGAGAGAGTCTACAACTGCAAACAAGATAGTCCCATCCATCTGCCTCATGGGATCTAAGCCCCCTCTCAATTAGAGGTGGAGTGGGCATCACCATCCCAGAAGCCTCAGGATTGGGGAATAAAGGATGGACTAGAGTAGACTTACTGTTATTCTACTATAGACTTCTTGTTATTCGAGCAATGGAAGAACTTTTATTAATGTGGAGGCAGTGGCCACTGGAGGTTCTGAGGGGAGGGAGAGGGGAAAAATAGGTGTAATATGGGGGCATTTTTGGGACATTGGAATTGTCCTGAATGATGTTGCAATGACAGATACAGGCCATTATGTATAGTGTCATAACTTACAAAATTGTGCGGGAGAGAATTTATAATGTAAATTGTAACCCACACTTAGTGGCAATGCTCCAATATGTGTTTATCAGTTGTAACAAATATACCACACTAATGAAGGATGTTGTCAATGTGGGAAAGTATGGGAGGGGTAGGGAGTGGGGCATATGGGTATCCCCTACATTTTTTTATGTAACATTTATTTAATCTAAGTATCTTTTTTTAAAAAAAATTAAAAATTAAAAAAATCTTAAAGTAACCAATGCACTGAGGTCAGGAATTAGTTAAAAGTTGTAAAAGTGTTGAATAGGGCTTTTTGATATAAATACATATACACACATATACATGGAGAGAGAGTTTTTTTTAATTTGTTTTATTGCAGGTGGAGGTAGGTTGAAAGAGTTGAGAAAGTCTTATTTGGAATGTGCAATGCAGTTTGGTTGATGATAAATTTTGCCACTTTTTAATTTGCCCACAATTGAGAGAGTAGTAAGAATGGGTGGGGAGGAACCTAAGCACAAGACTATAGATAAGGGGTCTGTGCCTTCTTAGGGTACAGCTGTTTCCTTGGCTCCTTATCACACAGAGACTTCCACCTCTACACTACCTTTCCCTGCTTGATGAATCCTTAGTCATACTGGCTGTTTTTCAGATTTTTAGCCTGATATTTACCATCAGAGTAACTGAGACCAAGACTCAGTTACAACTCCCAATAATTAACTCTACCTCCTTAAGGCCATATGTTTAGGCAAGGTTTGTGAACACTGGGTAGGGCTGTGTTGGCCACACATACTCAAGAACTGCGTTCAGAGCTTGGAATGCAAACCACTGAACTCAGATGGCATCATCTGACCATCTGGTTGCAATTTTGATACCTTAGCCCTTGGTGTATGATTCCTACATACTTCAATTAACTCAAAATAATCAATTTTTTAAAAGGAAGCCAGAAACATGTCAATGCATATACTTAGTTTATCTTTTCTGTTTAATTCAACTACCATTTAAAATGACATGACTGTTCCTATTTCTAGACTGTAAGTATCAGATTATGTTCAAGCCTCTTGTCAAAAGATGGAATTTTTGCTCTTAAATTTTTTTATTAGGGCTAATTTAATTCTTTGTGAACGATCTCAATTTACCATGACTTTCAGATTCAATAATGTTTGGCAAAAGTATGAAAGAATTTCCTTATTTACCAAATATTTTATTATTAACATGCAATAAATTGTGCTGGAATATTTTGCAAGAGAGATTTCTGTCCCGGTGTATTTAAGGGCCCATCTTTGTAAAAATGTTTTCCTGTCAGCTCGTATTCATGGGGATGCAGATGGGTTTGTGAGTTGAAACAGTAGGTTTGAAGGTTGTCTTAAATTTTTCTGCTCTCCACTGCATTCTGGGAAATTGGGTGGACACAGGCGTCAAAGCCATCTTTCCACCCTCCTTCCACAAGTTTCTCCTTGGATTATTTGAGAATAGAGACATGAGCTCAGCCAGCAGACTGCTGTCTCCTGCACCTCTCCAGACATTTCTGATGAATGGAGGGGCTAGATGGAGAGTGGTAGTGGTGGTATTAGCTAATACGTATGAAATACTATCATGTGCCAGGCCCTACCCTAAGCACTCTCCATGCCTTAAATTAGTTCAGTCCTCATAAAAGCTGTAGGTTAGGTACCTTTATCCTCCCTGTTTTAGAGATGAGGATTCTGAATAGTTTCAGTAGGAGAGCTTTAGGGCTCCTCCTCCCTTCTTTCCTGCTTTCCACCCCTCTCCTGGTGGGCCATTTTCCTCCCGTGGGCCATGTGTCATGGGAGTGGACACAAGCTGAGTTACCACTTCCCTTGGTGGGAGAGGAAGATTCTTTCCCTTCTTGCCTGCCTTCCTTCAGGGAGCCCTGAAAGCTGTCCTGGATACTTCTGTAACTCTGAAGCCAAATCATCTGGTTCAATCTATGTTAGGATTTGTGTTCACTTTATTAAGCTACTTATGTGTTTTTCTCTCCATCTTAAATATTATTTCAAGTTTATTTATAACTTACTGTAGAATCTTATAAAGATAAAAGTTGTTTATAATGACCAACCTCAAGTGCTATAAAAACTTATTCCCTCATTTGTTTATTCATTTCATTCAACAGTTATTTATTAAGCAACTTTCTGTGCTAAAATACAAGCTCACCTGGTACAGGAATTGGATGATCAATCGTCCTGATTGCCCAGGATTGAACAGTTTCCTGGGATACAAGATTTTCAGTGCTAAAACCAGGAAAGTCCTTGGTGGGAGGTGTGGGAGGTGGGCAACATGGGAATCCCAGTGGGTTCCGTGTAATATTTTTGGTAATCTAAGCACCTCTTAAAATATATGTATATGTGTATATATATATATATATATATATAACATTTTTGTAAGCAAATACACATATATGCATATATAAAAATAAATAAATAAATAAATAAATAAATAAATAAAACCAGGAAAGTCCTGGATAAACAGGGATAAGTTGGTCACCTTTTGCAAGAAGTTGGTTAAGATAGTGATGGAGAGAGAGGGTGAAAAGAAAAAAGATGTGGGTCTGAGAATCAGGTGGACAGTGGAATTAAGTGGGTTTGCTCATCTACTAACTGGATGGGAGTAAAATGGATGAGGTGTCTGGGGTGACTCCCAGGTTTCTCTCTTGGTTGGGCATGTGGTGGCACCATTCACAAAAAAAAAAAAAAAAAAAAAAAAAGAAATGAATGAGGATAAGGAGAAGGTTTGGAGAGAGATGAATTTTCATCCATCCAGACCTGGTTGACTTTGAGTTGACTGTGCAACATTCATATGAAGATGTCCAATGCAATAACTGAATCATCAAAGAATAATGAAGCTATGTTTAATATCCAAAACATTTTCCCTTAAATGATTATAGTCATTGCTGTTTATTTCCTGATTTTTAAAGATATCTATTTTTCATTGAGAACCATTTATAATTTTCTGCATTATTAAACAACCAAGAAAGCAAAACAGAGAATCCTCTTCCAATAACCAGAGATGACCACTATTAATATTTTGATGGGCACTATTCCAGATTAATCCACCCATCCATCTTTCCATTTATACATCTATCCATCTTACTAAGACCATGGGGAATTTCTTTCACCCCTCTGTACCTCAATTTCCTCATTTATCAAATGGTAATTTGTATTCACCTATATAGTGAAAATTAAATGAGTTAATAAATATAAATCACTAGAGAAAAACCTGGCACATAGGAAGCACCATCTAAGTGCTAGCTATTATAATATATCCATCTTTTTAAAATAAATGGGCTGTATTCTATATGCTGTTTTGCATGTGATTGTTCTTTTATGTTCACTAATTCTTGGCTATTAAAGATATCTTGTCTTTCTATATAATTCCTAAATACCTCGGGCAAAGATTAGTTTTCATTCCTAAAAATGAAAAACTACAACAAAAACCCACATAATGAGGTCAGTCATTGAAAATGCTTTGACCTGGTCTTCAACCTATAGTGACAGCTTCAAGAGGTAATCTGGTACATAGAGACCGTTTTAGATTATGATTTATAAAAGAAATCACCAGGAAGACTTTTGATTTTGGTCCTTCACTGTCCCTTTGCTCTTCGTTGTCTGCATTAATAATTCTTTTTACCTTTACAATCTCAATGATCACCCTTTAGGCGAGGTTTCTGCCTCTCACCCTGGCAGCATCTGTACGGTATCAGCTCTTCATTCATCCTCACTGTGTGCTGTTAAAATCTAGACTTTGTTTCTGTGACTAAATAGGGGGAATTATACCTTTAGCCGAACTCACTTCTTTTTATTTCTCAGAAAGAAAGAAAAAAAAAAAATCCAAATGACTGTAATCCTTTATCAGAGGCACTTGAAAAAAATCAATCTTTCTCAGGGCTCAGAGTGAGAGCAAAGAAAAATGTATCACTGTATTGGAATTTTAACAAACTCTTCTGACACCTTCTAGAAGTGGTTTGGTTTTTAAAAAGTTGTGTTATGATAACCTTTGTAAAGTCAAGTGATTGAAGTGCAGACATTCTGAGAGAAAAAATGTAACTTCTAAAATATAGGATGAGGGCAAAGCAATTTTTAAATTATGAGGTGAGGATGGAAAAGAAATGATCATTTCTTTTATGGCATTTGATGTATCTTTGCAATCATACTGTTCCTTCAGTTAACTAGGGAATACCTCTTTTAGCACAATTTATATTGATACTTTGCATTTATATAGCATGTTTCATGCCCTGAGCATTTTACTAGCATTAAGTGTAAATAGTACGCCTATAGCCAGGTAACAGAATATCCTGCTATCACAGATGGAGAAGCACCAGCTCAGAGAGCTATATTACTCTGGGGCTCTTAGTCACTGTGAGAAACAGAAATGTGAGTGCAGAGTAGTTTTCCATGTTGAAAAGCAAATTGACCTGACCTAGCAGTTTAGATTGTTTCTGCCAGCACAGGATTCATTATTCCATCTTTTGGAAACAGCAGCCTGAGATTTTTGGAGAATGTTTACTTTCTGTTCCCATGTTTTAGGTGGGGTGAGGATACTTGGTATAGTCCAGTTTCCTGACTACCAAAATGAGAGCAATCCCAGGACAATGACTGGAACCGTGTGTAGAACTTTGGGAGCTTCTCTTTCCACTGGGATTGCCAAAAGAATGTGCTACAAGCCTGATGCTGCCAGAGCAAGCTTGCCATTGAGTAGGGAGAACCACTCTAAATGAAACCAGCACAGATTCAGAAGAGCCAGAAGATGGTAAGTCCTGAGAATATATGATAACTTCTGGATAAAATTGTACCTGACACTAGAACTGGAATTTTCAGTAACATGAGTCAATAAATTACCTGTATTTCACCTAATGAAGGTGACTTCCTTTCATCATTGAACTGAAAGAGCCCTGATATAATGTTACTAGAACCTTTAGAAATAGATCTTTTAGGTTAGATCTTTAAAAATTCTTGATTAGAGCTTTTATACCCTAATATGCATTTCAGTAAATATCAAAAGTTACTCATAATGAGAAAGTCTGTTGAATAAGTAGCCAAATAGAAGTTGTAAATATTAAAGTAATTTTTTTATTTCTGAAGAGTATAGAAAATGTCTCAAGTAAGTTTTTATAAGTAAATCGTTTTTATTTGTAGAATTCATTTTGAAAGCTATTAATTTTACTCATGTTTTTTCCCAACAAAGAAGCATATGAATTACCCTGATGTCAGGTCTGTAACTTCCATTATTTATGTGATTTTTCTTAGACTTTTTTTTCCATGAGTATTCTTCAAACAGCCTCTTATTTTAAAAAGTAGTGATGCAAGTTCATGTATTGCTTGGTTATGGGTATGTATTTGGCAGAAACAATCCAAATGTTTGGGTTTTAAAGGTCAAGACCAGACTAAAATAAAGAATGAACTCTGATTGCTTGCATGAAGCACCTCTCTCCCTGGATTGGGGTTTTCCTGGGTTGTCCATTGAAGCGTCTTCAAAAAGCCTGACTGAGATGGAGAGTTCATGTTTCTCATTAATCCTGATAGAGTGTAAGACTTATTGGGCTAATGATTGCCTCCAAATAGCACAAAAAGTATGAGAATTGAGTTTTCCATATAAGTTGTTGTAATAGTTTGAAGCTGGATGGACCCAAGAAAATCATGTTCTTAAAGTTAATCCATTCCTGTGGGTGTGGACCTATTGCAGGTGGTACCTTTTGATTGTGTTACTTCAGTAAGGTGTGGCCCAGGGTGGGTTGTGATCCTCTTACTGGAGTCCTTTATAAGAGAATAAAATTCAGAGGAAGAGAGAGAAAGTGACAGAAGCCAGAAGAGAAGGGAAAGATAAGCAGACACCGCCATGTGCCTTGTCAAGTGACAGAGGAGTCCAGGATCACAAGCAGATAGTCTTCACAGAGAAAGCATTTGATAATGCCTCGATCTGGACATTTTTCTCAGCCTCAGAACTGTAAGCCAATTGTAAGCCAATTGTAAGCCAATAAATCCCCATTTCTGGTATATTGCTTTCAGCAGCCTAGCAAACTGGAACAGTTGTTAAATAAATTTTGGGCTCAGGTAGCTTAATTCTCACCTTTTCTTGCTTCTATGTGTAAAAAATAATTAAGTGCACTATTAGCTACATGCAGGTCTAATTTGAGATGTCTAGACCAATATCTAAACCGCTAACTTACAAACAAGGTTTTCTAATTGTAAGATAGGCGGAGTAAGATGAAAGACCATAACTTTCAGAGTGGGAACTTGAAATGACTTGAAGTAGAGGAGAATGGAGTTACAAAACGACTTCCCTACAGGTAGATATGGGGCAAGTCTGAGGGCATGGTGGTATTTATAGCATTGGAAGGCGGGCAGGGAGAAAGTAATTAATATAACTACCAGTCATTGAATGCTGATTATATGTAAGGTGTTGACACTTTAAAAGCACTCTAATTCCATCCTCATGCCAATCCCACAAGAGAGTTATAGGTACTTTATGATCCCAATTTTATCTATGAATAAAACTGAAGTTTAACAAGGTTTAGTAACAGTGGTTGTGTGGTTGAGCTGGTCTGTCTGCAAAAACCCCAGCCAGTCTATCTGGGTTTTAAACTCTCTGCTCCATGGCCTCGGTCTGTTTAAGGAAGTGTGAGAGTACCATCACCATTCAAAGGAACAGGGATGGAGGCATTGTCAAGAGCTCAGTGCAAACCAATCTGGATGAGAACAAATTAAGAAAATCAGAAACATTTCTGCATAGTCTCATTACAATCACAGTAATTGATATTTTCTTTTTGCTGTGTTTGTTTCATTTTCATTCAAACAGGACTTCCTGAGCCCCTTCTTTCTATGAAGGAGGGGAGAAGGATCCAAGGAAATAGATTAGGAGGGCAGATCTGTGGGGCAGAGATCATGAAAAGGGCTTTGGCAGGTCTTTACAGCCTTCCACGCCTCACTTTTCTCATCTGTAAAGTGAGGGCCTTGAACGTATGGCTTTTCTAACAATCCGTGCTTCATATGTTGACCCTATAATGGGCCTATTGAGTTTTCCTTCCTCTCTGGCTCTTAAGAGCTGAGCTTTCCTAATTTTGCCAGACTGAAGGCAGGAATCTAATCTGCCAGTCCCTCTGCAGTAGCATCATCCATACCAGTTGGTCATTGCTCTGGCCAGACCAGTTGTAAATATTTACTGTGAATATGATTCCTCATCTATTTTTATGGTCAGTCTTTCAATGATTGCTGTTAGTAAGATTTGCTACTTCTGATGTAGGTGGGTTAAAAACACCAGTCATCCAAGTTTATTGTACCTGGGTATAACTAGACTTCTTGAACCTCTCTTAAGCAACAGATTGGATTTGGTGCACCGACTTTGTGACCTATGGCCTAGGCTAGTGACCTATTTTCACTCTCTTTCCCTCTCTTTCTCTCAATAGAACCTCAGATGATACATTGGTAAGAACAGGTACTTAGTTTGAAGTGCAGGGAGGTAAAGTCCTATGGTTCCAGCCTCCCCTGGGCCCACATGCTTCAGAAACTATTGGGGCAGAGGGGGACACCATTTGAAAACCTTTATTATGGGGGTATTCTTAGTTTGTCTTTCCATAAGATTTTATAAGATTGTAGTTTTCTAAAATTTACCCTCTAGATAAAAAGCATTATACTGATTAAAAACAACAACAACAATATTAATGACTTTTTTCCTTTATTACTGGCTTTAGGTAAAAAGATGTTTTGAGATATATATTTATGTATAATTATAATCTATGATTTATATGTCCCATAGAGATAGATTCCTTTTCCTGAAGCATCTTAAAACAGCGAGCAATTCCTGTTTGACTGGGCAGCCAATCTCACCTCGTAGATAGCCTTGCACATGCTATTTTAAATCAGAGTACACACACCTAACACGGGGACCATGACTGAATTAAAGTTCCCAGGATGTGCACTTTAAGTATTACTGGATATAATAACTGAGGAATCAAGCTACTGGATCATACTATTATGTACCAGGACCAAAAATTACAGTTGTTTCAAATAATGTTACAGTATGCTCCATAAATTCACTAAGGTGACCCAGGAGTGTTGATGTGAATTTACTTTAGCCTCGCTTATTGTCACTTAACAGAGTAAACAACAAGTGATGGCTCTTCAAACACTAATAGGAAATTACAGTTATAGTGAACACAAATGCCTCATTAGGTCTAGTCAAGGTCTAGTTCCCTTTTATAGAGCTAACTGGTAGAAAGCGTTATTTTTAATTTATGAATGAATATGCACAGGAATCTTAGCTCTCCTATTTACATAAACATAATAGACAATTAATCTTCAGCAAAGTACTTAGAGCAGGTTTAGGAAATGCAAGCCACAGGGTGGTGGTTTGAACTTGTATATGCCCCAGAAAAGCATGTTCTTAAAGTTAATCCATTTCTGTGAGTGTGGACCCATTCTAAGTAGGATCTTCTGATGAGCCTACTTCAATTAAGATGTGACCCACCTCATTCAGGAAGGGTCTTAATCCTTTAACTGGAGTCCTTTTTTAATGAGATGAATACAGGGAAAGAGGGAGAGCCATGGAAGCAAGAAGCTGAAGGCAATGGAACCTGGAAGAGAAGGATGAGACCAGCAGATGCTACCATGTGCCTTGCCATGTGACAGAGGAACCAAGGGTCACTGGCAGACAGCCTTTGGGAGGAAAGCATTGTCTTGATGATGCCTTGATTTGGACATTTTTCTCAGCCTCAAAACTGTAAGCTAATAAATTCCCATTGTTCAAAGCCAACCCATTTTATGATATCTGCTTTCAGCAGCCTAGCAAACTAAAACACACAGCTAAAGTAAAAAATGTAGTCCCAAAATATCAAGTGCTTTAACCACCAAAATTCCACATTTATTACCATTCTATCTTGCTGATAAGCTCACAAAACGTACTGGTAACAGTTTAATGAGATTATAAGGCATCCATATACTTTGGTTAAATTAATAAATCACTTAATGTTGGTCAATTAATTGACACTGGAAAAGGTCTCTAAATGTTTGGATTGGGAAAAAAGGCATCCTTTAAGTAGATTATAAATTAGTTTAAACTTTTGCAGAAATTTGTGGCGTTAGGTTAGTGCTATTTAGAAAGGATTTGTCTATATGAATGAGGCATGGGAGAACTTTCTGGTATGATGGAAATGCTTGCTATCTTGATTGATAGACTGTGTAGACAGATGTATATATTTATTAAAACTCACTGCAATGTATATTTAAGATTTGGATGTCTCACTGCACATATGTGAATATCTATACATACATACTTACATATAAAGATAGGAGAAATAAAGTTTTGAAAGTATCCCTGGAGCCAGCCATCTCTGAAGCTAGACTCACCCTCCCATGATTTGGATGCATGTACCAATAAGCCCCCTTAGGTGTAAATCCATTTTAATTGTGTCTTTGTTATTCACAGCCAAGAGCATATTAATAGAGAATTCTACCTGAAATCTTTTTGTTTGTGGAGAGGAGTCACTGTCCTTGTCTCCATCAGTGTGAATAAGACCCATTTGCTTCAATGGCCTATTTAGAGCACAACTTGCTAGATTCACTCAGAAGCTGACTTTTGGGAGAATGGAGAAGATGCAAAATGAGTCTGTGGATGTGGAGCAAGGCAGAACTGTCTTGAAACCCTCTCTCTCAGAGAAATGAGATGGTACCCTTTACACCAATCAATACTTTATTCCCAGAGGAGATTTCCTTCAACCAGGGCTGCTAGACTACTTGTGAAATCAAAAGGCAGAACTTAAGTCTTCAGTAGTAATGTCTCTTTCCATGTAGTTGGGAACCTTGTACAATGCGATAGCCACAAGTAAGTTTTCGAAGTAGAAATACAAGTTTGATCGGGTCAAAGTTACCACTTTTCATTTTCTTTCAAAAGGATTCCTCATACCTTGGGGGCAACAAGAACAACAAAAACCTACAATCTCTGCACAGGAAAAGCAAAAATTCAGTCATGTAGTGCAGTCAATTCACCTATCTGTAGCTTCTTTTTCACTTAGGTTTGCGCTTATAAGCACAAGGGGAGTGATCAATAATGGCCTTAGTTTCATAATTCAAATACTAGTAGTGCCAAAATAGAAGCAAGATCAGCTTAACTAAATTTGAATAGCTAATATTTGATTTCTACCCAGAGGAAGCAAACCAAATTTTCACAAGTGCCTATTTATTATAAGCATGAGACTAGATATTTTTCATCCTTAATCTTCACTGCAACTCTGCAAGAATATGATCATTATCCACGGTTTTGCAGACCACAGGCCTCATAAATGCAGGGAAGATGTCTATTTTGTCCAAAGTAGGCATCGAATATCAGTTTGATGGGGTCAGAGAAGTTAAGTAATTTACCTAATAGCCTTGACATAGCACTGATTTTAAAAGATCCCTTCTGCCTCAGTACCTGCTAGTCTTAGGTTTAAAATTTTAAAGTAAGAGAAGATTGTTTTTGGCCCCATCCACCCCTCTTTCCTTTCCTTCTTCTATCTTTATGCACCTTCTCTCGGATCCTGTGACCTGAAGATTTAGTTGTTGCACTGGGCCACCATGACCCAAAGCCACAGCAGATTACTAGGGTTTAGCCAGAACAAATAGAATTCCTAGCCAAAAAAATTCTGGTCACAGAAGAGTGTGATCAGAAAACAAGAATGGACTTTATTATATTTGGGAGCTGTATTAGCAAGAGTTCTCTAGGGAAATAGAACTGACAGGAGATATCTGTAAATAGCATGAGATTTTATAAAATTGTCTCACACAACCGTGGGGATGCACAAGTCTAAATTCCGCAGGGCAGGCTGCAAACCAGGGCCTCCGATGAAAATCCTTGATGAGTTCCCAGGAGCCACTGGCTGTCTGAAGTAGAGATCAGAATTCTCTCTCTGAAGTCACTTCCCCTTTTAAGGCCTTCAACCGATTGGCTCACTCATTGCTGACGGCAATCTCCTTAGTTGATGGTAGATATATCCAGCCATATATGCAGTCAACTCACTGCAGTTAAAAGTCCATGAAATTCCCCAGTGCTTGCTTGATCAAACAACTGGGCACCATTACCTGGCCCAGTTGACACATTAGCCTAACCATCACAGTATCCATATGGATAGAGAAGGAATTTAGATGAACCAAAACTATAGTACAAAAAGAAGGTGAAATCAAATAGGAACTAGGAATCCAGAGAAAAGGTAGCACTTGTTAAAGACATTGCCTTTGAAGTCAGAAAACCTGGAGTTGTAATTTAAGTAGTATTAGTTTAATTACTCAGTGTCCTCATTTGTACTATCGTTTTAATGATCAAATAAAATAATTTTTGTAAGATACTTTGTAGAGAATGTGACACATGGCTGGGGTGCAATAAATTTTTGATGATGATGATAATGTTGCTGCTTAGATGCCTAAAACCATAGATAGCTAACAATTAGCAATGAAAGAAGCAATAAGTTGTCCTGAGCTCAGCACTAAGAGGATTCCTGTTTTGTGCCCTTTGCTTCTTAAGGTTATAGCTTTGCAGAGCTGACCCTGGGAAATCCATCTAATTGCTTCCTTCCTAGTCTCTATTTCTAAGAATGCTCAGATTCCTCAAAGTGTACAGTACATTATTTTCCCACTCAATTTATCTCCCCTAAAAAGCCCCACTCTCTTCTTCATCCCCATCAAAACTACAATATCCTCAATGCAAATAAGCTCTCAACTAGGTGTTAGGGATAACATTATTTTATTAAATTAATTAACTCAAAGGTAAGAGTCTAATGATCCTTCCTTCCTTCCAGCTTTTTTTAAAAGAAGTGAATTTGTCTTGAATAGCCTCATATACTTTGAGATTTAGTTGGTGATACAAAGTGCACTAATGAGTTCCATATAGTATAGGGAGATATTTTTGTGAGGGAGACTGAAGTCATATCCCATATATGTAAAGCCCACTGAGCATTAGTAACTTTCATTTCTAAGTGTTCTGGGCAACCATCTGAACATATTTTTATAACAACCTATCCCCCAAATTATTATGAAACCTGAGATATCTGTGCATCTTTTTACATAGACAGTCAAATATCCTGGTTAATTATAATATAAGTTAATTCATTACTGTTAAGTTATATAACTCCATGTAAGACAAAGCTGAAGGGAGCTTTAAAAAAAAAAGAGAAATCTTACTTTGGTAACTATCTTACTATCTAACTTAATCTGTCACTCCTCTAGAACCAACGGTATAACTGCTTAATTTGACATCTGGCTCATTTCATGAAGTTAGCTGCACTGTCTGTGAAAAGAACCATGGGTACAAGCTGTGAGTACTAAAGACTTTGCATTGTTTCAGCCATTGACCTTCAGCACCATGGAGAGAGACAAGAGCCCTTTCTTACATGATTCTATTTTCTATTCCCATCCTTTCAGAATGGTTGCTCTACATGTGACTTGGGCGCACCCTCTGTATATTGCAAGCTATTTGATCATTGTGCAAAGTGGCCTGTTTGATCTGCTTATTTTCTTCTTTTGAAAGTCGTTTCTCTATTTTGTTGATAGCACATTTGTTCTTTGCACTTTCAAAGAATCCTTTAGAAGAACAGATAAATGTGTCTGTCAAGACAAAGGCAGTTGAATGTGTTCCCATTTTCCCTTTTCAAAAAGCTCTTCTTTAGATAAAGACTTGCTTCCTTTTCTTGACTTAATGCAGATATTTTGGAGCTGTGGACTTTTTTAGTCACCCACATCAAATTGTCTCCCTAGAAGATATAAAAAAGGATCTTCTAACTCTGCCATGAATATTTGACAAATCGCTTGAATATTTCCAGTGACTCTTTACTGAAAAAGAATTTTCCTCCTGCCCATAGTAAATGGTTCACACATCTTTCATGAACTTTATTAATGGCTTACAGTTGTATTGAGGACCCTTGGCATTTATGAATTTAATATAAGTGGTTTTGACTGTTTGCAGGGGGACTAAAAGTCCACAACAAGCTTTGATTTGAAATTTTGCTGAGGCACATGTTCAAATTGAGCACATAGCTAGGCTGATGTGTGGGAACAAGTCAAGCTGCTAATGGATAATTCTAGCTCACCACTTGACACCCACATTTCAATACACAGATTATTCTCTCCTAGCTGGATATATGGTAATTCCTCTATAGTAATTGAAACTTTTGCTTCTTTGTGGAAAGTGGCCATAGATCAGAGTAGAATCTTCCTTAAAGTTTAAAAGGTTACCTGACATTGTGAGTTGCAAAAATGCCAAAAGAAAGCCAAAATGAAATGTGATCCTAGAGGATACAGGAATCTGTACAAACTAACATTCACGAAGTGAGGATTTGGGGAGGTAATTACATATTCATGCAGAATTGTAAGGGTTTATTCCAGATATGACAAGCAGATTTCAACTTGGATACTGTGATGGTTAGGCTAATGTGTCAACTCGGCCAGGTAATTGTGTCCAGGTGTTTGTTCCAGCAAGCACTGGGCTAATTGTAATACAAGAGCATTTGTGGACTTGAATCACCAGTGAGTTTACTGCGTGGATGGCTGATTACATCTGCACCAATCAGGGAGATTAAATCATCAATGGGTGGTGCTTTTATCCAATCAGTTGAATGCCTTAAAAGGGGAAGTGATTTCAACATTCAGAAAGAATTTCCCAGCTCATCGTTGGACAGGCAACTTCTCCCAGAAACTCATCAACGACCTTTCATTGGACTTTCATCGGAGCCACTGGTTTGCAGCCTGCCTGCAGAACCTGGACTTGTGCATCCCCACGGTCGCGTCAGAGACTCTTTTAAAATCTCATATTATTGACAGATATCTCCTGTTGATTCTGTTTCCCAAGAGAACCCTGACTAATACAGATACTTACTCTGATTGACTTGTAAGGATGTCCATTTATTATACTATGCCTTCCAGTGTAGTTATTTATAAGTCTTCTTTACCTTCTTCCTTACCACCATGCAAAAAATAAATTGAAAAATCATTATGGAGGATATTGTCACTTGCTTACCTAACATCCACCTCCATTATTCTCCCATTCTAACAGAACCACAATTTTTTATTTCTTTATCAGGTCCTCCCTTAGATTGCTATATGCTTTTGAGTGGGAGTGGGAATACTGATTATTCAAAGCCACAAGTGGCATTCCTCCTAGAATCTATTCTTGGTCCAGGGCTTACATTCTATAATAGGGGGGAAGTTCTCCTCTCTTTGTTCTTGTCTTCCCCACCCCTCACCTTGTCCCTCTTCCTATCTTCTCTGAGTCCTCTCCTCCTCATTCACACATTCATTCACAAAAACTATATATCAACAGGGAAGCATCCAATTCAATTACCATGAGCTGTGGCCTTGTGACCAAAAAATGGAACCTGACCTAAGGGTGGATCTGATGTTGAGGATAACAAGGTGACCAATAGAAATAATTGGGTCTTTTTTGATGATCAAGCACATGGTGGCGTCCTCTTCTCTCTCCTTTCCCCTCTCCCCCCGGCCTCATTGTTTTGAGCTAACATGGCTTCCTTGGCTCCCAGGGCCTTCTCTCTCAGCCTCTGGGCTCCTCTCTGTCTCCACAGATTTTTTGCAGTGCCTGTGGCTTTTTAGTTCTCCATTTATAAAGGACTCCAGTCAGAGGCTCAAGATCTACACTAGGTCATGCCCTACTGAAGTGATCTAATCAAATGACCCTTAATTGATCTAATCTAATAAAAGGTTCACAATAGGTGCAATTTAAGAACATAATTTTGTGGGGTCCCCAAAAGACTCAAACCAACATAAGTACTCAGCACATTTTGGGATATAATTGCTTTGTGTTTGAGTAAATAAACGTCCCCTAAGGGCAAGAAACGTAGCAAAACTTAGTCACAAAGGTGAAAAAAAATACTTCAATCAATTTGTCATTTCATCTGTAAAGTGACACCTTGAGCAATTGATTTTTTATTTTTTTAGTTACTGGGGCCAGGGATTGAGCCCAGGACCTTGTATGTAGGAAACTGGCACTCAACCACTGAGCCACATCAGCTCCCCTGAGTTAGTTTTTTAGTTTGTTTGCTTGTTGTTTGTTTGGTGTTTGTTTGTTTTTTGTTTTTAGGAGGCACCAAGAACCAAACCTGGGACCTCCCAAGTGGGAAGCAGGCACTCAACCACTTGAGTCACATCCACTTCCCAAGCTATTGATTTTTATTGTGGTTTTGTCCATATAACACCTAAGAAGCCTATAAATTTGTTCATTTTGGTTGCACAACTAATTAATTCGCCAGAGAAAAACAATAAAACTACTTATTTGACTGAAATGACCAGCAAGTTCAATTGAAATTGTAACTCCTTCAGCCCCATGGAAATAAAGTTGGCTGGACTTTTTTCTTGATTGAGAAAAAGGGGATTTCACAAAATTGACTAAATCAATTATTCTGATGTTCCAGAGATGCAGTCTTATTCAGCATTTGAATACCAATATCATGCTTCCAAGCATGGTAAAACTGAAGTTTTATTTTAAAAGTTCCAAAGTGAAAAGAGAAAGAATAGAGTGGAAGAGAAAATGGCTAAAACCTCTCCAAAACTGGTGTGAAGATAGCTTCTCATGTATTCAGGGGAACATACCCAAGTCCTTGTCCAGAGAAGACTAAGAAAGGTTTTCCACCAGAGAAGCCCAAGAGAGATTAGTACCACTCCTAGTGAAGGAGAAAATCCAAAATTCAGAGAAATAATGCTAAGCATTGTACCTGTGACATGAGTTAAGACTCTAAACAGAAAACATCATGATGTCAGGAGCCAGGAAAAAAAAAAATAGAACAGATTGGGACAAAAGTTCATTGAAGATCTTTTTAACAATATGGGCATACAATGGTCCATTTATATGATGTTTGGAGGGTATCTCTGGGTCATTTCTTAGTTTGTATCCTCACTAACTTTGTTCTAAAGCTTGATTTTCTTCTTATTTAAAGCCTTGTCTTCCCTAAATTCTCTTTTCAGATGCTTTCCATCTCTTCTTCCCTTTTTCCCTTATTTACTTTCTCTGACAAAGGAGTGTTTCTTTTGCTTTCCAAATGTGATTAACCCCTTATTTACCTGTCCTTTTTATTTCTTTTCTTTTGCAAGGATTACAATCTCAAAGGTTTTCAGAAACCAGGTAAATAAACAAAGTGGCCAGTTAAAAGACATGGAAGATTTGTGGGGACTGTGTTGAACTAGAAAGTGTATATCCCATAAAAATATTTTAAGTTTGAATAATTCTGTACTGGTCAAATATGCACATCTGCTGGCTCCATTGGGCTTATGGGTCACTAGTTTGTGACTGAAGCTTTCTCAGAATTGAAAGTTACTCTCACTCCTCCTTTCTCCTCTACCACAAGTCTCTCTATAAAAAAAATACAATCATCCTTCAACCTGCTACTCACTTAAACAGCATCTTTCTTTCATGACTGTGTCTGTTCTCATTGTTCTTAGTTCCACAGCAGCTTTCTCTTTTTAAAAAGGCATCTTTACATTGAAAAACAAATTTATTTTTGAGATATTTATTACATATTAAAAAGTACTTAAAGCAGTAAAATTAATACCTGCGAAGCTATTGTATACATTTAATAGATGACATTATTTCTCCAAATTTGATTCCTATAAGGTTTTTTCTTAAGAAATAAACTTACAGTCCTATCCCCATTCTTATTTTTCCCTTCTTAGGGGTAACCACTAAACGGAAGCTCATGTGTATCAATTCCATATGTTCATAAAATCTCAACTCATATGCATACATACGAGTGTGTGTCATAAACAACATGTGATGTTTTGTGCTTTTATAATTTAGATATATTTTTCATGTTAAATATATCCATGAAAATTGCATGATAGTGATTTTCCACCTTGATAACTACTATAACCAGTGTATCAGTGAATATCTTCATACACTACTAGTTCTTGCATATGAGAGTGTCTCCAATGTATAGTTCTTCAACTGGGTGGTTTATCATTTTTAAAACTCAACTAGATGTCAGCTCTGCATAAAAATTCCTGTTTCTTACATTTTTACCAGCACTTGACGTTTCTAGACTTTAAAATTTTGTCAAATTGATGGATGTGAAATTGTATCTTAGTGTTATAATTTGCATTTTCTCATTATTACTTGAATTGAGCAAATCTTCCTATGCATAGCAGCCATTTGAAGTTCTCCTTTTGTGAATGACTTGACCATGACCTTTGCCTGACTTTCTACTGGTCTGTAAGACCTTTTGGTTTGATTTGTAGGAGATCTTTATATATCTTGACTCTGCCACTTACTAGCATTTTGACCTTAGGTGACTTAGTTAATTTCTCTCTGATTTAGTTTCTGCCTTTGTAAAAATGGGAAGAATAATATACCTACTCCATGAATTTGTTGCAAGGATTAAATGAGTTTGCATGTAAGGATTTGGAACAGTCAACATTATATAAGTTTTTGCTACCTTACTATTATTATTATTATTATTATTATTACTATTATCATTACTACTACTACTACTACTAAACTTTAATTACTTCACAGTGTTAAAAGCTAATCTCCTAGCAAACAGCTTATCTTTTAAATTTGTTTTATGATATCTTCTATCATATACAAAATTTTAATTTTGAGGTAGACAAACTTAATGATGTTCTTTCTGGTTTGTGCTTTTTGTGCCTTGTTTAAGAAAGTGTTCTCTAGCTTAACATCAAAAATATATTCTCCTGTATTTTCTCATAAATAATATGTATTTGGGATTTCTGTTTTTGTTTTTGTTTTTTTTTAATTAATTTTATTTATTTTTAAAGGAGCTTTAGATTACATAAATGTTACATAAAAACAATGGAGGATTCCCATACGCTCCACTCACTCCCCCTCCTACACTTTCCCACATTAACAACATTCTTCATTAGTGTGGTACCTTTGTTACAATTGATGGACACATATTGGAGCATTGCTACTAACCGTGAACTATAGTTTCCATTATAGTTTACACTCTTTCTTGCACAGTTTTGTAGGTTATGACAAAATATATAATAGCCTGTATCTGTCATTACAATGTCATGCAGGACAATTCCAATGTCCCCAAAATAACCCCATATTACACCTATTCTTCCCTCTCCCTCCCCTCAGAACTTCTGGTGGCCACTGCCTTTATATTAATGATAACATTTCTTCCATTGCTAGAATAATAATAAGTCTATAGGAGAATAATATTAAGCCTACTTTAGTCCATTGTTCATTCCCCAATCTTGAGAATTTGGGGATGGTGATGCCCACTCTGCTTTAATTGAGAAGGGGCTTAGATCTCATGGGGCAGATGGATGGCACTATCTTGCTGGCAGTTGCAGACACTCACTGTTCCTTGGTTGTTGTCCATCATCATCTCCTTGTTAGTTGTCCTGGGGAGTCCAATGAACTGGAAAATAGGTGTTGCAAATCTGTTGAGATTCAGAGCTCAACTGGCACATGGACTTAAGTCTCTGGGACATATATTTATCAAGTATAGTGCTAATTTTAGGTTCAAATAAAAGGGGCAGAAGAACCATGTGCAGGGAAACTATAAATGAGTCTAACTCTGTTACATTGGGTAGCATAAATTCCAAAGTAAGGCCCACTGACAGTGTGCCAAATTCCTGAGCTGTCTGCCCTGCTTATAGTATCTGGGTGTCACTAGAGCTCTCAGGAGCCCCACTATTTGAGGTACTATGGCAGTCAATGACATCCTGTTGAGATATGTGTAGTAGTTTGGTATTATTTATGAATTCCAAAAACAGATATTGGGTTATGTTTGTAAACTGGCCTGTTTGCATATTAGATTGTATTGGATTCAGAGGTTTCACTTTTACTTGATTAAATAATGATTAAGGCTTTGATTGGGCCACGTGAGGACATTGAGTCTCTGCCCCCTTGGTGGGCGGGGACTCACAGAGAAAACTACATGGCAGAGCAGAGGAGTTAGTCGGAGTTTTGAAGCTAGAGTTTTAATGCTAGAGCCTGGGAAGTAAGCACACAGAGGAGCAGGGAGAAGGCTCGATTAGACATGGCAGAGGCCCTAGGAAGAGAGACTAGCTGTTCACCTGATAGTCTACAGCTGGCCTTGTGGAGAGAGCAAAGCAGCTGAGACTGGAGAGGAGCAAGCCCCAGGAAGAGAGGAGCCAAGGAAGGCTGAAGCTTTGCAGATGTTTGCAGCCATCTTGTTCCAATATGTGGCACAGACTTTGGTGAAGTAACTTATGCTTTATGCCTGGTAACTGTAAGCTTCTACCCCACATAAATACCCTTTATAAAAGCCAACAGATTTCTGGTATTTTGCATCAGCACCCCTTTGGCTGACTAATACAATATGCATAAGCATAACCTCTGGAATGACCTCCCAACTCACTTTGAAATCTCTTAGCCATATAAACTCATTTGTCTTTACCCTTTCCCCCTTTTGGTCAAGGTCTTTTTCCAGATGCATTTCTAGTTGGCACTTGGTAATAATCTCTTGGTGCCAGGGAGGCTCATCCCTGGAAGTCATGTCCCACACCAGGGAGAAGGCAGTGAGTTTATATGCTGAGTTTGGCTTAGAGAGAGGCCAAATTTGAGCAATAAGGAGGCTTTCAGGAGGTAACTCTTAGGCAATATATAATACTAGGCTAAGATTCAATTTCACAAGAAAAGGTTCATAAGTACAATCATCAATATCAAGGGCCTAGTGTAATGGTCTGTCCTCCTTCACTAGGCATGGCCCTTGTACTTGGGGATTCTTGCTTTCCTATTAAAGAATGTAGCAGAACTCCTCAGGATGGCAATTCGATATTCTTTTGGTTATTTTGTCGATCTCCACCCACCAAGAAAATGCCCCATGAACACCTGAACATATTCATATAACTTAGATGCATGCCCCAGGTGAACCCTTCCCCATGCATCCCCCCATCACCAACACCCCACACCCATGATCCTCCCCTGTCACATTTGTGACCCTTCTGTGAACTAAAACCTCTCCAAAAAAGAAGCCAACAAAATAAACAAATACAATTAGTAGGAAAATGAAATAATAATAGATTTAGAAATAACCAATAAAATAAATTTTAAAAATTTGAAATAAAAATTTTTAAACATGGTATCTTTCATCACTGTAACTTCTGTTGTCTTGTATGTACAGTGACATTTTTCTTCCATATGTTCCCCCAGTGTCTTATTTTTTTTTTTTTTAATCTTCAAAGAAGTTTTAGGTTACAGAAAAGTCACAGAGAGAATATAGGGGATTCCCATATACCCAATGCCCTCCCCATTTCCCCGTCTTCCCTATTAATAACATTTTACATGCAGATGATACATTTACTACAACTGATGTACAAATATTGAAGCATTGCTACTATCCATGGTCAATGGTTTGCATTATGGTTTATATTCTATTTTCAATTTATCTGAAAATGGTGTGAGGGTGGGATCTCATTTTACCATTTTCTACCTGAAAATACAATTGTCCTAGCATCATATATGGAATGGGCCTTCCTTCCTTCAGTTATTTGATGTTCCTCCTTTTTATGCATTATTCTATGCTCTCATTTACACTTGGGATTATTTTAAAGCTCTCTATTTTGTTCCATTCATCTATTTTTCTTTATTCTTACTACTTTTTAGCAAATTTACTCAAAATATTTGCATTTTTTTCTTTTAGGTATTCAAAATCTCTTTTCTCTTGGTAGTTCTTGAAACTTTTGTTTTCAAATTGACAGTGTCATCTTCCTTTATGAGGGTAGGTTCCATGAAACTAAAAACCATTTATATATGTTGGGTGTCTTGTCCTTTTCAGGGGATCAAAAATCTGGTGAAAGAAATTTTAAGACAAACACTTTTAGTTGAAATTTATAGTCTGTATATTATAAGCCCTTAAAGTATTTCAGAGCCTATTAGTTGCCTAGAGAAGTAAAAAATATATAACTTTTTGGTCTTAGAAGTTAATCTCAAAATGACCATGTTGTGTTTCTTGTTTAGGGAAAATTGTACAAGTTTATTTCACAGTATCATTCATAATGTCACATTCCGAATTCCTTTCTGGATCTAAAAGAATATATCACATTTCACAGATCTGAGTCTGTTGTGATTGACTTGTTGCCATGGGCTTTAAAAATCTTTTAAGGAAGGAGTCAGAAATAGTGAATTAATTTGAAATCCTTTGTTGATACGGATGAAGTGAGAAAAGTATTTATAAAACCACTAATCACACTTCAAAATATACTTGAAAATGAATCAGAAGACAGATGTAATAACTGTATTTTCATTTTGTTATCCCCTCAGAAGTCTCAGCACTTTGGAAAACCTTATTTAAATGTTGAGTATTACTTGTTTTTTTCCCCATTTCCTTTATTTTGATAAATATACCTTGTCATGGAACCATCTGTGCCATCGTGAAAAAGTAGATTGTTACCATTTTAAGTCTGAACGTAGTTTAAATGAATACAAAAATAAAAAACTGGGAAGTGGCTGTGGCTCAATCAGTGGGGCTCCCATTTGCCGTGTGGGAGGTCCCGGGTTCGGTTCCCGGGGCCTCCTGGTGGGGGCGGGCCCGCCCCCACGGCTTGATTGGCTAGCCCGGCGAGCGCAGGCAGCAAGGGGGGGATAAATGAATAAATAAATAAAATCTTTAAAAAATAAAAAAAATAAAAATAAAAAATAAAAAACCAATAAAGCTTAGAATCATAAATCAGGTCAAACATAATTTATAACATATAAACCCTCTGAAAGCACAGCTCTCTATTAGTTATTAAATTTAACTGTGTTCCAAACTTTCTACTAGAGCTTTTCTTTCACTCTTCAGTCTATAATTACAGAATTGTCTTCAAGATAAGGAAAAACTTTCAAGACGGTATTTGATTGATATTTGGCTGAAGTAAAAGTAAAGGGGAAGCTGTGATGGTTGAGTTTGAAGAGGAAGTAATGCCACAGAGATAGTACTATTGATTTTGTGGTTTAACATATGAATAATTTTCTGGAATGTTATTGCTGGTTCAGTTTCCTGAAAGTTAGTCTTGAATCCAGTTTGCCACATAAGGGTACAAACAGCATTTAAAATATGATAATTGAAAAGTCAGCATACATGCTTAATTAAAAAAATAAAAACAAAATCGAAATAGAAAGAAGCTTCCTAAATGTGATAGAATATTGAATAGAATCCAAAGGTGAATGTTTTCCTCAATGGCATTCCTATTAGAATCAGGAGCATTATTGGTGTGCTCACTCTTACCATTATTATTCAACATCATTTTGAAGGTTCTAGTTAAAGCATTATGACAAATAGCATAAGTGATATAGATATTTTTGAGGCAGAAATCAATTTTTAAAATTATTTGCCAGTGATATGATCATATACTCCCCCCAAATCAAGGAAGTCTTATTAAAACTAAAGAGATTCAAGACAAATAACACAAAAGAAGCAATATTTTCCAATTATGTTAGCAATACTAGTTAGATATAGAAACAGGAAAATATTCATCCACCAAAGAAAAAAATCAGAAAAAAACTAAAAATAAATTTAACAAGAAAGGAGAAAGATCTAGTTAAAAAAAAAATAACAGAAGTGTGTTAAATCATAGATAAATAAGTGGAGATATATACTTTGGAATCATAAGATTATAAATATGCCAATCCTTTTCAAATTAACATGTGAATTTGCTATAAATATCTGTTAAATCAATGCATTTGTGAATGTGTCAATACCTGACCTAAGTGAATTTCTCAAAAATGATACCTTAGATCTTTCCAACTACAATGCTTCAAATTCAGAGTCATTTCTGTTGGTATGCCAGGGGCTTTGGAAGGTGCCATAATAATGAAAAGGAATTTAAATCTGTAGGAAATTTTAACAGCAAACAATCAATGGCTTTTGATTGTTAAACCAAACATACATTGTAAGCTTTAACTTTATCTGAAAAAACGAAATCTTTAATTTCTTGAATTGATTAGAATTAATACGTTAACAAGCTATAGATTAATTTTCTTTCGTAAAAGACTATTACACTTATCAGTGCCTTAAATTGTTCTATGCATTTGCCTTGTATTAAGTTTATATTTCTAGATAAAATTTCAGTTCCCAAAGTTAGAATCATAAATAAGGTCAAACATAATTTATAACATATAAACCCTCTGAAAGCACAGCTCTCTATTATTAGTTATTAAAGTTAACTGTGTTCCAAACTTTCTACTAGAGCTATTCTTTCACTCTTCAGTCTATAACTACAAAATTGTCTTCAATATAAGGAAAAACTTTTGTGTGCTACACAGTTGGTACCTAATAAACGCCCTTGGAATAAATGAATCAAGTGTAAAATAGTTGGCACTGTGGTTCAGTTAAGGTTTTTAAATGGAAATATTCTAAAAGACAAAGTGAAACATTTAATGCTGGTGTGATCACCCCACAGAGGCAGGATGATTCCCCACTCAAAATCTGGTTCACGTGTTGAGACTGATGACACCACACACACTCCAAAAGTGTATGAAAAGTATACTACTCACACTGCAAGGCTTTCTATGGAGAGCAGGGCAAGCTCCCAAGCAGGTCTGAAAATGACTTGAAAGAGTGGGCAGGGGCGAATGACTTAGAGTTTTATGGTGGTTTAGGAGTAGAACTGGAGCGAGAGCTCGAGCTCGAGCTCAAGCTCCCTTGCAAAGGCTTGGGCCTGTTGTTTTGAACTTCCCACTGGTGCTCAAGTAGAGAGCATTGGGACTTCTTATTAGCTGCCCAGATGAGGGCCAGAAAAGGAAGAGAGAAGGGTGGAGCTAGAAACCGTCAGCAGTCGAATATCAAAAATGAGGTCAGAATCGTTATTAAGAATGCATTTTTATACAGTTTGGAAATGTGGCATTTTGCTTGTAAGATGATCTTGTGATATCTACTGCAGGACATTAAAAGTCTTTACCCTTTATATTCTTGTGTGAGGCATGGGTCACAAACAAAAATGAGTTGTTTGGCTTAGTGAAGAAAACACATGATTTCCAGGCAGATACACCAGTTAGTCACCAGCTAACTTTTTAACCTTGGGAAGCTTATTTAATAGTTCTGAGACTCAGCATTTTTGTCTAGAAAATGGGATGATGCCCCTGCCTCATAGGATTGTGTTATAGGTTGAATTGTATCCTCCCAAAAGCTATGTTGAAGACCTAATCCCAAGAACCTCAGAATGTGTTGTAGATGGATAGGCAAGTTAAAATGAGGTCATTCTGGAGTAGAGTGTGCCCTTAATCCAATATGACTGCTGTCTTTTTAAGAAGAGGAAATTTGGACACAGGCAGACAGAGGAGAATGCCATGAATTGCCAGTAAGCCACCACAAGTGCAAAATATCATTTAGAAATTATATTAAAGAATAAACACGTGAGAAAATTCTGAAAAACTATAGTAAATAGGAAGTTGCCTACAAGTTATTAAAACTTAATGTGTAACTAGTATAATCAAAACAGTATGTATCTGGCATGATGAGTGAATCATAGATCAGTAGACTAGCTGGGGTTCTTAATCTGGATTTCCATATAACTTGTTTCCTTGCCTAGGTTAACCGATATGTCTCATTTTAGGCATTTAAAAAGATTATTATGAGGAGAGTTCCATAGGCTCCATCAGACTTACACATAGAATCCTAGCACATTAAAAACATCAAGTAATCAAATCAAATCAAATCATTTGAAAACTCTCTTGAAGCTTTAAGAACCCCCTAGAAGGGCCAAGTAGAAACCGATGAACGTATTATTTATCTATTGCTGCATAATACATGTTCTCAAAAGTTAGTGACTTAAACATTAACATTTACTGTCTCACAGTGACTGTGAGTCATCAGTCCAGGTGGGGCTTAGTCTGAGACCCTATCCCAGGGTCTCTCACAAGGCTGCCATCTCATCTCAAGGTTTGTCTGGGGAAGGAGTCACTTCCCAGCTCAATCTAGTAGTTATTGGCAAGATTAGGTTCCTCCTGGGCTGTTGGACTGAGAACCTCACTTCTTCAGTGACTATTGGCTGGAGGCTACTCACACAATACATCTTACTTCTTCTGAAGAAGCAAGCAAAGAAAGACTCAGCAAGATGAAAGTTACAGTATTGTAACCTAATCTCAGAAGTGACATTCCATTCCTTTTTCCATATTCTGTTAGAAGCAAGTCACTAGGTCCAGTTCCCCCTCAGGGGAGGGGTTTACACAGGGAGCAGGGGATATTGGGAGCCATTTTAGCAGCTGCCTATCTTAGTGAAGTTATTTCAATTCAGAGTAGATGGGAAGATTAGTCAATACATACATTAGGGACACTGGGCAACCAAATTTGGAATAATATAAAGTTATGTTCCCTGTTTTACACTATGTATAAAAACAAGCTCCAGAAGAACAAAATATCTAAACCTAAGAAGTAAGATTTTTAAGTATTAGAAGAAAATAGATTAGAACTTCAGAGTTGAGGAGGCCTTCCTAAGAAAAACAGAAAGGCATCACTGGTTAAGTAAGTGACAGATGAGAGATAGATGTGGGAAATGTCTATATAAATGGAGTCAAAACATAGGTGTCATACCAGGAAAATATAATTATTATTTTGTAATATATCAAATATGAATATTCTTTCTGTAGAGAAAAGTTCTATGAATAAATAAGAAAGAGGCAAGTCAGTAGGAAAAGCAAAAGATCTTAATGACCCATTTATAGAAGAGTCATGCAAATAAGTATTTTGAAACATATTTAGCTTCATTAGTAGTTATATACAGAAAGAAATTTTCATCCATAAAATTTTGCTAAAAATTATCAAAACCATAACATACAGTGCTGAAGAGTGCATAAGACATATACATTTGAGGGCTGTAAAATTAAAATCCTTCTATCCTTTGCCTTAGTAATTTAACTTGTAGATATATTCTATAAAAATAGAATGATTTTTCAATGCAGCACTACTTGAAAAACAAAATTTTGAAAAATTCTAAGTAATAATGAGAAAACTTGTGAACTAATTATGACACATTGATAATATGAAATAAACATTCAAACATTTAAAGAATGATATATATATAATGTCATAATGGTCATGATATTGTTAAATGAAAAATGCAAGTTACAGATTAATATCAATAGCATGATTTTGTTTAAATATATAAAATATATATACAATCTCATATATATCTCTCTATATTTCTGTTTTTATATTTTATTCAGAATCACTTTGCATGAAATTAGAAAAAAATAACAATGTGGGGTGTATTTTACTTTCAATGGTTACTTCTTAGAGGAAGTCAGGAAATAAAAAAGGGGTGCATAACTTCTATTATCTCATATTTTAAATCACTTTTTAAGTTGTGGTTTCAGAGTGATAAAAAAATAAGATTCAGGATTCAACATTACTAATAATAGAACATGCATAGATCTTAAATCTTCTCTAGAATAAGGCAAGATATAAATACATGTGATGCCTGAACTGTGTTTCCAAAGTCTTTGTTTTTTGACTAAATAAAATGCCAAAATACCCCCAAATTATGAGGTTTCTTCTAAATTATAATTATATTAATAATTCGAAGGAGAATCTTCTTATAATCTGTATCACTTCCTTTTTCAAATGTTTGCCCTTAGCACACTATAGTCTATTCAACTGAGTATAGTTTAAGGTGAGTATTGTGTGGCAATTTGGGGGAAATTTTCAATTTATTCACAATATTACTTAATTGTTAAATGCATTAGAGTTTGGTTGTCCTTAGGTTTTAAGCACAGAGGTGACCTGAAACTCTGTTCTGTATCTCTTTGATGATCCAACTTTAATATTCCTTCATATTCCTAATTGTGTGAAATGTGGAAACTACATATTTCTAAAATGTATATAATCATTAGATTATTTATTAGAACAAACCTAATACACATCTGCCTAAAACCTTGATTATAGTTCATTTTTCATAGGGCATGAGGGACAAAAGACAGAAAAAAAGAACAGAAGGTAATCTGGGGGAAGCATTTTGCCTTAAAAGCTGAAAGTATAGTGTCTTGGTAGACATCATAAGCTAACTGTGGTTCTGTATAATTCTCCAAAATTGGCATTGCCTTTAAATATTTTTGGTGGTTTCCTATTTTCAAATACATAATGGCATTATTTGGCAAAACTTAGGATTCTGTTCATGAAATCAGATTGCTCCTACGCCTGGCTTTTATAGTATCAGAGAACCATAGAACCTTGCTCATAGTATAGAAATTTAGTCTTCATTGTTTTGGGGGAGGCTTTGGGTTACAGAAGAGTAGCAACTGTGGCAGGGAGGATCACTGGTGCAGGATGTCGGTGGTGGGATGTGTGGGGAGGGATATACCTGGGGCATGCCTCTATAGAATATTAATGTGCTCAAGTGGTCAGGAGGTATTGTCTCGGTAGGTAGAGACCAACACAATAACTGAAAGATTACTGAGTTTCCACCCTGGGGAATCCTGCTATATTCTCTAATTGAGTGGCAAGAATCCCTAGAGTACATGAGCAGTGCCTAGTGAAGAAGGACAGACCAATATGCGAGGCCCTTGATACTGATGTTTGTACTTATGAACCTTGTTCTTGTGAAATAGAATCTTAGCCTAGTATTATACATTGCCTAAGAGTTACCTCCTGAAAGTCTCCTTGTGGCCTCTCTCTAAGCTCTCTCCTTGTGGCCTCTCTCTAAGCCAAACTCAGCGTATATACTCACTACCTTCCCCCTGGCATGGGATATGACTCCTGGGGATGAGCCTCCCTGGCACCAAGAGATTATTACCAAGTGTTGGCTAGCAATGCATTTGGCAAAAGACCTTGACGAAAAGGGGAAAATATTAAATACAAATGAGTTTAATGGCTAAGAGATTTCAAAGTGAGTTGGGAGGTCATTCCAGAGGTTACACTTATGCACGTCTCAGGAGGATCTCACTGATTGCCACAGTAAATAATGCCTCAAGCAGGGGGACTCCTGAGGGCTCTAGAGATATCTGGACACTATAGGCAGGGCATACAACCCCAGGAATTCGGCACCCTGTCAGTGGGCCTTACCTTGGAATATATGATAACCTATACCCCCAATGTATTGGAGTTTGGACTCATTTATAATTTTCCTACACATTGTTCTTATGCCCCTTTTATTTGAACCTATAATTAGCACTGTACTTGTCTAATGTGTCCCAGAGACTTAAATCTTCCATTGGTTCATATGCCAGTTGAGCCCTGAATTTCAGCAGAGTTGCAGCCAACACCCACTCTCTAATTCTTTGGACTTGCCTAGGTCAACTATCATCAAAGGATGATGATGGACAGTGCTCATCCCAAAAAACAGAGAATATATACAACTGCAAGCAAGATGCTTCCATCCATCTGCCCCATGGGATCTAAGCACCCTTTCAATTTGGAAGCAGAGTAGGCATCACCATCCCAA
This sequence comes from Tolypeutes matacus, assembly GCA_026826555.1. Lineage (NCBI taxonomy): Eukaryota > Metazoa > Chordata > Mammalia > Cingulata > Chlamyphoridae > Tolypeutes > Tolypeutes matacus. Next base: position 2,239,497 of record JAKSZT010054406.1, read on the forward strand.
AGTCCTCAAGACTGAGGAATGAACAAACATAACGGGGGAATGTAACTATGGGCTAAAGTAGACTTATTATTATTCTAGTAATGAAAGAACTTGCAACATTGATATAAAGGCAGTGGTCACCAGGGATTCTGAGAGGAGGGAGAGGGATGAATATATGTAAAATGGGGCATTTTTGTGACATTGGAATTGTTCTGCATGACATTGCAATAATGGATACAGGCCATTATACATTTTGTTACAACCTATAAAATTGTGCGGTACAAAGTGTAAACCATAATGTAAACTATAGACCATGGTTAGTAGCAATGCTTTAATATGTGTTCATTAATTGTAACAAATGTTCTACCCTAATGAAAGATGTTTTTAATGGGGAAAAGTGTGGGAGAGGGAGGGGGTGGGGTATATGGGAATCCCCTATATTTTTTATGTAAAATCCATATCATCTAAAGCTTCTTTAAAAAAAAACAACAACTTTAACTTGGAAAACAAAATAGGAAATTTAGCCTTCATCTTGTCTAGCCTCCTCATACTATAGATGGGGAGAGAGAAGCCCAGAGAAGAGACGGGCTTGCCCATGGTGACCTACCATGGAATGGCAGAGGGAGCACATTTAAGCCAGTTCTCCTTACTTCATTCTTTTGTTATTTTCACCATGGTGATACTTTTTATTTCTTTTTAAAATAAGAAATATAGACTATGTGTATGAAAACATAAGTATAGTTTAAAGAACAATAATGAAATATCCATGCACCCAGCAACCAGGCCAAGAAATAGTACCTGACTATATCCTAGAACATTCCTATTCTCTTCTCCCTAGTTGCATCTCCCCTCTCAGCCATCCCAGAGTTAGTCATTACCTTGAATTTACCTTTATCATTTTCTTGCTTTCTTTATAGTTTTCACACTGCTGCATGTATCTTCACAAAGTATTTTGTTGAACTTTGAAAATGGAATCATGCTGTATATGTGTGATATATTTTGCTTCTTTATTCAATGTTATAGTGAAATGAATGCACATTGATTTGTGGAGCTGAAGTTTATGAATATTCTTTGTTAATATTCCACTGTATGAATATGATATAATGTATTTATCTTTTCAATAAGACATTTTTTTCCAATATTTTTTGTTATTACAAGGAGAGCTGTAATTACATACTTATGCACAGCTTCAGGTACATATACACAAGAATTTTTCTACCTTATATATCTAGTATTAGACTTTTTGGAAAATAGGGTATGCATAAGTTTTACCTTAATATGCAATGTCCAGTTTTTTCAAAAGGGATGTAGGACTTTGCTGATCCACCAGCATTTTGGTAGTTTCTGTTGTTCCACACCATCCCCAATATTTATTATTGTCAACCTTTCTAAATTTTTTCAATCTCCTAGTATGAAATGGAATCTTTATGTGGTTACAATTTTCATTTCCCAGCAGCTTACAAAGTTGAGCAAATTTTTATATATCGAGGGGCACTTGGACTTCCTTTTCTATAAAATTCCTATTTTCTCATTTTTCTGTTTTTTATTTATCTTTTTATTGATTTATAGAAGTTTGTTATATATTCTGGTTAGTAATCTTTTGTTAGTTGTATGCATTGTAAATATATTCTCCTGTTAATCAGTTTTTACTGTAGGAACATATAGACACTAAGTTTTTTTTGTTTTTGTTTTTGTTTTTTTAGCTAAATAACATCCATAAAACTTTTTTCAGAGTAGGAAATCTTTATCTCAAATGAGGGGATGATGTTATGGAAATATTTTGGGGAAATAATGTTCCTGGTTGAGGGAGTAGGATCTATCTTGAGGCAGCTAAAAACAAAGTATTTTTTAAAACCATTTTGTTATGTCAGATATCATAAAATGTTTCTTTTATGCACAAAAGACCTAGAGAAATTGTAAATACAGTTTGGTTTCTTTTAGCATTTTCTTGCTCAATACATATCTTTAAAATAACCACAGATTAATCCTAAGGGAGCCGTTATAAGTGTACTTTCCTTAACGGTTTGGTGCTAACTCACCACTGTATTTCAATACGAGTTACTGAAATCTACTGGGTCGATTGAATTTTGCCATTTGTACCATCAACAAAAATATATTGAGTGCCTACTCTATACCAGAGATTCTTTTAGGTGATTGTGGCAAAGTCCCTCTTCCATGGAGTGTACATCCTTGAGAGAGAGAAGGACATTAGAAAAATACACAGGTAACCATACAATTGTATAAATGAGTATGTAAATAATATATATTATTTTATGTAGTGATAACATAATATCGTGGTGGTGTTAGAGTTAAGATCTCTGGGGAGAGATTAAGCAGGCTCTTAATTATGAAGTTAGGGACTCAGATGAAGGTGCAAAATCATGGGCATATCTGGCAAAATAATGTTCCAGGCTTTGAAACAGCTAGAGCAAAGAACTAGAGGCAGCAGTAGAGCTGAGCTATTCAAAGAATAGCAAAAGGCCAGGGAAGAATGGTGGGAAATGTCATCAGAGAGAGAGAAAAAGACACGGCATTTCACGTGGGGCTTCGTATTAAGTACCTGGTCACTTACTTTGGCTTGTTTTCTAAAGGAGATTTTTATCCTCATCGAAGGAATTTGAGCTACAGAATGTTGTGATCTGATTTACATTTTTAGAGGATCACTCTGGAGGCTGGGATCATTAAGAATGGGTACTGGGGACTAGTTAGAAGGCCATTGCCTTAGCCCAAGAAAAAAAAATGATGGTCATTTATTCTAGGGCTGTGGTGGCAAGATTGTGACAAGTGGTTGAATCCTGGATGTTCATGGAGGTAGAACCCCTGGGATTTGCTAATAAATCTGATGTAGCCTGTGAGAGAAAGAAAGGATTCAAGGAGGACTCCTAGGTTTTCAGACTAAGCAACTAGTAAGTGTTATAACCATTTAATGAAATGGGAACTGCTTAGGAATAAGCAGGTTTGGGGTGGGCAAGGCAAGCAAGTGTTAAATATAGAGCATGTTAACTTGGAAGTACTTCTTAGCAGGTAAGTGAAGACACTAAATAGAAGTTGCCTTTGAGTGAGGAGTTTAGGGGAAAGGTAGAGGCTGGAGATTAAATTTGGGATGCATTAGCATATAGATAGCTTTAAAGCCATATAATTCAATGAGATCCCCAAGGGAGTGGGTGTGAATTGAGATAAGGACTAATCACTGGGGCACTCTAGCATTTAGAAATCGGGAAGAAAAGGAGGACCCAGCAGAGGCAAATGAGAAGTAGCTAGTGTGATTAGAGGAAAACAGAATCATATGGCATTTCAGAAGCCAAGCCAAGAAAGTGTTTCAAGAAGGAAGCAATCACTTGCATTAAAGACATATGCTGCTGAGAGGTTGATGAGCTGGTGGGAATGATAAGGGGGTGAGGACTGATGAGGTAGAAAAGAGAAAGGCTAGACCAATGTCCTCGAGTGGAGAGAGGACACAAGTACATCCTGTGCACAAGTGGAAGGGTTGCCTTAGGGAGGAGCTTGAATGATTAATCCATAGCAATAGGAGGGATTCCAGAACTCTGGGACCAAGGCAGGACTCCAAACTTAGAGATTTCTGTGTATTGGCTGTCCTCTAGCCCCCATGGCATCACTGATACTTCTTCTGCACATGATGCTCCTGGTGAGCCCTGCTACCCCAATGGCAGCAATGCTCTGCTGTGCTTCCAACAGAATTGCCTCTCACAGTGGATCTCTTCGCTGACCACAGGCTCAGCATCAAAGACCTTCCTTAGTTCCTGCTTCTAAGCCCACAGGCTTAGCATCCAACCTTAATGAGTATCCCTAAGACCTTAGACCATCTCAACTTTGGAGCAATGTCCTATGAGTAGGATGCACAAATCCCTACCACTTTTCTCACTTCCCTCTCCTAACCTCCCTGGTTGCAGACTTCCCTCTAAGCCCTGGAGCCTCTGTCCTCTGCCCCATCTGGAATATCAGGCTCAGTGCCCCTTCCATAAGCCTCAGCCTCTACAAATAATGGCCTGTCTGGGCTTTTTTTCCCTCCGAGATACACAAATTATCTCTTTTCTTCTGGGCACATCTTTACTGCCATCCCCAGAGATAACCTAAGAAGCAATGTGACTCACTAACCTTCTTATATTGGGAGTAGAGGTGGGTGGAAAGGAATTTTTTGGTTCCTTTGTTAGAAAAAAAGCCAAAAATTAATTGCTCGATAACTCCCCTTGTCATAACTTCCTAAATAGAAATAACTTAATGCCAAGCTCTGTGCACAGGAAGTCTTCAGGCTTTGGGCAGCGCTCGCCACATTATGACCAGAGGCCTTCCAGAGCCAATGGTCATCTCAGTGGTGTGAATTTGTAAGGACATGTGGGGGCCCAAGAAGGGCATGGCTCAAGACAGTAACAGCCCCAACCCCAAGTGAAAGCCATAAGTGAATCGCTTATCATCAGCCCTTGTGTTTTTAGTTTCCAGTGCTCATATCAGAATTTTATAATTTCCCAGTGCTGTCAAGATTTAATGCTACCTTGTATATGCTGATTAGTACTTTATCCTTGTTGCATATAATGTATGAGTCTCCATTTCTTTTAGGTTTAAGGCTTCATTTCATCCCTCTTCTCTCCACTGCCTCCCATCAGTACCAGGCGTATCTAATATTAGTTGGGTGGAAGCTACTAACCAGCTTATTCCTTGAGAGGTGCCCAAGCAGCAAAAGGCCCATGGCTTAATTTCAGGCACTAGTGCTGATGATGTCACCAAGTTGGTTGTTATGGATTGAATTGTGTCCCCCCAAAAAGATGTGCTCAAGTCCTAATTCCCACTTTATTTGTAGATAGGATCTTGAAGATGTTATTAGTTAAATTAAGGCCAGACTGTATTAGGGTGGGCTCTAATCCAATATGGCTGGTCCCCTTGTATGCAGAGGAAATTTGAGCACAGTTGCAGGAGACAGGCAGAGAGAGATGGCCATATGACGAAGATAGAGATTAAGTCTTGCTTCCGGAATGCCATAGATTGCTGGCCACCACCTACCGGAAACCAGGGGAGAGGAATGACCCTGATTCTCTCTCTGGTCTTGCTGACTCCTTGAATTTAGACTTCTAGCCTTCAGAACTTTAAGGCAATACATTTCCATTGTTTAAGCCACCTGGTCTGTGATACTTTGTCACAGCAGCCCAGGAAAACGAAGACATTTGTCAGGTGCTTTTAAAACTGAGATCCCTGAGAGGAGTGGCATCCCCAGGACCTAGCTCTACAATCCATGTACATAATAAATGAGTGGAGAACAACATGAGAAATAGAAGAAAATGATGACGGACTCCCCACCTACTGGGTAAAGGAGGCAGAGAACAGAGCATCACTGGCCTACTTCCTCTCCCTGTGTTTTATGTAAATTATAAATGCAGGCACTGCCAGACCTTAGCAATGTAGTATGCTTTGCTCCAGGGTGAGGCAACCTGAGAGGCTGGTCTGGCAGAAGTAGAGGCCAAGGTGGGCTCTGGCCTGGCCTTGCCATCCATACCACCCACTTTTGTTTCTTAATCTGTCTTTTTCAAACTATATCTTTACAAAGAGGAGAAATAAAAAGCAGTTAAGATAGATTTTGGATGGTTCTATCCCTTGGGATTAGGGAAAGTAAGTGTTATTCTTGCCAGCTGAGCCACTGTTTAGCTGTGTAACTTTGGGCAAGTGGATTAAGTTTTCTGATCTGAACCTTAAATTCTTCATCTGTAAAATGTCATATTTGAGCAAGACTGAATTTTACTCTATATTATTATTCTGCACAGTTAAAATCTCATTTTTAATAACATATACCTATGTGTTAATTCAAACTGCATCAATATTTCTGTTGATGGTTAAAAGTGTATGTTCAGACATCAGGAAGAAGGATGATGCTGGCGTTTCTAAGAAGTCCAACTCTTTCTAGTCTTTTATTCTGCGATGACGGAAAAGTCCACTCAGAAGAGTATCAGTCTTACTCATTCCCCTGCTAGAACTATGCTGGTTATCTTACAAAGGTGCTTAGGTCACCAGTCCTGGTGTTGTGGCCATGGCAGGAAAATGTCCATATTACCTGCCAAATGCCTGTGAGTTCCAGCTGTATTTTTTCATCGCACTTGCTAGACAGGTAAGCAACCCTGTAGTGGTCTTAATTAAATGTTTTTGTCCAAAGCCAATAGAGTAAAGGAGGCAAGAGACTGAATTTCTTCACTTGGCTGTTTACATCTTTAAGTGCGTGCTATATGAGGAGTTGTACTGAAGTTTGCATGTTTTCTTTCTTTCTTTTTTTTTTTTTTTTTTTTAAGAAAGAGAGTGTTGGAAGGGAAACACTGTGGGAAATGAAATTTGAGATTGAGAAGACATTTAGAAAGTCAGCAGGAGCCACCTGAAAATATTGCCCTCTTGTTAGATAATTTAAGACAGAAAGGTGTTCCTCCCAGAAAGCCAGTTGGACCCTCTAATTTAGAAAGTGCTGGTATTTGTCTCAATAGGCCTGCCAAGGTATGGTGTAGCCCCCTTCGCCTCTGATGTGAGAGGACCCAAACATGAGTATTGCAATTATACATATCGTGGAGAAGAGTGTTTGGTCATCGACTGTAGTTACAGGGATTTGTGTGTGTGTTATTCTAGCCCACACTGGAAACAGGCTGCGTATACAAGCACTGCCTGCAGTGCACTGTGCGAGCAGAAGCAGGCAAGTTCACTGTCCTAGCAGATGACCACAGCTTTTTTGGTCAATCCCTGGATATGCCATGGCCTGCATTTGGATTTTAGCTCAAGGAAAGATGGTGATAAAAGGCCATTACTTTTAGTTCTTTGATTTGTGCCTGAACATTGAACTTAATGGAGAATTTAATAAATTATAATTTATTATAACAAATAATATAGTTAATATGTGTGATGTAAAGAAACTCCAGGTCTACCTGGGTTTTATTGCATTTGTTCTGAGGACTCCTCATAATTGGTACACATGTATTTGGCAACACCAAGAAAGATACACCTATTTCCTATTGCCAGGAGGGAAGATAATGATTTGAGTAGTGTGTGCGTGTAAGGGAGAGGGGAGAAGGGAGAGAGAAGAGGGGAGAGGGGAGAGATTCTAAGTATGAATGCAAATGAATTTTATGTATAAAGACTGTAAATCTTGAAAAATTTGGATAGAACTTTCCTCTCCGTTTCATCTTCTTTCATCTCCTCTCCTGTGTCACTATATAGAACAGCTTCTCAGGAACTTTTCCTTTAACAACCTCCCACCCCCAGCCATGCCCTTCCCCAACCAAGTTCAGGCCACCTGGCCCTCCTCGTTTCTCTTCCTACTCCCTTACCTCCATTTCCAATCACCTCTCCCTCTCATCTCCCGAGTCCCAATTTCAAAACACAAGGAACAAGGCCAGCAAAACAGATGGGCAATGAAGAAATTCTCTTTAGCGAGAAGAGGAAAAGAAAGCTGAGTACCTTCACAAATAAATATTTTTAGCCCTGTCACCCATCTAAACAAAACTATTACAAAAGGCCTTATAAATGCTGTAGGTTGTCCATAGATAAAGGTAAAAAAGTGAGAGCGAGAGAGACCTCATTTAGATTGGGGTAAAGAAAGGTGTAGGAGAAGGGGGAAAACAGGTAGTAACGGCAGTAATGAGAGTAATAATAATTATAATCATCATAACAATAGCAGCAATCATATATTGAACATTTCTTCTATTCCAAGCACTGAATTGGGTACCTTGCATGTAGTGTTGCATTAAATTTTGGTGTATGGGGGGATGGATGGCGGGGAGCTACTATCATCTTCATTTAGCAGATGAAGGAACTGAGGTTCTAAGTGGTTATTTGATTAGCTCAAGTTTGTGTAGCCAGGAAGTTACAGACTTGGAGTCTAAACCGGTCTATCTGCTGAGGTCTGTGTTCTTTCTGCTAAGGCGCATTGCCGCTTGGAGAGAGGCGTTAACAGGGCTGGTGTGGCTGCTGGTTGTTGCTCTGGTTGCTGAGACACCGTTATACTGACCCTTAGGTCCGTTCCTTACCCTCTCTCTGTAGAAAGGACCCTTTCCCATGGCCAAAAGAGGGCCATGTAGCCATGCCTGGCTATGACAGTAACCTGAGCCAAGCACAGGAGGCAAGTCAGGCCGATCAGAGTTCTCCCCCAGAACTTTTTTTTTCCTCTAGATTCTAAGAGTAAAAGTATGTTCCTTCCTTCACTAAGCTGGAATGATGTAAGCCTGTCACTGCTTTATTCTCCACACTCCCCTTCACCCTACTGCATCTGTATGCAAGGACTACTAGCCAGAAAATGAAAAAGAAAAAATGAGACCAATTCACAGAAAAGACACAGAGTTGCAAGAGATTGGATAGATAAAGAGCAGACACCTGGACTTCAGGTGTACCAAGCCAAGCAATCCCTGTGTTTTGCTTAAGCTCATTTGCGTTGGTTTTTCATCACTTACAACTGAGTCAAAACTAATGCAGCCTTAAAGAATGAGAAGGACTTTGGAAAGGGAAGGGAGTAAAGAGAAGGAGACAGTAAGATTCAGGGTCATTAGAAGGTACAAAAATTTCCAGTTTAGTGTTAGTGCAAATTGGTGGAATAGAAGAGTGGGTGTGACCTCTGGAGAAGCAAGGTGAGTGTGTGTGTAGGGGGTTGGGGAGAGGTGTCAGTGGGCATTGAGAGCTTCTGGTAGAGTTCTCAGGAAACTTTTAATGTTAATACTGAGTGTGTGAAAATCCAGGTTAAGGCAAAACACAGCCTAGGGGAATTAAAAATGTTCCTGCAAATTATCAGCCATCCTACAACTATTTTGCCAGAAGAGTGCTTTATTTTTTATTTAAAAGCCTTTAGGCCATGTACACATGGTTTCTAGCAACCCCCAACGCTCTTTTCTCCCACGTGGCCTGCTTCACTCAATTATGTTGTCTGCCTGACCCCTAAAAGAATTCACTATGCCGCTTCTACTCTTATTTCTTCTAAGTTCTCATCATTTCAATTTGATAAAATTAAATTGTATTGCTCCTCTGGTGCTTTCCGTCATGTCATATGGTATAAAGAACCTGTCACTCTTGTACATGGTTGTCATGGTCATCTTGGACTGAGGAATGTCCTGTGCTCTTCTGTCTATCTAAATCCCACCCAGCCTTGAAAGGCTTTCTGAAACCCCAGGTCTACCAGCTACCTTCTGTGATTCCTTCCTGATATGCTTCTTTATCCCCCCAGCCTCCATTGATGGCTAGTGAATTCCTTTGGTAGCTAGAGTTCACAAATTTAGCACTTAATTAGAGTTATTTTTATTTGTTTCATGTATTTAATTTCTATTTGTTCAAGGTGACTTTAAACTTCTTAAAGGCAGGGATCATTGCTTATACTTTGCTGTATCTTTCCATGGTGTTGAGGATACCATGGGTTCCACAATTGACAAAATGGTTGTTGATCATAATCCCAACAATCCATTTTGTCTATCTATAAATCTCAAATTTCTATATGAATCATTTGGGAAATATTCATCTCCTCCCATCTTATACCACCTTGATACATTTCAGCCGTAATGGTAGAATCAAATTTTTGTCAAAATTCAAACTCAGTTTGAGATGGAATGTTATAGTGAGCATAACATTTCTAACTTGGATCCAAGTCCTCTAAGTCAGAAAAAAAGGAACAGCCTCTGCTTCTGAGAATGTGAAGTGCCTTAAAGACTGAGCCAAAAGTGAGGCATAACTTTCATCTTGCCTTCTATACCTGCCAAGGAGATTTGATAGCTGGCTGTTTAAAAGAGAAAAAAATGAGTTTTGGTCTAATAAAACTCATCTGCTGGGGACTTCTGTTTGTTCTTTTCTAGAAAAAGCTTCAGAAACTCTGTCATTCTCAATTTTAATTATCTTTGAAATTAAAAGATACCTTACATATAACACTCCCAAATAAAAGTGGAGGCTTGGTTCTAGGAAAACAATCACTTCTAAGGCATTCACTCTTTGACTTTCTCCGGTTTATCCATAGTCTACTAATTTTAAAGGTTCATCTCAAAGCATCCTCCACAGTCTTTGGAGCTGTGAAAAACTCTCTGTAATGCAGGTTAATCTCTATGATCATGTCCCTTGAGTAGTAAAGGAACATAAATTGATAGATTAATTCACAATGTGTTGAAAGTAGCCTGATGGTTGTCTCCTCCCAGGGGTAAATTTTTATTTTATATGCCAGGGTACTTCAAAAGGAGTCACATGTTGAAATTTCAGGCACTGTTGCACTTTCATGGGGAAGACTCTTTTTTCTTTTTTTTTTTTTTGGAAAAAAAAAAAAGACTTTGTGACATTCTTGAGAAGTATATGATGTTACAGAGCATCATTCAAGCCCTTATAAGAGCTGACAAGGGTGTCCACAAAGCAAGCACGGATTAGCATCTATAGGACAATCTCAAGATGCCCTCACACCTCACCAAATCCATGCAAATGTATTATAGCCCCCATATTCCTGATAGGACTCCAAATTCCAGACATCTGCAGGCCTTTGCCTGGAAGAGATGAAGCTTACAGCTCACAAGTCTGTAATAAGCTTTTTACCTTAAAGCATTTGCTTTTGCACTCCAGCTATTTTAACAAGGACTATCATTTCACACACCGTTGTCCCAAAAATGTGATAGCATTTGCCCTGCATTTAGATGGAAAGTGCTTACAGCTCATAAGTCTGTAATAGGTTCCTGTATTAAAACATTTGCTTCACCAGTCTGGTGATTACAGTCCCCACCATCATTTCACACACTGTTGTCTTGGAAACACAATGGTGTTTGTGGAGCTTAACTGCATCTACTCCCAGATCCAGGCTTGCACTCCATTTAATAGGACATGAGTGAGATGGCTATGTACTTTCACTAGAAGTTGACTTATAATGGATTTTTTTTTTCAAAAAGCACAGCTTAACTGCCTCCAAGAAGAAGCCCTCTGGTACTCTACTGGTGGCTTGCCTTATAGTCCCCTGTAGTGTGAGGTCAAATGAACAATTTGCAGAAGATCCTTTTGGATATTAATGTACTCTCACAAACTGGGGTGAGGAATATTTAGTTTTTGGCAATCAGTCTTAATATCAGAGTTTTCCTCCATAAGTCAGTGTTTAGTCAAGGCCCTTATAATAATTATAGTCCATGTTGAAATCCTACTATGTGTCAAGTTTTTTACATTAAATTCCCTCAACCCAGGAGGTTAGTAATAATATTCCAAATCCATTCAGATAGTAAAGACATTCCGTTAGGAATAAGATTTAAGCCTAAGACTGAGTCAAATTTTCCTACTGCATAGCCATTTTTTATTTTTATTTTTAAGTACCAATTCCTTACATGTAGAATCTAAAAGATAATCATGCTTAAAAGGTAGGTGTCATTTAAATTCTTGTAGAGTCAAAAACATTGAAATTTCAGTCACATAGTCTGATTTTGCTCCCATCTGGTTGTTTCATCTTGGACATATCATTTAATTGCTCAAAATTAATTTCCTCATCTAGGCCTGTATTCATTTTTTAAAAAACAAATAAGCTGGGAGTAACATCATCACCATAGTGATGTAAGATATCCCCTGAAAAATCCTCCCCAGAGATTCAGTGAATGTAAGGACAATTCCACTTGCTTAGAACTCTAGAGGATGGTAGAGACTGGAGAAGAACTCCACAAATGCTGACTTGAAGAAAGAGAAAAATATCAGGTAGGAAACTTCCATCCTGGACCTGCCAATCCTCTTCCCTCCCTCTCACTCAGTGCCATGCAAAGCTTGGGAGTTCTCCAGAGCCAATAACCTGGGTCCCTCCCCCTGAGGATAAGGACTATAGGGGAACTCAAGGCAGTGAGTTAGAATCCCACACATGTCTAGCACAAGGACCTAAGTCTGCAGAGACCCAGGGAAGAACACAAGCCACTGAGGAGTGCAGCATACAAAAGGGCTCCTAGGTGGAGGGGAGAGAAAAACTGCAGCAGAGTGACAGTGGCCAAGTGGTGCAGTCAATCAGTCCTGTTACTATCAGTGGGAGTCCCTAAATGCAAAACAGAATTTCCTGGAGTGACCTACCTTTCTGGATTGACCCCATCTGGCTCCCCAGGGCACAATAACTTAACAGAGAAGAAACTGAAGGAAGAAAAGCCTCAAAGAGAAAACACTGGGGGAGGGGGATTAAACTGAATTCCTGTAAAATGGCAGGATCACAGCACTGAAAAGTATAAGGAAAATGCATCACTGAGTGAGGGAGAGATTTTAAACAAATCATATGAGGTGAGAAGAAAATTCTGCATGAAAACAAACAGATCAAGATTCCTGGAGAAGGAACAGAGTAAAGGAAGATTTCTCTTAGAGGTGAAACAATTACACAAAAAGTGCAGTTATAAAAATTGTACTGCATAACATAAAATGATGGCACAGGTTATAGTTGACAGAATCTAAGATTTAATGAAATAGGATATATATATATATATGTACGGCCATGTGTCTAGAGTAACTCTGAAAGGATGCATAAGAAACTACGGTAATGGCATGGGGTGGGGGAATTAGTTTTCCAGAGTGGGAGGGGCATTAACTTCTATTTTATAACAGCTTTTTTGAGGTATAATTCATATACCATAATGTTCATCCTTTTAAAGTGTACAATTAAGTGTTTTTGATATGTTCATGGGGTTGTGCAACCATTACCACTATTTAAATCCAGAACAATTTTATCACTCCCAGAAGAAGCCCTGTACCCGTAGTGGTCAGTTCTCACTCCTCCCTCCCTCCAGCCCCTGGCAACCACTAATCTACTTTCTGTCTCTATGGATGTGCCTATTCTGGACATGTCAAATAGGTGGAAACATACAACATGTGGTCTTTTGTGTCAGGTGTCTTTCACTTAGCATAATGTTTTTGAGGTTCATTCTTGTTGTAGCATGTGTCAGTACTTCTTTTTTTTTATTGCTGAACAATATTGCGTTGTATGGCTATATCACAGGAAAAAAAAAAAAATGTACTGCATATCCAGGGCAAGAATCAGATGAAGAGCTGAGAAAATCTGATCACTTAAACAAGGCTATCCTAAAAATCCAGAGTAAGTTAGACAAGTGGGAGAAACTGACCTTCAGAGTTAACTCATCAAGATCATCAGATGCCTAGATATCAGCAAAAAATCTCAAGCCATGCTAAGAAATAGGAAGATATGGCTCATTCAAGGGAACAAATGAAAAATTCAGAGGAGACACAGAATTTGGAACAACTTATCAAAGAAGTTCAAACAAATCTCCTAAACCAATTCAAGGAGATGAAGAAAATATGCAAAAAGAAATAAAGGATATTTAGAAGATTCTGTGTGAGCATAAAGAAGAATTTGAAAGTATAAAAAGGAATATAACAGAAATTATGGGAAGGAAGACACAACAGTAGAAATTAAAAATACACTAAAGGCATACAACAGATTGAACAAGCAGAAGAAAGAATCAGCAAACTAGAAGACAGGGCAATCAAAACCATACAGTTAGAAAAAACAGATAAAATAAAAAATTGAGCAGTGTCTAAGAGATTTGAATGACAGCATGAAGTATACAGATATATGCATTGTAGGTATCCCAGAAGGAGAAAAGAATTGAAAGGGGGCAGAAAAAGTATTTGAGAAAATGATGGCTAAAAAATTCCCAATTCTTATGAAAGACATAAATATATATGTCCAAGAAGGGCAATGTACTCCAGACAAAATGAAACCTAATAGACCTACTCCAAGACACATATACTAAATAGAATGTCAAATGCCAAAGATAAAGAGAAAAGCAATTCACTACATATAAGGGCTCCTCAATAAGATTAAGTGCCAATTTCTCATCACAAACCATGGAGGCAAGAAGGCATGGTATGACATATTTAAGGTACTGAAAGAGAAAAAATGCCAGCCCAAAATTCTTTATCTAGCAAAGCTGTCATTCAAAAATGAGGGAGAGTTTAAAATATTCAGACATAAACATAAACAGAGAGTTCATCAACAAAAGGTCTGTCTTATAAGAATTACTGAAGGGAGTGCTGCAGATTGAAAGGAAAATACAGGAGAGTATGGCTTGGAGTAGTGTGAAGAAATGAAGATTCAGAGAATAGGTATGCTCTTGAAATTAAGTTGGTGTCTTTTCAAATTAGTAGGTTATAGATATAGGTTGTGGAATATAAATCCCAAAGTAACCAAAAAGAAAGTATTCTAAAAATACACAGAAATAGAAATGAGAAAGGGATCAGTCAGATACATCACAAAAGATCAACTCTACAGGAAAAGAGATTGCAATAAAGGAAAAGAGAGGCAAAAAAAAAAAGATATATAAAAACCAAAGGACAAAATGGCTGATGTAAGTAATCCCTTTACAGTAATAGCACTGATCAAAACCACAATGAGATATCATTTCACACCCACTAGAAAGGCTACTGTTACCAAAATCAAAAATTACAAGTGTTAGAATATGGAAAAATAGGAACATTCATTCATTGCTGGTGGGGATTTAATGTGGTACAGACTGCTGTGAAAGACAGTTTGGGAGTTTCTCAGGAAGCTAAGTATAGAATTTCTATATGATCTGGCAATCCTGCCACTAGGTAAATACCCAAAAGAATTGAAAGCAGGGACTCAAACACATATTTGCACACTGATGTTCATAGAGGCACTATTCACAATTGCTAAAAGATGGAAGCAATTCAAGTATCCATCAACTGATGAATGGACAAACAAAATATAGTATATACATACAATAGAAAATTATTTAGCTGTATAAAGGCATGAAGTCCTGATACATGCAACAACATGGATGAACCTTGAGGATGTTATGCTGAGTGAAATAAGCCAGACACAACAGGACAACTATTGTATGATCTCACTGATAAGAATTAATTATAATAAGCAAACGGTAGAGTTGGATCTAGAATGTAGGTTACCAGGGATAGCTTGGGGATAGAGAATAGGGAGCTGATGCTTAATTTGTACAGAATTTCTATTTAGGTTGATTGTAAAGGTTTGGAAATGGATGGTGATGAAACTAGCACATTATTGTGAGTACAGTTAACAGCACTGAATTATATAGGTGAATGTGGTTAAAAGGGAAATCTTTAGGTCATATATGTTACTAGAATAAAAAATAAAAGATGAAACATAGGACTGTATAACACAGTGAACTCTATTTTAGGTGATTGACTATAGTTAACAATACAAGTATAAGAATGTTCTCTCCTGAGTTATAACAAATGTATGACATAAGGGATTAATGATAGGGTGGTATATGGGAAAATACACCTATTGTAAATTATGAATGATAGTTAATAGTACTATTTTAATAATCTTTCATCAAGTGTAACAAAGAAAACTCCTGTTTAAAAAAATAGTACAATTATTTAAAAGTGCTATCATCAGCTGTAACAAATACTCCACACCAATGCAAGGTGTTGGTGGGGCAGTATGTAGGAATTCTGTATTTTATACATAATTGTTCTGTACTCTGACAACTTCTTCAATAAATAGGCAACAAGCAAGCAAGCTGGATTAGATGATCTTTAAATTTGTTTCAACCACTGTGAAGTTTTCTGATTCTATGAATGGCTTTAGTTTACTCTTTCAACATATTTGTTGAACTCGTTGGAATTCTAAGAGGAGACAAGTTAAAGGTAGAGATAGTGTTGCATTTTGCCTCATTTGCCATTTATCACCCAGGGATTTCCCTTCCCATTTTTTTTGCCCTGGCAAAGAGTCTCAGTTCTTGACCCTGAGAAGGGCGGGGAGACTTACATATAGTCAGGAGAGATGCACTGTACCACCTCCACCCCTCAAGGCCTGGTGTGTTTTGGTACCATGTAGCTAAAATTGTAATTTGTCTCTTCCTCACTCACATTGTCATATATTGATACATATAATGTATTTATACGATCTTCTGTTGCATACTATATATTTTGGGGTTTTTTTAATTGCCTGTCTCCCCACAAGTATGTAAGTTCCATGAGGGCATACAATTTCATGAATTTTGTTCACAGCTCTACCTCTGTGCTAAGAACAATGCTTACCACATTGTAAGTACTCAACAAGTATTTCATAATTGAATGCCCAGGAAGTAGTGGCTGTGAAGGCTTATTGCCTCCCTCTTTAAAAATATCCAATTTCCTCAAGCCACACTAAGCAAAAATATAAATCTTGATGAATAGTTAATATTTTCTCAATATGTATAATTTATGAATAAAATTTTGCCATATTTATATTCCTTTCCATTTAAAAATAAAACAACATACTTGTAAAGTAAATATAGTTGGTGACAAGTTTCCTAGCTTCCATTTCCAACCAGATTGCAGCCTTTATTCCTTTTTCTACAGAAACTTTGGAGCTTCTACTATGAAATAGTATTTGTTTCCTGTTTTATACTTAACCTTGAGAGGATAAAGGAGAATTGAAAAAAAATCAAACAAAACACCCTGCTACTATAATACCAACTGTGGAGTGAAATAACGTATGAGATTGGTTTCTCATTCAGATAATTCACTGAAAGAACTTAATCCAAGCAAATATCTTACCCTATATTTCCCTTGCTTTACATTCCAATTTGTTTGCAAAGTTGTTCCTACCTAACTTGGAGAAAGTGTCTATGTTCGTATACCAACTAGGTGCTCAGCATTCAATAAAGAGTGGTCTCTATGAACTTCTCAGTGTGTCAAATCTTACTAGTTCCAAATGAGAAATTATCTTTTGAAAAATGAAAGCTAAGAGACCTATGAGTTGTATAAATTTTTCAATATAAGAGCGTTTTAGATAGATATTGAAAAAGGGCAGAATATATTTGTTCTTGGTAATATGCTCCTCTCCCCACTTAAATTATAAAATAAGAATTACTACCCCAAATCTTAAACCAAGTTTTAAGAATAGAATGGTCATGAAACTTAAAAAAATTAAATTCTTTGGAAATTTAGTCATTAATTTCTGCTAATTTTATTAAGTATCATATAAAATGTTTTTCCTCACATAGTTCACCTATTTTGTCTTTTATCCTAGGCTTAATGCTTTATAAATGACTCCAAAATCTTCGTGATTTAACATAGTAGAATTTTATTTATTGTTCACTCATGTCACAGTCCAATGTGGTTGGAAGGGTGAAGGAGAAGGGTTCAGTTCAGAATTATTCAGGGACCACAGCTCTTCCTTCTTGTGACACAGCCATCTTAAACATGTGGTCTCCAAGGCCACCAAGAAAGATGAAGCTCAAGGAGGAGCATGCAGGGAGATATTTTATGGACCACATCCAGAAGGGGCAAACATTCCCCAGGCCAGAACTTAGGCAGATGGCCCCACCTAACCTTAAAGGGCTGGAATGTTGCTGGGCCAATGAGGGAGAAATAGGCACTCATGCTTACTGGTGGTATCTGCAACATTGTGGTCTCCTTGCCCTGTGGCATTGCCACAGAAGTCCAGAAAACAGTCTTCTCCAGGCTTGTCAAGACTTTAAATGGCCTAATGCCTGGATAAGAGTAAATACTACATTCATTATTATGTGGCCTTAACACAGGTCAGAGTGGTAGGGAGAAATGATATTGAGTAAAGGAAAGGTGATTAGATTTAGAGTCAAAACTCTTGATTCTACTAACTTTTTTGGCCAATCCTTACCTTTGGCATAAAGTTACAGAACTGGAGCAAGAAGACTATAAATTCCATGATTTGCATCAGTAGCACCTTTATTCCTCACTGCAGATACAGTCCTGTTCACAGTTTCTGAAGACTCTTATAAAAAGGGGTCTGTGACATTTTGGGTTAGGATCCAAATTTCCTCATTCTATGGGAGTAAACAATGTGTTGAATGGAAACTGGCACTATCCCTAGTTCTATGTGAGTGCTGAGCACTCTTCCCTCTAATTCTTTCTGGTGGTTCTTTCCAGCAGCCTCAGGTAGGTGCTGATCAGTCTCTGCTAAATACCCAAGCGATCCATTGAAGATCCCAGAGTTCTCTCTCTGTACAGCCCTCTCCTCCTCAGTACTTTGTCCTGCGAACGCTATTCATCTTGAGCTCCCCTGAATCTCAGCTCCATTTCCTTAACTCAGGGCATCTTGGTTTCCAGTTCCTGCACTGTGGCCTGGAAACTCTCTCAGGCACAATCATAGGGCTCACCTCATTTATTTCCTCTCAGAGATCACCATCCTTCGTTGCCTGATATCCAGGGTCTCAAAAAACACTTTCTTGTTTTTGTCCAGGTTTTTGGTTGTTTCAAGTAGAGCAAATCTCATCCCTGTTATTGCATCTTAGCTGGAAGAAGCCCCCAAGGTGCTTTTTAATTATGGCGATCAAGTTATCTATGTGTTCAGAACGTGTTTTTCTTTTCTGTATAACAGATAATCTTGTTATAAACTTTCATAGATTGTCTTCTACCTGGCTGGGTCATAGACTTTTTGTTACATATGAAATCATCATTTCAAAACCAAGTCAGAGTATTTGCAATTTCTTTTGTATGTTTTTCTTTTGAAAAGGCAATAACTATCATTTCTCAAAATATCCTCCAGATAGTAACCCATCATTTGAACACATTTATCACAATAATCCAATAAATATACATAATGGAAAAGCAAAGATGATACAAAAGGTGTTCTCACTGAAGGACTTCCCAAGCCCAAGTACACTGGCCTAATGTAGTTAATTATGCCTTAGTAGGGACAATGAGCTGAATTCAGGTGGTCTTGAAAACTTTTCTGAGCCAGAGAAATGTGAGACTGATCAAAGAGTGAACTCTATTCTGATGGCTTTTGCCTGCATCACCAATTGTTTGGTCTTGTCACCCAGAGAAATGTGTTCTTCATGTAGAGAGCCTGGCAGAAGGGCCATTTTGATCGAAGACCTGGTCACAACATTTACTGCCTTCTTGAAGCAGCCAAGATAGTACTGACAGAGAAGAAATTGCCAGCTCACATGACAGGCAGAAACCTGATACTTGATGATTTTGAAATAATCCTACAAAACATCCTTTTGGCAAAGTGCATTCAAGAAAAGTTTTCTTTGTTTCTACCTTATAAAATTTTAACTATGGCCATTTAACATGATCTTTAGATCCAAGGTGGTTTCATTTCTGCTTAATCAAAGCTGCTATGGGACAAACTTAGTTTACCTAAGAAGTGGTTTTGTTAACTTGGTTCTCAGATTAGTAATCTGTGAGATATGCCTACTACAGACCTTTAACTCCATAAGGAATTTGGGTCACTGTTTTGTGGTGGAAGAGTTTGAATATCCAAGGAACCAGTTTTTTAGTGCAAAATATAGAATACTTTGACAGGTACTTTTTTTCCAAACAGAATTTCCAGAACTATTCCTATGATCTACAGAATAGGGTACTCATTCAAGGATTCCTATATCTGAATCCAAACCTATTCAAGAACATGTTTCCAAACACATCAAGAAGAATCATATAGAGAGAATCTCAACTCACCACCAGAGACTAAACCTGCACTCCCCCTGCACCACCACGGCGGACATCTGGTCTACCCGCCACCTACCAGAGAGCCTGAAGATGCTGCAGTGTCTGCTGGTGGACCAGGACTCCAGCAGGAGGAGGAAGAGCTCAAGGGATAATCCATTTTACTGTTGAAAACACAAAATCCTGTTAGGGCTGTTTTGGTCTGCCAAGCACTTTCGCACACCCCTCTTTTCCTAAAATAAAGAGTTGCTAAAAAAAAAATTAACAAAAAAAGAAAAAAAAGAAAAGAAATTTTAAAAAGAAAAGAGTTGCTCACCCCTAATCAAGAGCAAGGCTGATCAACCACTGTGCCCAAGTCCCTGAGAACGTTTTTTGGCCTAGAGGTGGTCATGTGACCCAAACTAGGCCAATCATAGTCCTTCCTCAGTTCTCTTCTGAGAGGATCTGCCAGGGAAGAATATTTTCATCTCTGGTCAGAGATTTACAAGGATATACTTTTAGGTCAGGAAGCCTGTCTATGGAATGAGAGAATAAACCTGGAATGTTAGGAAGAAGAGAAAGGGATAGAGAGTGACTGCCAAGTTACATTTGAGACCTTGTTTTCATCCCTTATCCTAGAAGTTTGGAAATGGGAACCAACAAATTACCATGTTTTATACTTGCCACTTGACTAAACATTAGAGTTCTGACTAACATGAGCACACAATGAAAGAAAAAATGAATTTATTTGTTCATTTTGTTTAAAGGCATCTCTAATTTTAAAACAATTTTTAAATAGAAGAAAAGCCATTTATTATTCAAACCTAAGAGATTTGGTATTCTAAACAAGGGAGATGGCTAAAGATTTTTTAGAATTTTATTGCAAAATACAAATAAATGAAAGATAATTTTAGAATAGTAAAACCAAATATATTATTTTCCTATTAATAAAATATAATGCAAATATTGATATCAGCTGCCTTCTTATCATAGATATGGTTCATTCCATTTTATCTTCTTTGGGGTGAAGGACATAAAATGTAATAAAATATTAGAAAACAAAAATTGCTAAGAGAAATTCTCTTCGCTTGAGGTAAAAATGAAAATAATATGAACAGTTATAGAATGCCAAAGCCAGAAAGGTGACCCAAACCCACTGGGCAGTTGAAAGTAAACCCGTCTCTGTGAGAATGCCTCTGTGATTTTCAAGACTGCATTTTCTAATTTTCCTCCCACTTTTCTAACAGGAGCCCTGTGCTCCTGCCACATCCATGTACCGCCCTCTACAAGTCCCAGCACAGATATTTCCTTCCCAGACCACAGCGATGACTCTTTCTCTTCAATGCCTGGGAATTATTGCTGCTGATTTTGGTGCTTATGATTAGTTCAAGTAACAATATTTATTGAGTTTTCCTATTATAAAAGCATGCTAACAGTTCACAGAATGGCAACAGAAATAAAATAGTTACCCACTGTGGTAGATTGAATTAGGTACCCCAGAAAAAAACATGTTCTTAATCTTAACCCCATGTCTATAGATGTGAGCCCATTGTAAATAGGACCTTTTGCAGATGTTATTTTTAGTTAAAGTATGGCCAACTAAATCAGAATGGGTCTTAAACTATTACTAGAGGCTTTATAAAAGAGAAAACCACAGGGAGGAGCTGGATATCAGAAGTCAAGGGAACCTAGAAGAGAAAGGAGAAAACATCACCATGTGACAGAAAAGCCAAGGAACCCAAGCAATGCCAGATAGCCAGAAGGCTAGAGACCCCGGAAGAAACAAGCCTTCTGGCCTCTGAAGACAATAAATTCCCATTGTGTGGTATTTGTGATAGCTGTTGGGAATCTAAGACACCTACAATCTCACAACCCAGTGGTAACTTTTAAGAGTTTAGTGTAATTCCTTGCATAAATTTTGATCCTCTTTTATGTAGTGGTAATCTTACAATATACAAATGTGCTTCCTCCTTTTTCTCTGCACATTGAAACAAAAGTACTTTCTTACATTAATCTTCATTCTTCATGCCCATATTTTATTTACTGGCTGAATAATATTACTGAATATTTAGGAATTCTCCTCCCACTCCCATTTTTATCAGAATAAAAAATAATAGCATACCTAGATAACCATCAATATGAGCAAATTTTTTTTGTTAATATTACCTCTTAAAATTTTATGTTGGTTTGAATTATGACAACACCATGAATATGTTTTCATATTGCAGTTAAATAGCAAGCTTCTTGAGGTAATGGCTATATGGCAGTCTTATTTTGTATTTTCTGTGGTGCTCATACTGTATAATTTATGTAACATTGAATTAATAAATCTTTTTGAATGAATTAATCTAATGTATTATAATAAGGACAATCTTTAATATTACTACATTGTCTTCAAAATTGTTTAATCAAGTATAAAGATGTTATATAATTATTGTGTCTGAAAGGTTCTCTTTGCAGGCCAAACAATAGTCACTTATTCATTTTGCTTTATACTTGGTGTTTTGTATGTCTACATGTTCATGCAATAATTCCCCCCAACTCATAGTATTGCCATTTCTATTTTTATATTTCCATAATCAGTTCCATCTCCTCTGAGGTTGGCACTGGAATATTGCTTTTGTCATCATTATTTTATAAGCATTGTTAAAGTGTAATTTTCTGAGTGTTAAAAAAAACTAATTTTCATACAGATAGTGAGCACTTTAAAAACTTTATTTAATTCATCAGTGAGAAAATCAGCAGGATAACAAAATCAGTTTAAAAAAGAATTTATTAAGCTGGGAATTTTATCATCAATGCAAAAAAAAAAAAAAGAATGCTAAGAAAGTTTCTTAGGTTTGATGCAAAACTAGTTAGTATTGCTCAGGGCAATAAAAAATAGCTATTAGGACTATCATTTCTATTGGACAAAAAATATTCTAACCTAAGTTTTCAGAATTAAAAGCTATCAATGCCTCAAACAATTGTATAAACAATTAGATTTCCTTATAAATCAGATGACCCTTAAGTGGACTTGTTAGAAAATGGTCTTAGTTGGGCAAAGGTTTGAATAAGGCTTATTAACAGTATTAATTAATTGGTCACGATTCTTAATGGGGCAATCATCTAAATGTAAAGAATAAGGCAAGATTTGGGAAAATGCAAAAATGAGGAAATACATTTGGATTTCCTTTCCAATTCATGTAACCTTCTCTCTTTGTAACACTCATTTGGAATTTATCATCCAGTGGACCGTCCCATTAGTGTTATTGTTCCTCTTCCTTCCACCCCCACTCTGCCAGTGGAATAGTTGGTAAAAGTCAATGACTTCAGGGGAATTTGCATTTATATGACAGTCTCTGAAAGACATTCAGTCTTAGAATACCCATAGGAATGAAACATGGATAATATTACTTGAGTTTGATGTGGGAGCCATTCAAATATCTGTACCTAGAGCCCCTCGAATTATTCCTTCTACTTAGAAAGGAAAAAGAGAAAGAATTTACTGTATGACAGAGAGCAATTAGAAAGACGGGCAGTGGCATTTGGTAAAAAGAGCAAGAGATTTGTGGTTGGAAGACCCATTTTGAGTTCCATGACCTTGGGTAGCTCTCTTAACTTATACTCTGCTCTAAAATGGTGAAAACAAAATGTCTGGTTCTACAACCCCTAGAAGGTTATTTGCAGGACCATGTTGCATAGCCAGTTAATAAACTACAGCATAGCTGTTTTATGAAATGGACAGACAGTTTAAAAAACATGTTTTTTAAAAAAATCTCTAAATCGCTCTATAGATGTTATTATTGGTCATTGTTGTTAATTATTCCACTGAAGTCACACACTAGGTGCAGTGATTAATAAAGCACAATTCCTCCAGGTATGAATCAGTCACCTGAATGGAAAGTACCCCAGCACTCTCAGGTGCTTTAATTCAATCATTAATATGTTTCCTACTTCTTTTCTTTTCCAATTTCTTCCCCATTTTCCTGTTAATTTCCTAATCTTCTTCTTGTTTAAATTCAGCTGTCCTATTGCTGCCCAAAGGGTGTTCCCAAGAGAAGAACACTAAATCTAGCTCTGTGTACATACACCAATACCTGTGTGATGGGTTTATTGAGGCCAATGTGAAAGACTTTACTGTCTGGTCTTTGCTGAGGACTGGAGTGGGAGCTGAACTCCCACTTGAACTCTGTTTCCCAAGCCTGTAGCCCTGGATCCCAGGGCATTGAGGTTCTAGAGAATATTTAACTTATTTAAAAAACAAAAACAAAGAGTTAGCTATGGAGAAGGAGTGATTTGAATGATGAGGGCCCAATTATAAAAAGGAAACAGCACAGTAAAAGGTCATCAGTGGCAAACCGGACACAGTTGAGAACCAAATTCAAGACCCAAAAAATCAACTCAAGAGATTTTCCCAGAAGGAAATAAGAGCCAGAAATGGAAACACTGAAAGGAAAAACAATTGACATGGAAGAAAGATCATGAGATCACATTTCTTCCACATAATAGAAATTATTAAGGTAACAGAACAAATGAAAAAGCTATTTTTAAAAACTCTTAGAAAATATTGCTGAGGTTAAAAAAGAAAAAAAAAAGTTTAATGTTGACAAAGCTTTCCACATGCTAAATAAATGGATTCATCCTTATTCTAGTGGAATTTTTGAATTTCAAATTTTAAAAAAATATTTTACAGGCAGGGTAAAAATCTGAGTGGCATCCAACTTCTAGCATTTAGTGTTTCAGATGGGGCAATATTATGAGAGAGTGTTAAGTAAATGATGTTTAGAAAATTGTTTTTTTTATTTAGAAAAATAAAAGTGAGTACTAGATTGGTTGGAAAATTTTTAATGAAGTAGTAGAAGATAATTTAAAAGAGTGTTTTTATATTTGAGGGGTTTATAATTGTGAAGAAGATTGATTTGACTATACAAAACTTATAAACTTTTTTATAGCAAAAAAAAAAAAAAAAATCCTCCCAGACAAGTCACAAAATTAGGAACATGTATTTATGAAATAAATGACTAGGGAAAATTTAAACCTTAATCTATAATAATAATGTATAAATCAATAAAAAGATGAAGACTTTTCCCAAATAAAAATGGCCAAAGTGTATGTGCTGATAGTTCAGAGAGAAAGAAAGAAAGAACTGATAAATATATGAAAAGCTATACACAAATTTCTTTTAAAAATGATGAGGAGGTATTTTTCATGGCCTATCCAGCGAATAGCTGTTTAAATGACCAGGATAGTAGTTTTCAAACTTGTAAACATAGATTCCTAGAATCAAACCACTGTGATTTTTTTTTTTTTTAAAGAGGTACTAGGTACTGAGGATTGAACCCCAGACCTCAAACATGGGAAGCAGGCACTCAACCAGTCAGCTACACCCACTCTCCCGTGATTTTTTATTAGTAGGTTGGCAATAAGGACCAGTGATATACTTGTGTAACTACTTAAAGAAGGTGGCTTTTAAACCACATTTTGAGAAACATTGGCTCTAGAGGTTTTGTTTATGAGGGAAACAGGTAATCTCATATGCAATTGATGGAGTTGTAATTTCTTACAAACTTCCTGGATGGCTATCTGGTAATCTGTGCTAATGTTTTGGATGTGCCACCCTTTAATCCAGAAACGTTACTTCTTAGAATTTTAAAATAGTGTCTGTTAAATATTTAAGGAAATTATTTGGTAATTGTGTCAAGATCTATGTAAAATGGTGTTTATCAAAGCATTATTTATAATAGCACAAAGCTGGAAAATAACCTAAATGTCCATTAAAAGGGACTGTGTATAAAGGAATATTCCTACAGCAGAATATTAAACTCCCACATTTCAGATGAGGTAAATCTGCATAGAAGTAATATTGCAGAGATAACCACGATGCCTTAAATTGGAGGTGGCACAGTCAGTATGGTTTCATTCAAAGTATGTATATATGTTTATGCATAAAAGTCTGTAAAGTCATACATAAAACATAATAACGGTTATCTTGAGAGTTTTATATCTATTTTACATGGTTGAGTATTGTATGATTTTTCAGAATGTGTGTGTGTGAATAGGCAACAAAAATACTTAATTTGTTTTAGGTTCTATTAAAAAAAAAAAGTAGCCTCAGACTCTGTCCACAGTTGAAAAGAAACATACTGGGTAATTAAAGAGTTTGAGTAAACTTTTCTCATGCAGTCAGAGTCAAGTCAAATTTATGAGGAATTACTTAAGTATGCTTCAGTTGACAGAGTGGAATTGGACTGTATTGCAAAATAAGTACCTCACAAATTAATATGAATCTTCTAGAGAAAGGCTTGAATCTGATTTTCTGACTGCATTTAGAGTGTATCAGAGAAGAAAAATTAATTCTGTTGACTAGAATTGTAAAGCTTAAACCAAAGTTTGTCAGAGGTGAAATGAGAACATGAGTTAACTAGGATATACACCTAAGCAGATGATAAGTTTTCTAATGAATCTCTTGAAAAGGACATCATAATAAAGTAAAATTAGGCATTATTAATCTTTTTCCAAAAAAAAAAAAAGATAGGCTCCATGATGAGCTATAAAACATTTGTTAAAACGAAAGAACTGCAGTATATTTCATTAAAAGCTACAGCTCTAAGTTCAAAAGCAGTCTTAGCTTTTAAAATTTAATTTGGTTTATTATGAAAGAAATAATTAAAATGTAATTTGAAATCACTACCTTTCATTTTCCTAAAGTCAAACAGTGGCAGGATGACTTGTAAAAATATTAGAGCCAAGAGGTAAAATATTGGCTAAAAAATTATTTCTAGGGCTTACAAACCCATAAAAATTAGCCCTTCTTGGGAATTAGGATGTAATGCCTATCCCAGCAATGAACAGTGTTGAATTTAAAATGGCTACTAAATAGTATGGCGGACTTATTTCTATGTATGTTTCTATCCACTAAAGGCCTAGTTGTGGTAGTGAGGTCTAGTTTAGTTACAAGTAACACCCAGTGCAAGCTAGTTTAAGAAAACAAAAAGCAGGAGAGAATAACATGCTGTCTCATATAAGAGGAAAGATCAAGAGGCAGAGCTTATGACTCGTAGTGGTGGGTTCAGGCATGTAAATGATATCTTCAGGATTCATTCTTTGCCTCCCATGGCTCTGTTTTCTGTGAGGTTTCATTCTCTGTGTTTTCATTTCTACATGGGCTTTATCCACAGGAAGCAACCTGACCACCAATAGTTCCAAGCTACCTTGTCTTTCCAGCTAGTATTTGCAGAGAACAGAAAATGTGTTTACCCAATAGCTGGAAGCAAAAATTCCAGGAAGGACTCTTGTTGGCCAGCCTGGGTATCATATCCAGCCCTGAGTTAGAGAAGCTGAGGCCACATGAATGATAGTCCCCACCAGGCAGAGGAGAAGTTCTCAAAATGAGAACTTGCTAGGTATTCTAAAAATAACAGGAGTCTACCACATTTATCAAGCAACCTTTATGTCTTACGGAATTCTACTGTATACTAAGCATTCTGCTAAGCACTGTAAGAAAATAGAAAACTGTGTTAGTCAAGATTCAAGCTTTCATACATCAACATCAAGGTTAAAAATATTCCTAAGTATGATGCAGACAGTAAGTGAAATAAATTGTGAGTTTCATTGAGTAGAGAGCCAGACCTTGAAGTTGAGTAGTACTTGAATGGCAGAGAAGACTGAAGAATGTCTAGAGCAAAGGTTGGAAGGATGCAAAATACTTTAATAGATTTGGTCAACAGAGTTTTGACCACTGAGCTTCTCTTGGGTGATATTTGCCCATGACTGCAGATTTCAAGGTTTGTTTTTCTGTTCAGAACAATTCAGAACACAAACACATGCATGCTTAGTGTGAGAATAAACTTCCATTCTGGACGAGATTGGCTGTAGGTTTCAAGAGGATTTTCTTTGTTTTGCTTTTATGCACCCAGTTATTCCTCTTTCAGGTATCCTAAGAAAGAATCCAAAATGCAGATGACTGCACATTTATTGAAATATTATTTATATTTTGAAAACTTAGAAAATGTGTCTGACTAAGGGAAACATGTACATTATACTAAATTCATATACTAGATTATGAAAATTATTTAAAAATGTCTTTCACAGAAAGAATTCTGGAAATGGTAAATTGTTCCTGCTACATTACCTTAAAAGAGCAGTATACAAAATTTCATGGAATTTAGTGAAGTTTTACTAAATCAATTACAATCATAACTAGGTATTTGTGTGTAAGTTTGTGTGTGTGTGGAGAGAGGGGAGACAGGAAGAAAATAACTGATAGCAATCACGGTTATTTATTATTCTAGCCTCAAGCATCTGTTCGGTAGGCACAGTGGGTGCGATGCTTCGCACTAGATCAACAACATCTTAAGGGAAGACATAAAGGAAAGAAGCAATTAGAAAGCTGACGAGTACAGTCAAGGAGAAATACAGGGTGCAAAGAAATTGTGTAATGGGGGAAATTAACCTAGTCTGGGAGAGCAGTGAGGTCTTCTCTAATGAAGAAATGATTAAGCTGAGAATTAAAGTCAGAGCAGAGGGAAAGGATGTGGCTCAGTGATTGAGCACCTTCTTTCCACATGAGAGGTCCCAGGTTCAGTCCCTGGTGCCTCCTAAAAACAAAACAACAAGCAAACAAACAAACAAAAAACAATCCAGGGGAGCTGATGTAGCTCAGTTGTTGAGCACTGTCTTCCCACATACGAAGTCTCAGATTCAATCCCCAGCCCCAGTACCTGGGGAAAAAAGAAAAAAAAAAAAGGAGTAGGACTTAACTGGAGGAAAACAGGAGAAAAAGATGCAGGGTGTGAGCTAGTAGGGCATAGATAGGGTCCCTAAGGTGAAAATGAGGTGGGTGTTTCAAGTATAGCCGCCAGCCATGTAAAATGACAGCTTTCCACCAAACTGAGAGGGATGTGTCAGACCAAAGGAAAACTCAGACAAGTCCAGCTTGGTAAGCAAAAGAGCGTTTAATAGGGAGCTTATGTGGGGAAGCTCTTCACACGGTAGTAGATCCAAGTGGTCATGGTCTAAATCCTCTCCTTGGTGGTGGGCAGAAAGCATGACGCTTCCGAGGTTTGACTTGCCACAAAACAAGAGGATTCTTTTATACCACGTGTCTACATGGTGATGGGGAGGGCACGTGGGGGGGGGAGCATGATTAAAAAGTACAGTGCTCAGGACAGATAACGAAGGACCAGACATTCACAGTGTTTCCCAGCAGGGCAGAAGTTACACTTTCACAGTAATTCTGTAAGGGATCTATTGATACAAAAGTGGTCAAGCAGTTCACAGGTCAGATTATTCTTAGAGTATCCTGGGAGAGAAGTCTAAGCATACTTTATCAGTCAAGGGCTCACAAACAGTTATTTCTCAAGGCTTGCTATGTAACTATTAGGAAATTAAATGCTGACTAAAAGGGGAAAGAACTGGAAGGGTTGTGGGGAAAATGCAAAACCACAGATGATATAGTGGGTAAGAGCAAGGCACCTGAAATTAACTGGAACAAGGTCCCTGGAGCTGAGAGAGCTGGGGAGCAAAGCAGGGTAAGTGCAACAAGAAACATGGGCAAGAGCCCAACTATGCAAAGCCTTATGCAGGCAGTCTTATTAGCATTAGGCAGTGCTACTATTGGAGTATTTTTCTCCTCTTTTTCATGCTTTTCAGTATATTTACACCCATGGCATTGTGTATATGTGCTTCCATTATTAGAGGGACAGTAAATGACTTGGAAGATTGGGCCCTGAGATGCAGAGGAAAAAAGAGTAACATGGGAAACTGCCTTGGGTCACTCTACCTTGCTGGGCTTTGGGCTCTTCATCTGTGACATGTGAGGACTGTCACAGATGCAACTCTCTTCTCCTGTGAATGCCAAAAGTGAGCAGTGTCCTGGCCACAGCAGGGAGACAGCTTCCTGCCTCTGTCTCTGGTCTCATTGCTGCTCAGACCCTGTATGAATGGCTGGGTATTTCCTTCTCATTGCACATGCTTTATATGACAGCTTCTTTGTGTTGAGAGTCATTTGAGATGGCAGCTTCTCTAGCTGTTTAAAGAATTAATCAGTCAGGAAAACCTGGAGTTGAAAGAGGAGAGAAAGAAAAAACAACAACAATCAAGCAATGATTGTTAAGTAGATACTATTTAAAAGATATTCTAGGATATCTTGGAAAGATGTGGTCCCTGCTCAGGGAGGCTGGTCATCTAAACAGCAAGACAGGTTGTAGATTTATCAAATATTAAATAAAATTATTAGGTGGTAGGTAAGAAGTTGTAAAAGAGAGCTGCAGACAATAGGAACAGCAGTCTGATGGAAAGATCGCAGCTTTCAAATCAGAATTATATGGCTAATCTACTCACAGCTATATTAAATTAAAGATATTATGGCTTTTATGAACTCCCTTTTATCTTTATTTTAAATGAGGATAATGCCTTGCTTACCTCATGGTGAGGGTTAAATTAGATAATATATACTAAAACAAGCGGCCCATAGTGGATACTTAATGTCAACTCCCTTCCCATGGGATTTCAGAGGGACCTGGGAGTTGGTTGAAAGTTAAGAAAGGTTTCATGGAGGAACTGGAACTTGAACTGGCCCTTTAAAGTTTGGGTAAATACTAGAAGAGTCGAGAAAAGGATGGAAGGTATTCTCATCAAGGGTGAGGAAGAAGGTGGGAAAGAAGAAGGCAGAGGTAGGAGAGGTAGACGATATTCAAAGAACCCTGGTGAGGCCAGACTGCCCAGAGTGAACTTTTAGTTCTTTGGAAAGTAGTAGGGAATGAAGTGAAAGCTATTCTTTCACAGAAGGTCTGGAAAACTAGCTTTGGGGCAAGATTTCCTTCTTCTATTCTCAAGCCCTTCCTCTTTTTGTCCAAGGAGCGACTTTTCTAGCTCATAAAGAATTCTCCTTTCCTTTCTACTTCCATAGCTTCTATAGAGAAACATCAAAGTAGCATGATGTCTGACCTATGGAAGCAGGGTTTCCTCACATTTGTTAAGCTGAATTGAATCAAAGTTTAACATATTTGTTGAATGAAAAATTGCAAATTCACTTGAATAACTGATATGCTCCTATTCTTCAGTACTAGCATATTTTTTAAATTTTTAAAATTTATTTTTAAAAGGTACTTAGATTACATAAAATGTTACATAAATATATATAAGGGATTCCCATATGCCCCACTCCCCAGACCTCCCACTTTCCCCCACATTAATAACATCTTTCATTAGTGTGGTACATTAATTGCAATTGATGAAGAGCATTGCCACTAAGCATGGACTATAGTTTACATTGTAGTTTACGCTCTTTCCCACTCAATTCTGTAGGCTATGGCAGGATATATAATGGCCTGTATTTGTCACTGCAATGTCTTCCAGGTCAATTCCAAGTCCTGAAAATGCTCCCATATTACAACTCTTTTTCCCTCTTGACTTCAGCACTTCCAGTGGCCACTGTCTCCACATCAATAATATAATTTCTTCCATTGTTAGAGTCACAATAAGTCTATAGTAGAATACCAGAAAATCTACTCTAGTCCATATTTTATTTCCCAGTCCTGAGGATTCTGGGATGGTGATGCCCACTCCACCTCTAATTGAGAGGGGACTTCAATCCCATATGGTTGATTGATGGGACTCTCTTGCTTGCAGTTGTAGACTCTCTTGGTTCCTTGGTATGGTGGTTGTCCATCCTCACCTCCTTGTTAGTTGTCCTGGGTGAGTCCAATGAACTGGAGAGTAGGTGTTGCAACTTTACTGAGGCTCAGGGCACAGCGAGCACATGGACAGCCCAGAGATTCAAGTCTTTTGGACATATACCTACCAACTCCAGCACCAACTATAGGTTCAAATAAAAGGGACAGAAGAGGCATGTGTAGGGAAGTTACATCTGAGTCCAACTCTGTCACACTTGGGAGCACAATCTCCAAAGTAGGGCCTACTGGCAAGGCACCAAACTCTGGAGCTATCTGCCATGACCATAGGATCTGGGTGTCTCCAGAGCCCTCAGGAGCCCCACTGTTTGGGGTCATGTCTACTTTGGCCATCTATGAGATCCTGCTGAGACATGCATAAGCGTTACTTCTCTGATGGCCTCCCAACTCACTTTGAAGTTTAGCCATATGAACTCATTTGTCTTTACCTTTTCCCCCTTTTATTCAAGGTTTTTTCCAGTTGTATCACCAGCCATTGCTTGGTAGTAATCCCTCAGTGCCAGGGAGGCTTCCTCCCAGAGAATCATGTCCCTCGCTGGGAGGAAGGTAATGCATTTATATACTGAGTATGGCTTAGAGAAAGGCCACATTTGAGCAACAAGAGGCTCTCAGGAGGTAACTCTTAGATACCCTACAACACTAGGCCAAGTTCCAAATTCAAGAGCAAGAGTCTCATAAGCATAGTCATCAATATCAAGGGCCCATCAGTGGACCATCCTTCTTCACTAGTCATTGGTCCTGTACTTGGGGGGATTGTTGCTGTTCCATTAGAGAGTGTGGCAGAGCTCCCCAGGATGGGGAGTCAATAATCCTTCGGCTGTTGTGTGAATCTCTACCCACTGTGACAATGCCCCATGAACATTTGAACATATTTATATACCTTATATGTATGACCAGGTGAACTTCCTCCCATGTATCCCCCATCATTGACACCGCACACCATTGATCCTCCCCTGCCATAATTGTAACCCTTCTGTGATCCAAACTTCTTCAAAATGAAGGCAAGAATATTGCCAAATTTAATTAGTAGGAAAATGAAATAATAATGATAGGTTTAAACATAAATAAAATACATAATAATTTAGAAAAACTAAAAGTTTAAAATGGGGTATTAAAAAAATGAAAAATGTTTAAAAATTTTTTTTTGATGTTTTGCCTTTCATCACTGTAATATCTGTTGTCCTGTATGTACAGTGACATTTTCTTCCATTTCTTCCCCAGTGTTTTACTTTTTTTTTTCATTTTGTCTTCAAAGAAGTTTTAGGTCACAGTAAAATTACAAAATATAGGGGACTCCCATATACCTAACTTCCTCCCCCTTTTCTCCCTTCCCTATTAATAACCTTTTTACATATGGATAGTACATTTGTTACAACTGATGTATAAATATTGAAAAATAGCTACTAACCATGGTCAATGGTTTACATTATGGTTTACATTTTAAACCTTATACTTTTATAAATTTTTGATGAAATTTAACATGGCTTATATCCATCATTGCAAGATCATGCAGAACACTTCCATTGCCCCCTAAATATCCCCTCTTCCTCTGTTCTATTCCTCCCACCCCTCCCCTCGGGGACCATGGCAACCACCAGGCTTCACTGCTTGAAGGACAAGATTCATAGATATTTGCTACAATGCTGAGGCTTTACACACTAGTCTGTCCTCCCCTATTAGGAACCACCCATGCTCTGGAGAGACATCCTTCCCTCTGTTTGAGAAAATATTGGGCCTCCCCAGCATGGGAGTCCAACTCCTTCCAATACATTATGTGGGTCTCCCTCCACTGATACAGCACACAATGACAAAATGATCACTCGCACATTCTCTCAAAGACTGCCCCAGCTATGCCCTGTCCCAAATGGCCCCCATCTAATATCCTAAACCAGTAATACTTCCTTGTCATATTGCCAAAAGGTTTTCTCAACATTGTAGTTTCACCCACATACCCACCAATTCCCAGTGTTCACCTGCTCCCTCCTCCAACCCTCCCCCCAGTTTGATGGACCGTCCAACCCATCCTCCCTACCCTACCCCCTGTCAAGCTTGTACCACCCACCCTAATAGTATCCCTACACCCCTGTCATAGTACTACCATATTTAAGTATTTCCTTTCAAGAAGTCTATCTATACTTACATGTAAGAGAATAGAATTAAAGAACTGCATGTTTAGCGATTTCATTTCATAGAATCTTCCAGAAGACTTTAATAATAAGAGAGGGAAATGTAATAGGCCTGAACACTTTTGGCAGCATTACTTGGCATTAATTTCTTTCCAGGCAGCTTCTCTATGCTGAGAAGAGTTGTGACATTATACAGCATTTTGTGTAATTAATTCTTCACCATTTTCCTTTAGATTATATCAGATAACTACTGAACATTGCCAGTGTTCCCACAAGGGTTTCCATGGAATGACAATCAGTAATTTCCACTGGGCAAACTTGGAATCACAGTAGGGTATACTCATAGTCTAAGGTTTTGTTATTTTTTTCTATCCATATTTTTTTAAATTGCTTTTTAAGAAGTCATCTACCGCATTGATCTAAGGATTGTATGTGAACCAGGCTATGTGTGCAAGTGTCTCTAAAATATGTTTACCTTCTTAACTTTCATGATCTTTCCCAAATCCCCAAAGCCTGAAATTAATCTTGATTTGTTCTGCTGAGGCCAGAAGAGGACCTGAAGCAGAATTCTCTAGATTGCTTCCCAACCCCCATCCCCATCCCATGCTGAACTCTGAGGCTTGGTAGAAACGTACATTAATCTTTTCCTCCTTATTATGATGGGACCAATGATAGACTAGGGGACAGTAAACTAATAAAGAAATTGGAGATCCATGAGATAGCTTAGCTTAGAGGTAACATTCTCTTCAGAGATTTTTTAATGGAGAGTGTGAAGGGGGAGAGCAGCAGAAAAGATATGACACCCCCCCCCCACCCAATAAAAACAATTTTTAATTAAGTGAGTTTTCCTTTAAGGAAGGCAGTGAAATTGTGAAAAAAAAAAAAAAAAGGTTCATTATTCTTTTCAAAGTGACAGAATTATAGTGAATTACAGTGATGGAAACCAGACTAGTGGTTGCCAGGGGGTAGAGTTGGGGGATGGTGCAAAAATTAAGGGGGTTATATGAGAGTTTCTTTGAGGTAATGGAACGGTTCTGTATCCTAATTGTGCTATGGCTACTAGAATTTACATGTGATAAAATTGTAAAAACTGTAAACATTTAAAAACTGGTGAAAGCTGAATAAGATCTGTGCTTGAGTTAATATTTTCTAATGTTAGTTTCTTGGTTTTGACAATTTATTATGGTTCTATAAGATATCACTGGGAGAACTAGGGTGGAGGCTACACGGGAACTATTTGTATTATTTTTTCAACTACTTGTGAATCTTAAACTCTTTCAAAATAAAATTTCCTATTATTTCTCATTGTTTTCCCATGATAAAATATAAATCTTTGTTGTTACCCTATAATTCCTATGAGAAATAGCCTAACCCAAATGCAGATGTAAGCTGTTCAGGTCACTTAGACAGAACCTAAGTCCTTGACCAAGTCAAATTAGTCTATCTGTTCATTTTTGTGTCTCAGGAGATTGACCTCTAATATCAGTAGGACAGACTGATTATGAAGTTTCTTCCGCCACCAAAGGATGGGGGTGGGATACTAGAGTGGAGGTGGTTGCTCTCTTTTAATAGAGGGTAAGAATACTTTTTTCTAGGAGACCCAGAATTGACAACTCTAGCTGCTGCTTTAGGAGCTGTAGGTGACTTAGCCCCTTGTCAATAAATTACATGCACTCTAGTTTCTCTAATTTTTGTACAAAGCAGTAGGCTGCACTATTATGCAAGATTTTCTAAAGGCCAATGTGAGATTCTTCTGTTCTGTTCCAGTATGTGACTCTGAATCTGGCAATCAGATATTTAACATTGACGTGGAAGGTAAGCTCTCTGAGGTCAAGAACTTTGTCTTACATACTTCAGAAGCCCCAATACCTGGGAATGTGTCTGAAACATACAAGGAACTCAATAGTTTTTGCATGAAGAATTGTATTCTGTTCTTTAAACACTATCATCCAGACAGCTTTCATTTTGCCTTTGGTATGGTCCTGAGAGAAACTGATGTTAACTTCAGGACACCCAGAAAGAAAGAAAACACAGGAATCAGTCAGCAACTGATGATTAAGTCACAGCTGTGATTTTCACTAAACTCTAGAGACAACTTTGATAACTATAAAGCAGGAAAAGAACTTGAAACTAGATATACAATATAACTGTTCCCAAAATCTGAAGGCAAACACAAGGTTTAATCTTTTAAAGGGGTCTTCCCATAGTCAGACCCCTAGTTTTTTTCTTCTCTGTCATGGGATCTATACTCTCTTGATATTCCTTTTCATTCTCCATTTTCTCCAGAATCTTCAAACTAAAACTTTGCAAAGCCAAACACCTGTGACTTTATTTTTTAGAGAAAATTAGCTATGTTTTCTAATCAGTGTTTAGGAACCTCATCTCTCTCAGCCAAAGGGGTCATCAAGCTATTGTGGTAAACAGAAGGGCTGCCCACCTCTGGGGTGCAGGCTACCTCTTCCCCAGAATGCAGAACAGGTCCAGCAGAGAGTATCTCAAATGAGGAACAAAAGGAAAAATACTAGAAGACAAAACATGAGCATGCATTTCAGGGACAAGAAGGTATAGTTAATTGAGGAGAGTGCTTTGTGGGAGAAAAATGGCAAAAAACAAAACAAACAAACAAAAAAAAACCAACTCATCAGATAGATAACTTTCTTGGTTAGAACATACATCAAAAGATTTCATGATCAACCTAGAAATGGACACCAGTGGTGACTGGATAAAGAAAAAGCATACTTAGTATCCTGTGAGGCACTACGTGGTCTGAACTCTCCTTTCTAGCTTTATCTCCCACAGTCCCCATGGCTCTCTGGACTTCTTTTAGTTCTGCTTACTTGCCAGGCTGTTCTCTCTACAATTGTGTGTGTGTGTGTCTAGTTAGCTCCTTTTTAAATTGATAAATATATTCATAAAACATTTGCCCCTTTAAAGTGTACGATTTAGTATAGTCACTCTCCATTCCCTCTCCCTTACTGTCAACCAGGAATCTACTTTCTGTCTCTGTGGATTTGCCTATTATGGACATTTCATGTCAATGCAACCTTACCCTATGTGGCCTTTTGTCACGCAGCCTAATGTTTGCATGATTCATCCGTGTTGTAACATGTACCAGTACTTCATTACCTTTTATGGCTGAATTATATTCCATTATATAGATATGCCACACTTTTATTCATTCCTCATTTGAGGGACACTTACGTGGTTTCCAGTTTTTGGCTTTTATGAATAATGCTGCTATGAACATTCATGTACAGGTTTTTATATGGACACTTGTTTTCATTTCTCTTGAGTATTATCAAATTAACTTTTAATAGCCTTCAGATCTGTGCTCAAGCCTCCTTCCCACAAGGAAACATTCCCTGATCCAATGTATTACATTCTGCCTTTCAATTATATGCTCTTGTGGTATCACATACCTTTCCTTTAGGTACCTGTCATAGGTATGATTTATATTATTTGATGCTTATATAGTCATTGCCAATAAATATTGATTCAAATAATTCATAAGGTCCAAGACTGGAAGCATGGGTACTAGTTGTTCCATTTCACAACCTCTTTTTCACATCAATTCATTTGTCTTTTCCCGAAGATATTAGCAGCTCACCATAAAATTGATACCAATATAGTCACATGTGTTAGCCCATCCGTAATCCAGAGCTGCTCAAAGAGCTTTCTCCATTTTTCTCTGATGTTTAAAATGTTTTCTTTTATATAACTTAGAAGAAAATAGCTTGTAAGTGGGGAAAAATTAACCACTTCCATAATGCTGCCCAGACAATTGAATTTATTTGGAAAACATAGAGAATTAAATGCTATTGCAATGTATTCTTAACAAAGGCATTTGTAATAACAACACATTGTAACTTTGGCATTTACAATTCTCTTGGGACTTGAAATCATCAGAGAAAGTTAATCCTTGTAAAAATAAAACAAATATTTTTCTATACATTTTATTTCTTAAGTTCTACATAATATTACTGAGCCATCACGGTTTCTCCCTAAATGTTCTGACTGTAACTTTAGCAGCAGATACAGACTTCCGTCTTTTAGTTTGGATCCTACCATAGCCCTTCTTATTGATCATAAGAAAGAGCTAGTTCAAATTTAAAATTTTAACAAATAATCTCTGTGCCAACTGTAGTTTTATCTAGCAACTTTAGGAATTTAAAGCCAAAGCCACCTTGAACAGTTTATTTTCCTGTAAATTGTTTCAGTGGGTATATGCGATGTTGTTTGTTTTAGCCTTTTTTTCTCTCTCCTTTGCACCCTCTGCTCCTGTCCTGTTTACCCAGTCACACTTACCTTAGACCACAAGTCATTGTATTTTTTGAGACTTAACTACACACCACAGCTGACAGTCTCTTCAGAGATATACTGCATGAGCATATCTCAATTTTGTGGAGACTGTTTTGTTGTGTTTTGAACTTTTTATTTTCACAGAAGTTTAAGTATATATGTTTTCTTAACAAATCAATTTTATCAATAGATGTTAATAAAGCACAAATCCATCCAAAGTGTACAATCAATGGTATTCAGTGCAATCACATATTTGTAAATTCATCACTTCAGTCATTCTTAGAGCACTTTCATTATTCCAATAATAGTAATAATAAAAACCAAACAAACAACCAAATTCATCACCTCTCAGTCTTTCTATGCTTCCCCTGCCGTACATAGCTGCTAATCTTTCTCCTTCTCTCTAGTACATTTGTATTTATATTTTGTAAAAACTGTCTTATATATGCAATATCACCCATATTCATGTTTTACATTAAGTTTTACTATCTTTTAGAGTCCCATGTTACAGTTTTTAGCTTTCCTTCTAGTATATACATGACCTTAGACTTTCCCTTTCAACCACTGTCATACCCATATAATAACTCTGCTAGTTACCAACACCATGATAAGTTTTAACCATTTCTATTCATTTCCAAAAATTTACAAACTACCTCTTTACAAATTCTGCACAGATTAACCTTTAGCTTTCCATTCTCTACCCTCCTCCTATTTTCGGGTGACCTATATTCTTATTTTTAACTCCATGAGTTTACACAATATATTTAGTTCATAATAGCACGATTGTATGATATTTCTCCTTTTGTGTCTGGGTTAGCCATATCTTTTTAAGTCAAAATTTGGGTGTTGAAATTTAACATTTTCTTGAAATATTTGAAGGCCATATTTTTCTAAGAATGTTTTAGCATCCATTTGACAAATATTTATGAAGCACCTACTCTGTGACAGACACTTTTCTAGACACTGGGGATACAATTAATTTATGAGCTGTCAAACCACTTTCGAAAGCCCTAACAAATTGGAATTTCTTAAGGGGATAGGTAACTGATTCTCCTTAATGCTCCTGTGAACTACCTAGTTAAAGTCATGTTGTTGTTTTTTTTTAGGATGAACAAAATAAGGCTCTGGGTAGTTAAGGGGCATTTTTAGCTCTCTACCTAATTTGGGACAGAACTAAGCCCCAGATGTTCTGATTTCCAGGCTAAAGTTCCTACTACAGTTGAAGCCTTTAACTATGCAAACATTGCTAAGCAAATAAAGAATGCCAAGAAGATTTAAAGGTAAACACTGACCTGGTTGTGAGAAAGGAACAAAGAAAACTGTCCTCTGTTTTCGATTTTTTTTTGGTACACTATTTAAATAAAATAAATGGAAGACCAATTAAAAACTAAGTTGCTCAATTAAAGTCCATTTCTGAAAATCTTTTTTTAACCATGCCATAAATACATGTATCCTGAGTAGATAGATATACACACAGAGATTCAATCCAGTTCAAATTTTTGTACATTTATTTATTCTTCCAGGATTTGTACTCTTTTAGACTGGCCTATTTCCTAGTGATTTGGGAATCAATTATTCTTTGTACCTTTCAGAAAAATTGAGTGCCTCACTTGACTTGCCCTCCCCCCCTTTTTTTTACATCAAGACAAACACCACATAAAGTCATCTGATGATGGGGCAAAGTAGTAGATTGCAAAATAAGAACGTCTTAGCACAGAGGCTGAGTTACAGCTTGGTCACTGAAGTAAGACACTTTCTATTCAACTTTAGAGATTTAATAGGAGTTTTAAGATAGTCACTACCCATGGTGAAATGCTCTGGCCTGGGAGCTGTTGGGGAGTCTACAAAATCACGAGCTTGGTGGCTGAGAATTTTAATAGAAACAGAAATTTGACTCCAAGACCTTCTTCATGCTCCTTGCTGCCTTTCATCAGATAACCTATCCATACACATGTATTTATTGAGTCCTATTATGTACATATGCCTGGGATAGTGCCAGAGGAATACTAAAAGAATGAATGAAAAGCACAATCCTTACTGCCTGGGAGCTATATGCTCTACTGGAAATGCAAAGTAACAATCCAGGACAATATTTGATTGAGTAAAGTAGAACTGTACACTCGTGTTCCTTGGGTGTTAGAGAGGCCCCTATTAAAAGCAAAAAACCTCTGACTTTCTTCCAGTGTTGACTTCTCTTATTTTTATTACAATCTTTTCAAAGGTGAGATCCACCCTGTCTAAACAGTCCTCCTCTCCCACAATCACTCTGTAACCCGTGATCTTGTTTTATCTCCTTCACAGCATTATCACTATCTGAAATTTGCTTACATGTTTGCTTATTGAGTGCCCATCTCCTTCTTTAGAGTATGGGCTACATTGAGTCAAAAGCCTTGCCTGCCTCGCTCGTTGCTCTATTCCCAAGTACTTATCATTGTGCCTGTCACAAAGGAAGTGCTCAATAAATAGTTAACACAGAATATAAAATAAAAATAAAAACCTTTTCTGGAAAACTTGAAGACCCTGAGGATACTTGAATCCCAGTTGGAGAAATTCTTATATGTATAGTATGTTCCATTTAAGAGTTTCCCCAAAAGCAAATGGAGGGAGAGAAGCTCACAAAATAATGGGACTTGAGCTGGACCAGGAGAATTAGATGGTCAGAGAGAGGCTTCAAACAGGGAGGGTATCATGACCAAAAGGCTCGGCTTGTAGCTCTATGTGGAGTAGTCAGTTTCACTATTGCATAGTTTTCATAAAATAGGTAAGATGCAGATTATTAAAGACATTTTTGTGTTGCACATCACAGGATATAAAGTCAAATTTGCTTAAGAACAAAAGATCATTTATTAGCTCACATGACTAGAAATTACAGGGTTAACGAAATTTCAAGCGCTGCTGGATCCAAAATTCTCTCTGACATCCTCAGAGATTTGACTCTTCCTCCATCTCTCAGTATTGCTCACTTCTAATTGTTGACTTTATTCCCTGGCGAGTTATTTCTATCCGGGGGATGACGTGGTTCCTGATAGCTCCAAGCCTATAACCTATGGCTGGTGATTCAAAAGGAAAAGATATTCTCTTGCACCAAGTACCCATATAGAAAAATGTCTGGGAATTTATGATTGACATTGTGTAAGACTATCCCACATGTGTAAATTTGCCCCTTAGCTAAATATCTCCATTTTGTCTGCACATTTAAAAATGAGTCCCCCTAAAAGGACTCATTTTAATCTTTCTGAGTCCTTAAATGCAGAAACATTTGTTTCTCAAGGGAAGAATTCACAGTTGCTTTTCCATAGTTATATCTACCTAAGCTTCATTCCCAGGAGGAATGTAGACAGCTTTCCATCGTGTCTATTTTAGGTTGCTTATTTTTTCTTGGAAAACTTAAACAAGAAACACAATCAGTGGGAGCATGGATTACAAATTTCAGAAGAAAGAGGGACTAAATAAAATAATGTCTATTCTGATCATTTACTTCCATTAGCCCACTTCTCCCACTAAACTCTGCTCTTTAATTGACATTTAATAAAAGACCTGGCATTTGAGTTAGCTGAATGAGCAACTCTTGGTAAAAATTAAAATAAATAAATAAATGAACAAGACCTGAACAGTTTTTGTAACTCATGGATGGCTGGTCTTAGAATTCAGTTCAGTTCTTTTTTTTTTTTTTTTTAGTTTTTACTTTTTTTTTTTAAAGATATTTAGATTACATAAATGTTACATAACCTATTCGGTTCTTTATTGTTAAGTAAAGTAAGAATGCTTTGGGGAGCAGATGTGGCTTAAGCAGTTGAGCACCCACCTCCCACATGGGAGTTCAGTTCCCGGTGCCTCCTGAAAAAACAAAAGCAAAGAACAAGCAAAACAAATGAAAAAACAAGCCAATGTGGCTCAGTGGTTAAGCGCCAGCCTCCCACATACGAGGTCCCAGGTTCAATTGCTGGACCCTGGTATCTTAAAAAAAAAAAAAAAAGCTTTGATTAGAGAATCTATGTCCTTTCTTTAAAAATTCATTCATTAAATTATTCAAAAAAGACAGCTACTGAGCATTACTATGTGTCCATGCATAAGGGATGAACACATCATTTAAAAAATTTTTTTACTCAATCTTTGTCTCAAGGAATACACTTAATAGCAAACAAAACTGATTAACAAGTCCAAAATAGAATTTCTAGATGTACTTGAATAGAGGTATGTGCAGCATTTTGTAGAAGTGCAAGAGCATAGAAAAAGAAGAAAATTATCTTGAAATAGGATGATTGGGTAAAGCTTGCCTAAGTTGGTGGCATTTTAGCTGGGATTTGAAAGATGAATAGATTTGTAATGGCAGAGAAGGGAACATTTTCTCTTCTTCAATGTTCTACTCATTCATTCCCAGTTTCCCTTAACTCATTAGGTACAGTGATTAAGGAGTTTTTTCCTGAAACTTCACAACCCAGTTTTATCTATTAAAAGTGCCGATCAGGGCTCATGAGTAGGGCCTTGCAGCCCTTGCAGAGTTTGAGATTCTCATTGTATGATGCTGTTGTCACCACAGCTGCCACTGTGGTCCAGGCACTGAGAAAAGAAATGAATCAAGGAGCCTTTTATCTTTGGGTAAACCAGAGAACTGATTTATCATATTGCAGTGGCAATTTCTGACTTGCAGGCCACAAGGTAATACCTGAATCTGTCTGGACTCAAAGTCCACGGTCCAACATTCAAGTTCGTCAGCCATTGCTGAAGGCTGTGCATCATGTCACCCCTGTTCTCCCTCTCCCTCTGAGATGGAAGACAAGCTGAGATGGGTGATCTGTTCCATAAGCCAATTGCTAGCAAATGGTGTCATAAAAATCATATTGTAGGGGAGTCAGTGCAGCTCAGTGGTTAAGCACCAGCTTCCCACATATGAGGTCCCAGATTCAATCCCCAGCCCTGGTACCTTAAAAAAAAAATCACATTGTAGGCTCTTTTCCTGTTTTATCAGGAAAGCATTATTGAGACTCATGCTGAAGGGAAATGCAAAGGTAGACCAACTTCCAATGAGTCACTTATGGCTTCAGACACATATCCCAGTGTGTCTGAGAGTGATGTTGATCAGAGAGCATTTTCCAGCCCAACAATAAGTTAAATGTGGCACATTTTATTGTAAATAATGAGGCTACATGGACTGTCAACTAATATTTTTCACTTTTTTCAAAATTAGATATGGCAGCCAAGGATTTCACAAAATTTTAATTTCTCAGTCCCTGACATTCATGGGCTTGTCATATCTCCTCTACTTAGGTCTGTCTACACAGGCCTTTTCTCTCCTGGTTGTTTAAAATAACTTAGTAATCTTACACATGGCATGTTTTCTAGCCCGTGCAATTTTTTTTTTTTTTTCCTTTTTATGTTCCTCATGATTAAGTTGTTTGCATGTGCACTATAGAGTCCACTGAATTTCCAAGGTCGTGGTAATTGACAGATGAAAAAAGTTCCATCCTATCAACTTTGAGAAAGGTCTGACTGCCTTCCTGCTTGACGGAGCAAGGAGATAGATGAATTCTGTGTAAACGGAAAGTGGGC
This sequence comes from Tolypeutes matacus, assembly GCA_026826555.1. Classification (NCBI taxonomy): domain Eukaryota; kingdom Metazoa; phylum Chordata; class Mammalia; order Cingulata; family Chlamyphoridae; genus Tolypeutes; species Tolypeutes matacus. The sequence goes on from JAKSZT010054406.1 coordinate 2,282,479, forward strand.
TGCATAACAAACAGCCCAAGCCATCAAACTGCATTACCTTTAACCAACATGCATTATTTCCCCTGAAAAGCAAAATCTCCTCTTTATATTTTTTCCTTTCCCAAAGAGTGCACTTTCCTCTCCCTGGAAATGGCTCCTCAACCTCTCCCAGGCTCTCAGCATGGACAGTGATTGCCCTAAATGATGGGTGATCTCACTCTCCAGCAGTGCTTCTTGGCTTCTTGTCAGCAGCACTAGATAGTGTGGCAAAGCAATTGAGGCCTGTAGGGCTCTCAGAGGCCTGGCGCTGGCTCCTCTCGGCTGAGCTGGGGTTTTTCCTCTTGAGTCTACTCACCTGGCCTCAGCCCTTCTCTCTCCTTTGCATTTATTTCCCTCTAGCCTCCCTTATTTTCCTGCAGGCTCAATTTCTTAGGAAAGCACTGAGTGCCCCCATTAGGCCAGCTGCTGCTTCTATGCGACTGCTCGTGGAACTATAGGTTTCCCTAGCTGACTTTACTAAAATGAGCATTCTATGCACCAGGGGAGCTGCATTCTGTAAAGGGATTGTGTTCTAAATCCTTACGTAAAGGGGGGACAATCAGGTGGAGAAAAATTACCATTGAAAATCTCACATTGGCGACAAATATACCATTCTCAATAGGTCCAACACAACCAGATCTTCCTCCAGGGTTGGAACAGATTGCTGTTTCCTCATTTGGATACAAGATGAATTAATTTGGTTTTCATTTTAGTAGACATTGCATAAAATCACACCTAGCATGGCAAGCAGCTCACACTATGAGAAGGAAGCAGGAATAAAAACCAACTGCAATACCAGCCTATATCCATAGCCTCAACTCTCATGTTCACCCAAGGACGTATGTTCATTCCATGGGATGGCCACTGAAATTACCCACACTAATCCATCTCTCCTCCCTTTTCTTCCCCTCCCTTCTCTCTCTCTCTCCTCTTCTCCATTTTTCTCCTTCTCCTCATTCTTCTCCTCCTCTTCCCCCCTTTTCTCTTACACACATACAGGGATCATTAAAATTAACTCAATGTTTCATGTGCATGTGCTAAAAAGTCAAACCATCCTATCCTCTCCCATCGCTAATCCTTAGTGTCACATCGCTGAAAGCTTGGCCTTCACTTGTTCCAATGCTTTCTCATGGATCTTTCATTTCCACAGTTTCTCCCTTCTCCCTGTGACCCACCCACATCATTCTTTCTTTTTCACCTTTACTCTCTCAGAAGTCTTTATCTCCTTTCCCATATTTTTTTGCTACTAAGAAACCACTGACAAGCTTGAAGGAGGTTAAAAAATGATCCCAGGGAAAATTTTGTCTTCTATGCTCTGCTACCCTTGGGTTTAATTCTATGTGACAAATATTGGTTGAGCATCTGGAGAGGAAAAGGCATCTCCTTTCCACAGAGTTCCCCAGGTTCTCTGGCAGAATAATTCCTTTCTCCATTTCAACACCTCCGTATGATTCAGATATGCCCCATCCCCTTCCATCCCTTAGAACTTAGCTAGCCCGTGGGTGATAGAGGACTCAGACTGTCAGTTCCAAAGATGATGTTCTATAGGCTACAGGGACAGTGTCCGCCTTCGTCTTTTCCAACTTGACCCATCCAGTCTAATTTCCTTCTTTGCTAACATGTCATGTTCATTCCTACTAGGAGCTTTGCCTGACACATCTTTCTTCTTGCCTGATATGCCCCCCTTTCCCTCTACCTTTCCTAAATGTTACTCGTTGCTCAAGGATCATCTTAAGGATTAACTGCTTCTATCAAACTTTCCCTGACAAATCACTGGCTCCTTTCCTCAACTTCTCTAGTACTAGAAATATGTCACTTAGTGATTACTACATGATGTCATTTACTCCATAGGTTTCATTATGTCCATGGGCCAGATTTGATAAGCAATGTGTTTATTTTGTCCATACCATGTTTTAAAAATATGAAATTGTTCCCATTATGGAAACTGGAGAGATTTCATATTTAAATTCTGACATCCCACTTCTCCCCCCACCCCCCCAAAAAAGGAAGCCCTGCAACATTGGACCTCATTCCCATCCAGCTCCCTTGACTCATTTACATGATCTGGCCTCCAGCTATGTAAAGCGCTTAGTCCAGTGTCTGGTTACAATTTCTACTGTGTTTATGGTCATGATTATGATGTATCTCATATTTGTTACTGATTTGTATCTTATCTTCCAATTAAACTGTGAGTTCCTTGAGAATAGGAACCATATGTGAGGAGATGATCAAAGACTATGTTTCTGGGGAAAGTAAGGGCCTGTTGAGATTGGCAGGAGATTTTCTAAAAGGGAAATAATGTTATCTGAGCCTTTATGGATGAAAGAGAGGTGAGAGAGGTGAACATGCTTTTGGGGGGGGGGGCATGTACAGATTCAGGAGTGCTAGTTGCCAAAACAAGGGGCAAACCTAGAAGTTTAATTGCATGAATGTGTCTAAAATCAGACCTAGTTCCATTCAATTTCAGTCATTCATTTAAGGAATAGTGATTAGGCATCTATTCTATGACATCCAGGAGATATAAGAATGAATAAGGCATTAAGTCCTTAATATTATAGTAAAAGCTTAACCAGGGAAAGACCAAAGTCAGCATATTTTTCAGATCTATTTACCTATAACTTTTGCTTATGTTGTTTATTCTTGTTTCCTTGGTAACTGCCTGCAAAAGCTCTTTAAAAATTAGGAGAGGTTACATGAACAAGATGATATGTAGACAAGTGGAGAAACTCACATGTCAAAGCTAGAAGTCATACTAGTAATTGCTGAGTACATGTTTCTCATTTTGTAGATAAGGAAAATGAGGCAGAGTATGGTTTCCATGGTAATGTGCCACTCATATCCCTCACTGCAGAGAGCGTAGCTGACTGGCATCCCCAGCTGCTAGCCTCCTGCATCCACCACCATGCTCACAGCAAAGGCCTTGCTTTCCATGAACTGCTCCCAGTCAGTGACTGAGCAAGAAGGTGGTACTAGTGTGTATCCATTCCTATGGGATGCAGGACTCCTCTAACAAGTGGCATCACTCAGAGTCTAAATGCTCTTAGAACCCAGATGCAATCTCCTTCTTCCCCTCAACCCCTGTCCTTTCCTAGGTGTCAGAACTGCATTGTAGTTTAAAGGGTACCTCTACCTGCTTCTTACCTTCTAACCTTCATGGGCATTCTTCTCAATAATCTCTTGCACATCTAATCCTATCTTGGTATCTGCTCCTCAGAGGATCCAAACTGACACACTGAGCCAGGTTATGTCAATTGTGCTTAGTCACACAGCTAGAACCTGCAACCAGTTTCTTGGCACCTAATCCAGTATTCTCTCTATTATATCTAATTTATGCCATAATCCCAGGCAGAAAAACTCCCAGGTAGAAAAGAAGATGCTGAAGGAGGGAAAAAGAAATGGCTAGGCTAGGAAAAAATAAAAGAGGACCCTGGCAAAGAGCCTAGGCCAGAAGCACTTCCCAAATGTTAAACTAGAATGTGGTCCGTGGATCCTGCCCACTATGCCCGATTTCTTTACTGGGAGGAAGCAAGTGTGCTAGATAGCACCAGTTTTAGAGACAGACCTGGATTCAAATTCTAACTCTGCTACTTATGAGTGATAGTTAGGATGAAACTGAAAAAGAGGAATTCAAATTGCAAAGGGGGAACATTCAGGATAGAGGGACCAACTTGAGTGAAGGCTCTGAGGTTGATAGGAAACCAAAGAAGGCCACAGAGGCCAGAGCACAGCAAATGAGGGTGAAAGTGGTATAAGATAAGGCCAAAAGAGGAGGCAGAGCCAAGACCATGCAGGTCTTCACAGGCCATGGTAGGATTTTATTTTATTTTATTTTATTTTATTTTATTTTATTTTATTTTATTTTATTTTATTTTATTTTATTTTTTTAATTTATTTTTATTGTGGGTAAAAATCAAAATTCTCACAATACATACAAACATTTGCAAAATAATATATAAATATATATGCATATATGTGTATTTGCTTACAAAAATGTTATTTATATATATATATATACATATATTTTAAGAGATGCTTAGATTACCCAAAATATTACACGGCAGGATTTTATTTTTTATCCCAAGAGCAATGGCAAAACACTGTGGGGCTTTGAACAAGTGTGTGTGTGTGGAAGGGATGCCAAAAAAGATCAGATTTACCCTTTGAACAGATCACTTCATTTTCAGGGAGTAGAAGAGTTGGAGAGGGCCATAGTGGATGCCGGGGCACCAGTGAGGGGACAAAGGCAAAGGAAGACAGTGTCTTTACCTTTGGTAATGTCATGAACACAGAAAGAAAGGGGTTGATTGGAACAGAGGTTGTGAATTTAAATCAACAGAGTTTGTTGGTTGCTTGGATATGGGAGTGACAAGCTGGACTCCTAGGTTCAAAACTGGGGGCGACTCCATTGCCTGTTGCTTTACTTTTACTCCTGCACTCCACACATGGTAAGTGCCCACTGAATACTTGTTTGATGGAGAATAGAGTCAGCCATAAAGAGCTAAAGGTTTTCATCTCACCAGCCTGGAAAGAAGAGCACTTCTAATTTACTTCACCTCACAGAGCTGGCAGGGAGGGAAGAAGCAGGTGTGTGCCCCTGAGCAGAAGCAATTTTTTTGGCAAAGGAGGACATTAAGCTGGGAATCTAGATCCATCTTGCTGACCTTATACAATATGTTCTCCTGAGCGGAGGGGAAGAAATAAGGTCATGGGATGAAGGCCAGGAATGATGTAATGACAAAACCTCTTCAGACACCAGTTCTACTCTGTCTAAGTGGCAATGATCAGAAAGTAAAGTTAAGAGGTAAAGAACAATTACTCTTTGGCCACATTACTGTATCTAAAACCTGCGTTAACCACAAGCCAAGCTCTTTTGTTTAGCTATGTTATCTGTTGAGTGCCTACTATATGTGCCAGATACTGAGAATTTATGGAGCTGAGCATTTCTTGGGAGAGAGAGAGGCACTAATCAAATCTCCACACACATATAACAGCCAATGGTGGTGAGTGCTATGAAGGAAAGGTATGTGGTGGTATATGAGCATCTAAGGGAATTCCTGACCTAACCTGGACGATCAGGGATCTGAGCTCTAAAGAATAAGTTAGTGTTACTTGGGTGAAAGGGATGGAAGTCGTGTTTTGGAAAAGCATTTGAAGAGGAGGGATCAGCATAAGCAAAGCCTGCATGGTTAGAACTTCCCTTTTTTCCCAATGATCTTCCAATTATAAAGGAGCCTCAGTGAGGGCAGAGTGGGAACATAGAAAGCTATAAGTGAGTAACCATGCAGGATCAAGGTTATGAATGCGCAGTAGCTTCACATTCTGCTAAATGTCTCTGTGACTCCATGAAAACACCATGCCTCAATCCACTGGATCTCAGCAAGGACTGAAATTATGGCTTATTTTCTGAAGATGGTTAACATGGGTAGTATTCATGTTAGTCTCAAATGGATGCAGGTATCAGCAGCCTTCACTCTGTATTCCCCCACTAGTCTGTAAACTCTATAAAGGAGAACACGTTTGTCTCATTGATATGTGAATCACAATCACCTAGCAAAGTGGCTGTCCCACAGTTGGTATTTAATAAAAATCTTTTAGGAAACGTTGACCTTTTGAAGTTGCTACTGTTTTACTATATATGAAATTAATTAATTGAAAATACATAGCACCCTTAGAAGTCACTCCTAAAGTCTGTTCTCTTTTTGAGGTTATTGTAGCAGATATCCAGGTCTTGGATCCTTCATTCAATAAATATTTGTTGAGAATTTAATATGTGCCAGATACCATGCAAGGCATGTGAATACAATGTAAGAGCTGAGACAGGGATGTAGACAAGTAATTACTATAAAACCTAGTGAGACTTCTCACACAAAGAGCACAGAGGAGAACATTTTCTAATTATAGGTAGTCTTCCTTTGAGTGGTTCCAGGAGGATGAATTTCAGTTACCAAAGTTTAGTTAAGTAACACAAGTCCCCCAACAGCATGGTTCAAATTTCAATTATGACACTATTTTAACCGTTGTATAAAGTACATGCTTCATTGCTAGATTTTCAGTCCAGTGTATAAATAACAGATGAGATCGATGATCGGTGACCAATAATGTCACCTCTTTCAAATTCCCCTGGCGATTGGTCCCTGTGCATCTGTTATTCAATTTCAATACAAAAAAATAAAGCATGTGGTTGTGTCCAAGTGATAAACCCTTATGACATTTTACCAAAAAAAATGCATAATTGAAAGAGAATTCGTCAACAAATAGTGCAACAAAGAAACTCAAAGTGATAATGCTGAAAGTGAAAGTCAAAGAGAATGTAAATGGGGTTCTAGAGCAAATAGCTGACCATGGAAAGGTTGACACTTGCTATTCGGAGACTCTAGGTATGCAGTCTGAGGAACGTAGTAAAGGCAAACGTATCGACATAAATGAGGAAAGTGGATGGAAGGAATGACGATGTCCCAGAGGAAGAGACACTGGCAAAAAACTTACACTAAAGGAACTCTCAGAGATGATTCATGACAGCAGAAACACAAAGGATTAAAAATTATAAGCTGACACAAACATGGGAAGGAGTATAACAATTTACCAAGGCAAAGAAAAGATGCTTCCTCTATATTCTAAGGTATACAAGAAGAAGGCAAGCACTATTCAAATTAATCTTGGTATATTTTATAAAAAGAAATAAAATATTTTAAGTTTTAACTTTTCTAATGTTTTAAATTACAGTATCCTAAATAAAAATTCCTCTATACATTTATAACCAACAGTAAAGATTTTTTTAATGTTCTAACAAAAACTTTTAAGGTCATAGAATAATTGTAATGTTTCCCATTGATTATTCAGATCACTTTGCATGATTTCCACTTGCCCTGTCATTTTTTACAGTTCTGCACTGCCATGAAAAGCAAGGAGTGACTGTGTATGTTTTTTATAATAAACTCTTTAATTGATGTACAACTTACATAAAATGTACAAGTCATAAATATTCAGCTTGATGAATGATCACAACCAAAAGCTTTGGTGAAATCCCACCCAGATCAGGAGTAGAACATTGTTTGCTTCCCAGAAGTCTCCCAGTGACTCCCCCCAGTTGTAAGCTCTACCCGGATTTCTAACACCATACATTAATTTAGCCTGGTTTTGAATTTATATAAATGGAATCACACAGTAGATACTCTTCTCATCTGTCTTCTTTCACTCAGTATTGCATTTGTGAGAGTCATCCATGTTTCAGTTGATGGTAGTTCATTCATTCTGATTGCTGTTTAAAATCCCACTATACAAATCTACCTCACATTTTAAAATACATTCTACAGTTGATAAACATTTATGTTGTTCCGTTTGGGGCTATTATAAATAATGCTGCAAAGGATGTTCTAATATGTGTCTTTTGGTGCACATTTGTACACATTTCATTTGGGTATATACTTTGGAGTGAAATACATAGATCATAATTATGTATATGTTCAGCTTTAGTAAATACTGCCAATCCATTTTCCAAAGTGATAGTAACCAGTTTTCACTTCAGCCCACAATATATGAGAGTTACAATTGCTCCACGTCCTCCCTCACATATGATATTATCAGGTGGTGTTTTGGGTTGTTGGTTTTGCTCTTTGAAGTCATTCTGTTGGAGTTATAATGATAACCTGTGTGGTTTGATTGGCATTTCTCAATGACTAATGAAGCTGTGCACCTTTTCATTTGCCTATTGACCATTTGTATATATGTCTTTGAAAGTTATGTTTTTATTTTTTCTAGCTGCTTTTAAGCTTTTTTTTTTTTTTAGCAGTTTTGCTATGATATGCCCAATTATTTTCCTGCTTGGGGTTCCTAGCAATTGTTGAATCTGTGGAGTTCCAGGCATTTCTGGATGTATTCTGTCTGTTTGGGAAACTTTTCAGTCATTATCTTTTCAAATATTATTTCTACTCCCCTCTACTGGGATGCTAAGTCGTTCGTTAGATTTTCTCATTGTGTCCCACATGTCTTTTGGTCTATCTTCTGCATTTTCTATCCTTTTTCTCTCTGTGCTTCAGTCTATGCATCTTCTTCTACCCAGCTTCTGGTTCCCTACCCCTATTCTGCTGTATATCCACTTTTAAACCCATATTTTGAGTTCTTAATTTTTATATTTCTCAGTTTTAGAATTTTTATTAGATTGTTTTATACAGTTTTCAGTTTTTTGCAGGAATTTTCCATGGATTTTTTTTTTTTTTTTAATGTTCTTGAATACGACTTTTCCCCCTGGCATGCCTAGTTATTTTTAACAAATGTTGACTATTGTGTATGAAAATGGTAAAGGCAATAATTTGGGGTTTTGGATGATATATTCTACCAGAGAGGAAGTAAGAAAGGGCCACAGGGAAAATATCAAAGCCAGGCAACTGTCAGGAATATGTCTCAGAAAAAGGAAGACAAGAGTGATTGTAAAACCATTTATTAAGAAGACAAAGATTTAAGGTGGTATCTCCTAGATTTTTTCAAACATAACTTCCTAAGAATCTTAGAAAACAGGGAAGCGGCTGTGGCTCAATCAGTAGGGCTCCCGTTTACCATATGGGAGGCCCCGGGTTTGGTTCCCGGGGCCTCCTGGTGAAGGCAAGCCCGCCCAGATGGCGTGGTTAGCTGACCCAGCGAGCACAAGCAGCAAGGGGGAGATAAATGAATAAATAAATAAAATCTTAAAAAAAAAAAAATAAAATAAATAAATAAATAAATAAATAAATAAAAGAGAGAATCTTAGAAAACAAAGCTCATGGGCCCTTTCTGTTAATAATGTGGTCCTAAGAATATTAACTGTTTTCCTATGGTGGTCTCAAAGGGTCCCCAAAGTAGAGAGGAAGACTTATTTCAAAGAGATTTGTGGGGAGAGTTTCTGTTTAATTGAATGGTTTATAAATTCATTCACAGGAAGGCCACAATATTTTTAAAGAAATTCTGTCAAATTCTGAAGGACAGAGAAAGCACAAAAGGGATAGTCAGAAAGTAGGGTGAGAATGGTACTCAGTTGTGTGCACAGGCCATTTTTAATAGAAACCGAAGGATGGCTATGAAGGTGAACCAAGAGAGAGGAGAGCCAAGGCCTCTGGGAAATAACTCAGCCCTAATCAAGGAACTGGAAACAGGTGCCTGGTTGCATTTCAAAATTGTTCTAAATCAGAACCTCTTTGTGCCTCCTGTTTTCCTCCTTTTCAAATAGGAGTACCTATAGAGGTTACCCTATACCTGTCCACAATTGCATGTTGGATGTGGGGTAGAGGCAAACGACTGATTTCTTTAGTTAATAGATCTTCAGATCAAGAGGACCTATACTTAAGGAATCACACCTAAGGATCCTCATCCACATTGGACCAGATTTAAAAGACAAGATCCTGGACTTCAAGTTGATGTCATAATAGGAGGAGCCTTTGGGAATTTAGGATATATTCTGCATATGGGAGTAATGTAAATAAGTTGTATCCAGAGGGAAGACTGTTTTCAATGAAGTCTCACAATTTTTAAAATAATCCTCCCATTGAGTGGTAGGTCCCGTGTTCACTTCCCTTGAGTTTGGGAAGGCTTGGGACTACTTTGACCATGTGACCTCTGTGGATGGGCCAAAAAAAATCATGCCAACAGAACCACCTGGTTCCGCTGGAACTCTCACACTGGAGGGAACTAGCTGCCACATGAGTTTGGACTATTTCTGAGACCACTGGTGGATGCAGTCAACTGACTAAATGCAAATCCATCTACAAAATAACTTCACAGTAATAATGAGGCCAGAGTTTGCTTAACCAAACAACTGGACACCATAACCCAACCAAATTGACACCTGAAATTAACCACCACACAGCTCTAGGAGAGGTGGGAAAAGAGCAAAGAAATCATCCTAACTTCAGCCTCTCAATGCAAAACACAAACCAGAAAATAACTGGATAAGGAATAATTTTATCACTAATGGAAAAGGAGGCTCCAGACTTAGCCCAAATCTTTGATTTAACATTCTGGAAAGAGATGGTTTTCTCACACAGACGGGGCCCCTGCTGTTATCTCAAAACATCCATAGCATAAAAAATTTTACTTCATTCCTTTTTTACTCCTGCTGCTTCCTTGGGCCAATGAGAGGGCAGAAAACAGGGTTTGAGTCATTCATTATCCAAAAGCACCACTGTGCTGGTCTCTGAGGGAAAGTCATTTGTGAAAGCGACTTAGCATTAAAATGGCCTTCCAGACACATGAACATTACCATTCTGAGAAGTTGAGTTACATTAGCATTTGCATGCAGAAAACTCAATATTTTTAATGCTTTATAATCGCATGTTGGTTATTTACAATCACGTGCATTGTATATTACAATCGTTCATTAGTAGTTTTTAATGAGCTAGCACACCTGGTACCTTCCAGCCTCAATCCTCATTGCTTTCATTTGCTTTTTGTCAGTCATTAGAGATCACAGGGAAACAGAAAGAGAGGGTGTATGTAAGATAAAAAGAGAGACCAAATGCAGGTGGTGATGAGATTTGAGTTATACATCTGGGCTCATTCATCTCCTTCCCTCCTGACTTTAAGGGGGAAAAAATGTCAAAAGTAGTGTTCCTTGTTTAAGTCCCTTTCATTCTCTCCCCTAGTACTGATTTTCCTGAATGGCAAGAGAGGAAACAAGATAGGGAATTGTGGATGCTAACAATATCTACCATTTTCAATGTGATTTCCTTATGGTGGAGTGATTTGCTATATTTAACTTTCCATCTCTACAGACTTGAGTATGTACATATCTAAGTTCTCAGCAAATAAGTTTTTTGTTTGTTTGTTTTTAGTAGCATTGATCATTTAGTTTAACAGCTCAGGTGTGGTTACATTTGCTTTCTTTTATTTTTATTTTTCTTCCCCTTTTCCTCTCACCTTTCCCAACTAGTTATTTAGGTTTGTCAGAATCATACAGAAATAAAGGACATGGAATTGCACTAAAAAAATGAAGTCACACCTTGTTGTGGTGATAAAAGTTTAGTCAGTCCACGTTTCTAGGAATAACCCTTTACTATCCGTTTTATTGTCCCTGAAAATTCTGTGAGTAAAATAATGATGTTAAAACTGCTTCTCTCTGTTTATGTTCAAATCTAAGTATGAAAGATCAGAATCAGTGATTGGACAATAATGCCTACTTTAGAATTCCTTTGAAAAATATTTTTATTATTACTATTTTTAAATAGTGTCCTATATAGTTAAACTTTGAAGTCAAGTAATAGATCACTTCATTATTAATTTATTAAGCAGGAGAGGAAAATTTCATATTGGAGATTTTTTTTTTCCCCTTTCTATAAGTTGACATTTTCCTATTATTAAAGTTATTTGTCCAGGATTTTCTTGATCATGGAACTGCTTAGTTTATTTAGTGTACTCCAAGCAACATCACAGATCTGCCCACATATGTGCAGGTATTTAGAAAAAAAATTATTTGCTCTTCTCCCCAAATGAGCTTTTTGGTCTGCAGCTTTAAAAATCTGTTTGGATCCGGCATAAAAATAGAAAAAGAAAATGCAAGAATAATTATGTTTTGCATAGACTAATTTAAAAATTAGAAGAGTATTCCTCATCCAAAGAAAGGTTGTGATATGTGAGAAATACCCCTTGAGAAGATTGTAGAAAAACTAGAATTGCATCCATGATAAATGGTAACACAACCTGATTTTAGACCAGTGGTAGGGTAAAGAGCACTGAACTGGGAATCAGAACACCTGACTTTACCTAAATCTAACCGAGTGACCTTAGACAAACCAAGACAGCTCTCTGCACCCTGGAGTCTTTATTATAGAACAACCAATTTGAACAACATGATCTATTTAGGGATGCCTGTAATTTTGATCCTTTAAAAAAAATGAATGTTTACATGTATAATTATTTAGTTTGCATGACATTTTGTAAATAACTATAGAAAGCAAAGTAACTGGTCCGATTGAGATATACAGGTTGAGGTTGGCTGAAAATTACTCCCCAAGATTGTGACCAAACAACAGATTATAATGGGCAGTCATTTTCTATTCATCTCTTGATTAGTCTAGGATGAATACCAAAGCCAAGCTCTCTGCCAAGATTAGGTTAGGGACATATGGCAAGCAGTTTGTTATAGGGTCTGCTTTAATTATATATCTCATCCATGCATATGGTAAAACCATATATATTAGAACTTCCCATAGTTGAGAACTTTGGGTAACAGATATATAGGATGTGATTGATATTTGACTTCTAATGAAAATAATTCTACCATATGAAAAAGAGTATAAGAAAACGATTTATAAGGGGGGATATTTATGTTAAGGGAACAATCTTTTCACGTACTTTAAAAGAATCTATTTGCTTAGTCAGCCATTATGATAAATCATTCTTAATCATAATTGTATAATTTGTTCAACTAGAATGGGACCAGACACCATAATTGTTTTGTTCATTGATGCAGTCAGCACCTAGCATATATTAGAGACAAGCAAATGTATGATACCTATTGGGAAGAATTAATTCTGAATTTATTCTTTATTTTAGCATTTCAGTTCTTAACTTATTAAAATAATAATAGAAATGGCAAAAAAAAAAATCCTCAAATTACATGCAGATGTATAAAGGAAACAATAAAAGTTATCAGCCCCCCGCCCCCGCATTATCCCCACATTATGGAAAAGGAGACAGCATTTTTATGTGAACTTTTAGAAAAATTCTTTACAGATATCAGTATAAGGTACATATACACACACACACAGATATGTGTGCCCACTCAATGTTTCCATATGCTTATATGTTGAAATACATCTATCTATATCCTTTTTAAAAATGGAATTAACATATTTGTACTTTGTTTTCCTATCTGAGATCTTTCCTCAAGATTATATACAGATCTACCATATCCTTTGTAATGGCTACAGGATATATCATGTAGTTGCACAGCATGTATTTAATATTTCTGATTCTTTTTTTTTTTTTTTTTTAATTTACAGAAAACTGGAAACAAAATTTCTAGTAGTGGATTTTTTTAGTCAAAAGTATATAAATTTAAAATTGTGTTAGATATTGTTAAATCACCCTCTGGAAACATGTAACCAGTTTACATTGTTTGAGGATGCCTATTTCTCATCAGCCTTATCAACTCTTGGTTTTAAACTTTTGCTAGCCTAATATTTAAAAGGAGCATCTCACAAAAATTTCTGAAGTTTTTCTCAGTTTTTTCCCTTGGTTATTTTTACCCATTTTTTACTGATTCTTTCTCATGGTGCCTTGTTTCTCTGTGGGCTTATTTTTTTACTTTGAACTGCTCATTGTCCATAGAAAATTATTTGTGCCTATTCTTTTGGCCTAGAATGAAGTGCCTTTGTATTCACTACTGCCAGATACCAGGAGCACTTCCTGCCAGAGACCACTGTCACTTAGATTTTGCATAAGATTTGAAGATTACAAAGGTGATTTGCATTTTAGACACATTTTAGCTTGAAGTCTACCTGTAGCCCTGAGTTCCTTGTGGAATGGTTTCCATACCCTGTCCCTTTCCTCAACCTCAGAGTTACAGCAATTTTGTGACCAGGGATTGGGGTGAAATTGGACAGGTTTGTTTCATATCACTCTTAGTAAAACGAATTGCCCTTTGGGCATTGAGTTTATTTCCCCTTTTATCACTCTATCCTAAGCCCTGTAAGACTCAACATCTAAGCTCTCTACTTCTCAGGTTTGGCAAAAGCCCTAAGAGCTAAAGTGGTTTCAGTGCTTTGTTCAACTCCTTGGATTCCTGCCTTTGTTCGGATTTAGACCTGATAATTCATTAGTCTTGATAGTTGCACATTTCTTTTACAAAGATTATTGAAATATTTTATCAATCATGTTTAATTGTTAATCAAAAGTTGATCCACATACCTAACCTATTAAGTTAACAAAAAGAAAAAAATATCTTGTATGTCTCTTAACCTTTTATGTTTTGTGTTTCTTTCTCTCTCTGTGCTTCACTTTGTGAACTTTCTTAAGATCTAATTTCCAGGTCTCAAATTCTCTTCCTACTTACCACCTCACTGCGACCTGCTCAGCTGCCTCAACCATGGGCATACCACTGTCTCTGTGGATATCCCCAAACACACACACACCTAACAATACATTCTTTGTCTTCTGGCACTACCTCTGCAGCTCTGCCCTATTTTTACTTGCAGCAATTTTGTTTTACTGGATAGTGTCTTAATAACTTTAAAAAAACATTTTCTCTAACTTTGAAGCACTTTTATTCTATACTGTTAATTTTCATATTTGAGATCCTGAAAGAGAGATATTATTTGTTGTATCTACTGAGAAAAAAAGTAATATCTCCTTGGATTTTTTCTCATTTATTTCATTAGAAGTGAATGTGATGGTTAATTTCATGTGTCTCCTTGACCGGGTTATGGTATCCAGGTGTTTGGTCAAGCAAGCACTGGCCTGATTGTTATTGTCAGGGTATTTTGTGGATAGAATTAAATCAGTAGTCAGCTGATTACTTCTATGGCTGATTACATCTACAATCAACAAAGGAGATTGCCATCAGCAATAAGAAAAATCTCCTCATCCAATTAGTGGAAGATGTTAAAGGGAGAATTGAAGATTTAAGCAGTCAGAAAGAAGAATTTCTACATTTATTCCAGGCAGCCAGCTTCTCCTTCCTCAGCTTCCCAACTTTTGACCTGCTATCCAAAATTCAGACCTGCCAAACCCCGTGGTCACATGAGCCAATTTCTATAATAAATCTCTTAATATTTACACACACATATATATATATGCACATATATGTACATACATATATACATATTTTCTCAGTTCTGTTTCTCTGGAGAACTCTGACTGATACAGTGAGATTGAGTATATTTTTATAATTCCTTGACCATCTCTATGTTTTTTTCTATGACATCTATATTATGTTGTTTTCTAACTTGTTCATTGATTTGTTTGTCTTTTTCTTACTGATTTATGAGAGCTGTTTTTATATTAAAAGAATATTGGTCCTTTATCTGCCCTACCAATTTGTCAACAGTCCTTTTACTTTCTTTTAATTTTTTGGCCCAAGAAACTTAAATTGTTTTAGAAGTTAAATGTTTGAAGTATTCTGTTGTTGTTGTTTTTTAAGTGTCAACTATGTGTCAGGTACTGTCATAGGTGCTTGGGATACCTTAATGACCAAAAAGGGCAAATACCCCTGCTTTCATGCAGTTGTGTTATGTAAAATGGGAATGCTAGAACAAGGTCAGAGGAATTACAGGTATGAAGTGGGGGGGTCATGGTAAAGCAAGGTCACAGTATTAAATAAAGAGGTCAGAATAGTTATTGAGAAATTGAGACTTGAGCAGAGAACTGAAGTATTTGAGGGGTTTACCAGGAGGCCATCTAAGGGAGCCATGGGCTTCTAAAAGGGAATGCCAGAGCAAAGGACCCAAGGCTGCATGGCAAGTCCCAGAAATACCAAGTAGACTGTGTCACTGGAGCCAAGGTAGCAAGGAGAAGACTAATAGGCAAAGGAGTCCTAGAAGTAGGTAGGGTGGCAGATATCACAGAGAGAGTCTGGTAGATCTGTTTAATGACTTTATTCTGAGTGAAATGGAGACCCATTGATATGACATGTTTTTAAAGGCTCAGTCTGGCTGCTATCAGGAATAGAAAAGAAGAGAAACAAAATGCAGGGGGACAAAGGAAGATGCTGGGAGAGAGGTCAGAAGCTGTTGCATGCATCCATTCAGTGGCTTGGAACAGGGGGTAGCAGGGCAGTGGAGAGAAATGTTCAGAATCTGACCAACATGATTTCTTGATAAATAAATGTGGGGTGTAAGCCAGGATGACTCCTTAATTTTGGGTATGAGAAACTGGCAGAATGGAGTTACAATCAACTGAGATGGCAATGGATATGGGAGGACTAGGTTTGGGGGCGAAGTTCTGTAGGTTCAGTTTTGGACATGGCGAGTTTTAGCTATCTATTAACTTTATGGATAGTGGAGATACCACATCTAAATATTTATGAGTCTAAAGATTAGTCATTTGGGCTGGGGAAATAAATTTTGGAATAGATGGCATTTAAAGCCAATATACTAGATTATATCACTAAGAAAGTGAGTGAGGATAAACAGAAATAGAAGACTGAGCCTTGGGTATTCCAACATTAAGAAGCTGAGGAGAAGTTAAGGGAATAGCAAGGGAGATTAAGAAGCAACCAATGAAGTGGAGTGAAAACCAAGAACAGGGGGTGCCCATTAAACCAAGTGAAGAAAGTATGTCAGAGGAGTGATCAGCTGTGTCAGTTGCTGTTAATAGTTCAAGTATGATGAGGACTGAAAAATTGCTCATTGGATTTAGCAACATGAAGGTCAGAGGTGTCCTTGAAAGGAGTAGTTTAAATGGAATGGTAAGAGTAAAAGCTTGATTGGAGTGGATTTAAGAGAAAATAAGAGGAGAAGAAATGGAAATAGCAAGTATACAAGGAATGATAACAGCATTTTAAAATGTTAATGGAAACTCTCTAGTAGAGAGCCAAAAGAATATGATGATGTGTGAGAGAGAGAAGGGGAAATTGTCAGAGATATCCTTGAATAGGCAAGAGGAAAAGGTTTGGTGTTGAATAAGAGCATGGGTAGTTCATCTGAGGCAGATGCCCAAAGATGGTAATATGGTTTTGGGCATCTGGCATTTCTACTCTGTTTGCTTTACTTTTCTCAATGAAATACAAAGAAAGGTCTTTAGTTTTGAGTGACATTGGTGGAGCAAGTGCTGAGAGCTTAAAGACAGAAGAGAAGGTAAAAAATGGTGGTCCAGGAGAATGGGAAAGTGGATGGACTAGGGAATAGGAACCTTAAACATGTTACCTGAACTGAAACAAAACCAAAGCAGATGTGCAGAATCCAATAGGAT
Organism: Tolypeutes matacus; assembly: GCA_026826555.1. Taxonomy (NCBI): domain Eukaryota; kingdom Metazoa; phylum Chordata; class Mammalia; order Cingulata; family Chlamyphoridae; genus Tolypeutes; species Tolypeutes matacus. The sequence continues at coordinate 2,299,372 of JAKSZT010054406.1, forward strand.
GTCATTTAAATATCTTATGAGCAGTAGAGAAGATAAAAATCCAATCAAAGAGATGAAGAATGTCAGACACAGGTTTTTTAAAGGAATACAGACTCATCCAAAGTTTTAGAGGACTTGAATCTTAGAGATGTTGCCTACAGACTGGCTCATTTGGCAGGTAGGACAAGAACTTGGGTTTCCTATTGGCCTGAAGACTTTCAAACAGGGCTTCATTTCATCTTTATTATCTTAAGAAAAAATGCTTTGGATCTCTAAATCGCTAAATTTCCCAAATCTTTGGTCTATATTCATCCTTAGTCAGCTGAAAAGACTTCCCCCAAATCTTCTTGGTTAGGCCATCCAAGAGTTTGGGTTGATATATGGTTTCCTTCATTGGAAAGTATGCTTTAACTCTGGGAAAATGTGAAATTAACTGCAGAGATGTTGACATAAATAAAACCTATAATAACAATGTTTTTGTTTTAAGGACTCACTTTCTTGAATATGCTCCAGTAGAGTCATAAACTAGCCTTGTGGTTCAACAAAATGTTTAGCCAAGTCACCCCTTAATCTGGAATTGTGACTTTAAGTGGAAATTTGGTAAGATCATTTGGACCATTGACAATAGCATATGAATTACCACATTTAAAGGTTCAATTTATTATATTTACAAAATGTATTTAAGTACTTATGAAGGTATCATATATTAATAAGACTTTTGAGATTCTAAAAATTAAGTGAGATATATTGAAATTATGCATGTGGCTTTAAAAGTTAAGTGTAGATTTGTAAGCAAAAATGTCCTTAAAATGTTTTCTTAAAATGCACTATTTAAATGTTGACTAGTTAGATTATTTTAAGTTGAACTTAAAAGCTTCAGGAAGAACTAGGTTTTTAAATTTTTAACTAAAATTGAATATAATTTTAAAAATCAAAGTATCATGTGAATAAATTATTCTGGACATCATATGTCTTAGTTTGCCACAGGGCAGCCAAGGCAAAGTACCAGAAATGGATTGGTTTTTATAATGGCAATTTTATTTGGGGTAAGAGCTTACAGTTCCGAGGCATGAAATGTCCAAATCAAGGTACCATCAGAGATGCTTTCTCACCAAATTCAGCTACTGGTGAGCCTGACGTCCTGCTAGGTGGTGATCAGACATATGGCAGGGTTCATCTCCTCAGCCTTGAGCTGCTCCCATGAGCCCAGCCCCTCAGAGGCCTATTTCCTCTGCTGATTCCATACTCCGGGACCTCTCTCAGCCTCTCCGGCCTTTTCTCCTTGAGCTCAGCTGTAAGTGAACCTATATTTCTTCTCTACTTTCTCTTTTCTCTTACATGGCAGCTTCCTTTTTCTCTGGGTCTCTCTGTGTGTGTCTCCATTTATATAAAGCTCCAGTAAGAGGATGGAAACCCAACCTGGGTCAGTCTTCACTGATGTAGTCCAATCAAAAGGGCCCCACACCTGCAGGGATGGATTAGTTCAAGAGCATAATCTTTTTTTCATTTTGTGATTCACCAAAGTCAAAATGTCACACTCTATTTCCCCCCAAGGTCACCTCAAAATTCACACCGTCATTATAATTCAGCTTATGGGTTTTTCTCCGATACATTTTTGGTTCCATAGTTGTATGTTGACCTCACTGAGATTCAACTGGAATTATTTTGAAGTAAGGGAGGGATATAGTTTGTTTTTCTACTTGGTCAATCAATGACCACAACATCGTCTCTTCTCTTTGATTTGAAATTAATCATATACTAAATTCTCGGATATGTTTGTGTATTTCTTGACTCTCAGTTTCGTTGTTCAGCCTGTTCCCTCCACAGCATACAACTATTTTAATTATCCCCATTCCATAATGTTGTGCTATCACATAGGCTATTATTTACCCCTGTTTATGTTGCTTATTTTATAGAACTTTCCTGGATAGTCTAACACATATATTTTCCATATGATCTTTACTATCTTTTGTCAAGGTAAAAATATATATAAATGGTAATATTTTAATTAGAATAGCATTGAATTTGTAGTTTATTATATATACACACAAATCTATAAAAACAGTTTTGTTATGTCAATTGGCTTTTTATACTTACTGATAAATCATATTTTCCCCATTGACCTATTATTATTATAATGAACTGTATTAATAATTTTTTTAGATTGGAATAATCTTTCATTCCTGAGATAAAACCTGCTTGATGAAGAATTGTCATTCTTTAAATTTAATCCTAATCTTATTGAGAGTTTTGTATCCTTGATAAAATTTTCTAAATTACATGCATTGTTATGGGTCTGTTAAACTTATCTCCCTCCTTTTAGGTTAATATTGCATATTACATTTTACTAGAACACCATTCATTTTAACCAGATATGTAAAGATTTTTTTCTTACAATTTGAAAAATATGTAATTCTCTTTATTTAGACTATATCTTAGGTCACTTCCCTTATTTTCATTTGTTTCTATTGATGCCTTCTCCCTTTAAAAATTATTAGCATACCCACTGATTTTTCTCACTGTTATTATTCTTTGACTTGTCCTCGTTCTTTGGTTTGGTTTTAAAAAAAAAACTCTTGGATTTTTTTTTCACCCTGTTTTTTTTTTGTTGTTGTTTTTTTTCCCAGTTTCCTTCCTCTTTGGTTTTGTCTTTATAGTTTCTTTTTATTTATTAATGTATAACTCCTTTACTTTTACTTTCATTAGGTATAATTTGTGGGGATTTTCTGAATGTTTATGCTATAATCTTGATTCATTTATTTTCAGTCTTTTTCTTTAATAATGTATTTGTCTATGATTTCTTTTCCTCTGAGCAGTCTTATTTGTTTTCATAGGTTCTGTCTTATTATTATCATTATTATCTAGATTGTCTTTGAATTTTTTTCAATGTCCTTATTAAAGAGTTAAGTGAAAATCTTGACATTTTCCAAAACTTTGGTTATTACTACTTTATTCCAAATAAAAGGTCTATAATTAAAAATTTACTGATTCATGCTAATTGGTCCTAATTTTAAAATGAATATTTTGACAACATACATAAAAACCTGTGGAATTAGCATCACAGATTTCTTTATGTATATGATACCAACATGAATGTCGTTAAAGAAAAAGCTCTGCAGTAAACTATTTTCCCCTTCTGAGCAGCTTTGTCTTCTATTAAGACATATGAATGTAAACTGGCTGTTCTTATTCAGAGTTTCAATTTCACATTTTGGATGAAATTTTTACAATTCACAGTTCTAAGCTATTTGAAGAAGAAAAAGAAAAGCCCATATCATTGGCTACAGGACAAGTCTAGAGCTAATCCTTGGCAGGACTTTGGACCACTGTTTCAGAGAGGCCATACTTGTTTTCAATTTTTATCTTTTTAGAGTACCAAAAGAGTAAAAAAAAAAAAAAACATTAATCTGACAGTCTGAATCCTTTCACTCCTAATCTCTAGGTCCACTAGGAATCCTTCCCACTTAATCCCTAACTGCTACCTCCAGACTAATATGTTGAGACAGAAAAATGGAAGAAAGAAAAAAACTCCCCTTGTTCTACCACCCAGAGATGATAATTTTAACATTTTAAAGATTTAATACATATCATTTGTGTAAGAGTCCTAATGAGAAATAATCTTTTAAACAAATCTTTTTCCCTTTATATTTTTCAAATCAAAGTTTTTGTGTTTTTTTTTTCCTTCTGGATGTTCACAGTAACCATCTTCCTGAAGAAAAAATTACTATAAATGTTTTCATTCCTCTAGGACTTTAAGAAAACAAAATGCAGTCAATGCCTTCATATTCTTTAGGCAAATGGCAAAAGAAAATCTTTCCTTTCTGCCAACTTCACACCTAGGCTGAGTGGTCCTGCTGTTGAGAGGAAAGACCCGAAGGCAGAAGATCAAGAAAACAGTAAAGGACTCAAATATTTTCACTGAGATTCTTTCATTTGAAATAATGGTCATTTTTATATTGTTATCTAAGCTCCAGTATCTCTTCTAATGGTACTAAAATGGATCACAAAATTAGAATCAAGTTTTAGAAACTAAAACTGTTGATCAGTGTTCCTGCTCACCCACAGAAATACTTTTGGAAATATTCCCCAGTGGCCCAAGGTTCCAAAAGCAATGTGTGATGCCCCACAAGTTGGAGTTGAACCACAGGAAAAATGTGCTATATCAAGGTGAAACCTTACAAGGCTTCATCTCCTGCATCCACACTACTATCTGCTTATACAACCATGAAATTTGATCAACTCATATTAGCAAAAGGTGGACAAAATTATTCTGCTTAGCTGGACTTGTACTAGATAAACTAGAGAATAAAACAACAAGGCTGTTTGCTGGAAAGGAGCAGATTTCTTATCATCGATTGGTGTTTAGTAAAGTTGTGTCCTCCCCTGAAACAATCATAGCATATTTTTGGAGGCCAATTGAATAGGTAAAGGCCTTTTTGCACACCTAACTCCTCCCTTTGAAGAAGGGTAGAACTGGTTTGTGAGGCTGGTGACAATGATGCTGTTGACGGTGAGACAACAACACACATTTACTGAGTTCTTACTATATGCTAGGCATCACACTAGCTTCTTCATCCTGGACAACTCATTTAATTGCAAGATATATGTATTTTCTGTCTGGGGTGCAAAGGAGATGCTATCTAACTCTATATTGCATGGTAGAAATGCATGGAGTACTCAATAAATATAATGGATCCACAATCTCCAATATATAAATTGAGACAAAGGTGCAATACTTTAAATGTTGCATCTTCTCTATGGTGTTAGCACATTTGCTTTCTTACCAAACACACAGTCTTTTTCAGACTGTGTTAGTCTAGGTCCTATGAGAAGCATATACCATGATGAAATTAGACATGAAGGAGATTTTATTAGGGAAAACATCTGTGAGGGAAAATGAGACGGGAGACTGGGAGAGCCAGAAGAATATGATGCAGGTCTGATCCTTGTGAAAGAGAGAGGAAAGGTAGAGGGTGACTAGGATAGTCTTTGAGTGAAGTTCAGTCCTAAGGAAGTTCAGCAGGGCCAGTAGGGAGTCCTCTAGGCACTATCACCTTTCAGATGAATCCTGCATCTCCCAGGAATGGGGCTGCCTCAGTATCCCTGCCATGCTCAGTCATTGGTTGGGAGCAGCCTGTGAGAGGCATGGCCTGTGTGCAAATGCAGTCATGGATTTCAGAGCCCAGCAACTGAAGCCATTGGTCATTTATGTTCCCTGCTAACCACTGTCAGAGAACTGAAGATGCATTTTCAGGGCCACCACAGAAACCCAATGCACAGATCAGCATCAGTTTGGTATTTATCACAGACCAAAAGAGAGCATAGTCATTTCTTCACAGTGTATGCAAGATACCATGCCAATTTCATAGAAGAGTCAAACACGAATCAAATAATGCAACAAGTAAATGTAAAATTAGAGCTGTGATAAGGTACTGAAGAAGAGTATCAAGGTGATAGGCTATGTAATAGAGAAATCTCACATAGTCTTGGAGTCAGGAAGGGCTCCCCTGAGGATGTGACATTTGAACTAAGGAAGAAGCATAAAGAGGCATTAACTAAGTAAAGGACTAACATGAGCAAAGGTCCTTTAGTGGGAAGAGGAAAGACAAATATGAAAGGTATGGGAGACCTTGGGTTCCATTTTGAACAACTGAGTTGGGGGCATGTTTGAAACAGTCAAGAGGAGATGCATAGCAGAGTTAGGGTGCCTGAAGAGGGCAGAGGCCATAGGCAAACATTTGCAAGTCATCTGCACGTTGGAGGTAGCTGAAGCCAATGCACTGTTTTGATATATGTTTTTAAACCACTGCCTCTTATCTTTGGGTGGAAACACCTCTAACCTTTCCAACTATGAAAATTTAATGGAATCGGTTTTCAGCTCCTATTTTCTGGAGCTCAATGCATCAGACACCTCTTTGTTTTGTAGACATTGTATGAATATTTTTCATGGTGAAGAAAATATCCTCAAGGTTCAAAATTAGTTCTTCCTCAATTAGTATTCTATTTTTATCATGAAATTTACAATAACCTTTCAGAAATATTCTCTGTAGTCAGCACAGTGTGGGTAAAGAATAAATGAGGAATATTATATTCAAAAAGTTGGTAGCAAACTTGACTTTTCATTTTAGTTGTTTAGGTTTTGTTTGGAAATTTCTGGTGTGGAGTTCAAACGAGGGACCTCATTCTGATAGCTAAATAAAACATAAATGATGACTACTTGCATTGCGATAAACTGTTTTTATCTAGGGATTTCATAATGAAAGCTGCTGTCACCATTTTAATGCATTAAGGGACAGTTATGTGCAGATGGCATACATAGTCATTTCCTGAGTGGTCAGGAGTCTGGGGTAAGTTGGTTCTTGGTATAATGATTTTTATCAAAGTGAAATAAGCATTTGATCTTTGAATTTGATCAAACTCTATCTGCAGCTGAGCCTCAACTAGCAATTACTTCTTCCCTGGGCTTTTTGCCCAGACAAATGGAGTTCGTCCTTGTTTCATGTCTCGCTGACTTCCCTGATAATAGAGATAGTAACTATTTGAACTATTGCTTTCTCTGAATTTTATAGCTCTGAAAACATGAGGAAAGGGAATTTCTCCTACCATTTCTTTCCCATAACAATGAAATCTTTCCTCTAATAATGCATTTTGGTGACTGCTTAATTTTCTTACCATAAAAACAACCTTTTTTGAGAACTGTACAATAGGATTCAACCTAGTGTAACAGTTTTATTTAAAAAGAAAAATATGAAATCAAGATAGTAGGGATAACACTCTCATCTGTTTCTTTACCTCCTTCTTATTGATATTATTTCATTAGGCATACTATATGTGTTTGAAATCAAACATTTCCCCGGCTGCCAAGCTCATTTAACTTAAAGCAGACATCAAAAGAATTTTCCTACTCTTTTCTGTATCCTGATTTCTCCTCCTCATTTACCTATTCAATAATTAAGATCATCATTTCTATTTTACAGTGTACCATTTTGTCCTTCTGTGATTGCTCCAATGTAACTGTGAATGAAATAGTTCCTGTGACTCAACATTTTTCATGCACATGCTGTAGTTTCTGATTTCAAATGCAACACATTAAACAGATTTAGCTTTGCAGATGGAAAAGTTAATAAGATACATGCAGATTTCTCTTTTCTATCCATGTTCACTAAAGCCTAGATATATTCTGAATGGCATAATTTCCCTATCTTCCTCGTTGAGAACATAACATAATTAAATTGTAACTACTCAATAACAACAGATAAATTTGTTGCTAGTTTAAGATATTATCTGTAGTTATTTAACATGACTTTATTTAGCAATTCTTACTAGGTACCTTGTAAAATGACTCTCCCTGCTCTCCTTGTCTATGTGTAGTTAGCAGGTTAAGGTCTGGGAGCTTTAATCCAAGAAAATTACACCTGCCCCTGATTGTCATATTGATGTACCATCTGTTGTTCCAGGTGCTTCCCTAGTTTGTAAGAGCTGTCAAATGAGCTATCTCACAACTTGCCTGCATGTGTGGAGGTCTGTGCTTCAGTCTGTAATTTGATATATTTGCAAGAAATGCAGGGTGATGGTAAACCATGGGGCAACATCCAATGACCAGCCAAGGACTACATGTGTTGTAAATGTGTGCAAGGCAGGGTATATGGTTGTCACCAACCTGAACAAAATGACAACTTTAATATCCCAGACTTTAATGCAGCAGGCTAAAGGGAAAGCACAATTAGAGAACCAAAGACATTTTCCATGGATCTAGAAAGTTAGATCTCTGGTTATTAGATATTTGATATTGCTGCTATGTTTTAGCTGATCAGAAGGCTAAATGGGAACATTTTAGTAGGTATTTAGGTTAAAAAAGCATGAAAGATTAAATGGGCAGCTTTTTTTTGGGGGGAGGGGTCTTATTCAGGATATAAAATTTGAGCTTTCAAAGTCAAGTGCTGCATTATTTTAATATAAAACTCATTGAATTATATATACAGAAAAGTACACATATCATAAGTGTACAGATCATTCAATTTTCACAAAGTGAACATATCCACAGAACTCAGGACGCCCTCCCCAATCCCCCTTCTGGTCACTACCCTGCCATAAGGGCAACTCCTATCCTGAATTCTAACAGTTGATTTTTGGGGGGAGGAAAAAATTGTGAAGATTTTATTGAATGATAACATATGTATATAAAAATAGACAAATGAAAATGCATAACTCACATTTTCACAAATTGAACACAGCCTGATTAAGAGAGAATGTTCCCAGCATCCCAGAAGCCTCCTTCCTGCCCCTTTCCACCACTGCCCCTCACCAAGAGTAACCACTGTCCTGACTTCTGCTGCCTTAGCTTAGCTTAGTTTTTGCACTCAACATAAATTGAATTACATGGTATACACTCTTGTGTCTGACCTCTTCCACTTGTGAGGCTCATCTACACTGTTGCATGTAACTGTTTTATATCTGGTTCTTTTTCATCCCATGGTGTGGCTGTGCCACAATTTATATATTCATTGTACTGTTGGTGGGCATTTGGGCTGTTACAAAATAATGAATAAATTCATTTTAATAGCCTTTCTCAGCATGAGTTTTACTTCTTCTGTGCTCCTTCTTTCTGTGCATTTTCTGAAAACAGAGGCTAAAAGATCTTTTCTTTGCCCTTCAAATGCTCAGGTCGTACTGGAAGCTGCCATTTCCATTCATAAAGTCTATGGAGGGCTTTTCTCCACAGTTATAAGAAGGCCTGGTCTTCTGACCTCAAAGTCTGAGAGGACAGCAATATATTTCTCTGGGCGTTTAATTGATGAATCAACATAAGATTTTTAGAGCAATTAACTATAACTCATTTGTTGATGAGGTTGAAATTTATTAGAATATAATCAGGAAAGATCTTTAACTTTTCTCGGTTGTTACTGTCAATATTTGGGACTTTCTTCCCCACACTTTGATCTCATAGTTTTCTCAAGCATAGATATGAAATTCTTCCCTCCCCTCAAAGGATTAACCATTTTGCTCAGAGACCAAGTTGGGAGAAGGAAGGGATGTTCTATTCTTTGATGATCTTTTCTTCTCACTTCTCTTTTTTTGGCTCTGGATCGCCCAAGGTTGGATCATTGGAGAATTTGGGAAGGGGAAAGGAAGAGGGGAAGAGCAAAAGAATGATGAATGGAAAAAGAGATAAAGTACTCTGTATTAGTCAGCCAAAGGGGTGCTAATGTGAAATACCAAAAATGGGTTGGTCTTTACAAAGGGTATTTATTGGGGTAGAAGTCACAGATACCAGGCCATAAAGCATTAAGTTTCTTCTCATCAAGGTCCATTGCCACATGTTGGAGGAGGACAGCTGCCGACATTTGCCAAGGTTCAGGCTTCTTGTGTTCCTTCCTTCCCGGGGCTGTGTTTCTCTCCGGGCTTGGCTCTTCTGGTTCCTCCACAAGGTCATCTGTAGACTATCAGGCAAACAGCTCACTTCTCTTCTCCTGGGGCCTTTTCTCCAACATAAAAACTGCTTTAGCTCTGTTCTTTGTGATGCCTTTTATATTTTCTTTTTTTTTTTTTTTAATTTATTTATTTTTTATTGTGGGTAAAAATCAAAATTTTCACAATACATACCACTATTTGTAAAATAATATATAAATATATATACATATATGTGCATTTGCTTACAAAAGTGTTATATATATATATTTTAAGAGGTGCTTAGATTACCGAAAATATTACACAGAACCCCCTGGGATTCCCATGTTGCCCACCTCCCACACCTCCCACCACATCCCACACAAACATCTCCCACAAGTGTGGCCCACCACTCTCAATGGACTTACACATCCTGGGGCCTTGCCACCAACCATAGACCACAGTTCACACCATAGACCACACTCTCTCCCACACAGTTCTGAGTGGTGTGTGCTGATTTAAAATGGCCTACATCCGTTGGCACAACGGCACTCAGCACAACCTCCAAATCCCAAAAAAGGCCCTGTATTTCAACTGCACATCCTCTCCCTGCCCTGAAAGTGTCCAGTGGCCACTGGCTCTACCTCACTGTTATAATTTCTTCCATTGCTAGAATCACCATAGATGTACAACAGAATACCATCAAGTCCACTGTAGTCCATAGTTCTTCCCCCCAATCCTGAGGGGACTGGGATGGTGATGTCCACTCCACCTCCAAGTGAGAGAGGGCTTATATCCCATGGATATGGTGGGTGGGATGATCCTGCCTACAGATGCAGGTCCTCTCCATTCCCTGGGATGGTCGTTGCCCATCGTTGTCTCCTTGCCAGGTGACTTGGATGAGTCCATTGAGCTGTAGGGTAGGAGTTGCAGCTCCACCGAGATTCCACGCACACCTGGCACATAGGTAGGCCAGAGGCTCTAGTCTCTGGAAGTATACCTAAAAACTCTAGCATCACATATAGGTTTGAATAGAAGGGACTGGTGAACCATGTGCAGGGAGGACTTATTTGAGTCCAATTCTGTCATTCTCAGGAGCACAGATTCCAAAATAGAGCCCACTGATAAGGCGTCAGTCTCTGGAGCTATCCCCCCTTATATAGGACCTGGGTGTCTCCAGAGCTCTCAGGAGCCCCTCCGTGTGGAGTGATATGCATTTTGATGTTCTAAGAGCTTCTACTGAGGTGTGCGTAAGAGTTACCTCTGAGATGATCTCCTGACTCTCTTTGAAGTCTCTTAGCCACTTGAACTCATTTGTCTTTACCTTTTCCCCCTTTTATTCAAGGTCTTTTCCCAGTTGTGTTGCCATTTGGCATTTGGTATTAATCCCTCGTTGCCAGGGAGGCTCATCCTCGGGAGTCACACCCCACGTTGAGGGGAAGGTAATGCAATCATATGCTGAGTTTGGCTTAGAGAGAGGCCACATTTGAGCAACAAGGAGGCTCTCAGGTGGCAACCCTTAGGCACCCCACAACTGCAGGCTAAGTCTCAGTTACAAGAGCAAAGACTCACAAGGGTAGTCATCAATAAAAAGAACACATCAGTGGGTCATCCTCTTTTGACAGACACTGTCCCTGCACTCAGAGGACTATTGCTGCTCCCTTGGAGACTGTGGCAGAGCTCTCCAGGCTAGGAATTCATATTCCCTCATTTATTGTGTGATTGTTCACCCATCGTGACCATGCCCCATCTTTTGATCTTTAGAATGATTTTGTATATCTTCATGTATATTTGGATGAACTAATTCCTATGAATCCCTCCTCCCAGACACCCCCCACCAATAATCCCCTGCAGTACCCATTGTAACCCTTCAGTGATCCAAATCCTCGATGAACATGTAGTCCATAAAATAATCAAATACATTTACTAGGAAAAATAAACAACTATGATAAGCTTACATGCAAGAGACAAACATAAGGAAACTCAGGGAAAAAAAAAACAAACAAGAAAAACAAAAACAAATAAACAAACAAAAAAACAAAACAAAATATAATTAGCGGATTGGGACATTCAAAAAAATGGGCAAAAAAGCAAGGGAAATGCCTTTAAAATATATATATATATATTTATTTATTTATTCTTTCTTTTTTCTTTCTCTTTTCATTTTTTTCCTTCCTTTTATCACTGTGTTATCAGATGTCCAGTGTGCCGTGACATCTTCCCCCTCTCAATCCCCATTGTCTCCCAATTTTTCATTTAATTTTCAAAGAAGTTTTAGGTCACAGCAAAGTCACACCTGGAGTGCTGGAGACTCCCAGATACCAAACCACACCCTCTTCCCCACCCCATATTAAACCTCCCCCCCTTTTTTTTTTGGATGTTAGCATTGTTATAACTGTTATACAGAAAGCAAAATATAGCAACTAAACATTGTCAATGATTTACAGTATAGTTTACAATTTAGATGATACAGTTTAATAATTTTGGTGATATTTACCAGGTCCTGAGTCCATTACTGTGAGGTAATGAAAAACCTTCCCCGTGACCACCAAACACCCCATTACATCTTGACTGTTCCCTTCCCCCCAGCCACCAGGGCCCATGATACCACCCTATCCCGACCCATGGAATGTCAAGATTCACAGTTACATGCCCTGGGAATTTGAACCTGCCCTTCCTAATCCACCCACCCCCCAGTGCTGCACCACCAAACCCAGGAACACCACCACACATCTGCCCCATCCCCAACATGCAACCCCACTCTATCCCTTTACCATAGATTATGTCCATATGGGTGATGGCTCAAAGCCTGCTCTTCTCTTACTCTCCCTTGTTAACCTATCTTTCAGACAATGGTTCTCAGAGACTGCTCACTTTCCTCAGTTCAGATCAGTGAGGTCATATACTGTTCATCCTTCAGTGCCTGGCTTGCTTCACTCAACATAAGGTCTTCAAGATTCATCCACGTTATTCCATGTGTTAGCACTTTGTTCCTTCTTACAGCTGAGTAATATTCCTATGTATGTATGTACCACATTTTGCTTATCCATTTGTCTGTTGATGGGCACCGGGGCTGATTCCAACTTTTGGCAATGGTGAACAATGCCGCTATGAACATTGGTGTGCATATATCTGTTTGTGTCTTTGCTTTCAGTTCTTCTGGGTATATACCCAGCAGTGGAATTGCTGGATCATACAGAAGATCTGTTGTTAGTTTTCTGATGAACCGCCAAACTGTCCTCCACAGTGGCTGGAACATACCGCAGTCCCACCAGCAGTGGATGAGGGTTCCTATTCCTCCACATCCTCTCCAACATTTAGTGTCTCCTGTTTTTTTAATAGCTGCCATTCTGATGGGTGTAAGATGGTATCTCACTGTAGTTTTGATTTGCATTTCCCTGATAACAAGCGATGTTGAGCATTTTTTCATGTGCTTTTTAGCCATTTGTATTTCTTCCTTGGAGAAGTGTCTTTTCAGGTCACTTGCTCATTTTTTAAATGGGTTGTTTGTCCTTTTATTTTCAAGGTGTAGGATTTCTTTATATATGCAGGATATTAGGCTCCTATCAGATATATGGTTGCCAAATATTTTCTCCCATTGGGTAGGCTGCCTTTTTATTTTCTTAATAACATCCTTTGAGGTGCAGAAGTTTTTTATTTTGATGAGGTCCCATTTATCTATTTTTTTCTCTTGCTGCTCGTGCTTTGGCTGTGAAGTTCATGAAATCATTTCCTATTACAAGGACCTGTAGATGCTTCCCTACATTATCTCCAAGGTCTTTATGGTTTTGGCTCTTATATTTAGATCTTTGATCCATCTTGAGTTGATTTTTGTATAAGGTGTGAGATGGTATTCTTCTCTCATTCTTTTGGATATGGATATCCAGTTCTCCAAGCACCACTTGTTAAAGAGGCCATTCTCTCCCAACTGATTGGGCTTCATGCCCTTGTCAAATATCAGATTACTGTATATGTGGGGATCTATATCAAAACTCTCAATTCGGTTCCATTGGTCAGTAGGTCTATCTTTGTGCCAATACCACGCAGTTTTGATCACTGTAGCTTTGTATTATGTTTTAAAGTCAGGTAGTGTGATACCTCCAACTTCATTTTTCTTTTTCAATATGTCTTTGGCAATTCGGGGTCTCTTGCCTCTCCAAATAGATTTTGTGGTTAGTTTTTCCAGTTCCTTAAAAAATATAGTGTTGACTTTTATTGGGATTGCATTAAATCTGTAGATTCATTTGGGTAGGATAGACATCTTGATGATGTTTAGTCTTCCTATCCATGAACAGGGAATATTTTTCCATTTATTTAAGTCTTCTTTGATTTCCTTTAACAACGTTGTATAGTTTTCTGTATATAAGTCCTTTACATCTTTAGTTAAATTTATTCCTAGGTATTTGATTCTTTTAGTTACTATTGTAAATGGTATTTTTTTCCTGATTTCCTCCTCAGTTCGCTCGTTATTGGTGTTCAGAAATGCTATTGATTTTTGAGCATTGATCTTATAGCCTGCAACATTACTGAACTCCTTTATAAGTTCTAGAAGCCTTGTTGTAGATTTCTCAGGGCTTTCTATGTATAGGATCATGTCATCTTCAAATAAAGAAATTTTTACTTCTTCTTTTCCAATCTGGATGCCTTTTATGTCCTTTTCTGGTCTCAGTGCTCGTGCAAGTAATTCTAAGACAATATTAAATAGGAGTGGTGATAGTGGGCATCCTTGTCTTGTTCCCGATCTCAGAAGGAAGGCTTTTAGGATTTCACTGTTGAAAATGATGTTAGCTTTGGGTTTTTCATATATACCCTTTATCATTTTCAGAAAGTTTCCATCTATTCCTATCTTTTATGGTGTTTTTATGAGGAAAGAGTGCTGTATTTTGTCGAATGCTTTTTCTGCATCTATAGAGATGATCATGTGATTTTTTTCTTTCAATCTGTTTATGTGGTGTATTACATTGATTGATTTTCTTATATTGAGCCATCCTTGCATGCCCGGGATGAAACCCAATTGGTCATGGTGTATAATTCTTTTGATATATTGTTGAATGCGATTAGCAAGTATTTTGTTAAGGATTTTAGCATTTAGGTTCATTAGAGAAATTGGTCTGTAATTTTCCTTTCTTGTGGTGTCTTTATTTGGTTTTGGTACTAGGGTAATTTTGGCATCATAGAATGAGTTAGGCAATATTCCTTCTACTTCTATTTCTTGGAAGAGCTTAAGTAGAATTGGTGTTAGCTCTTTCTGGAATGTTTGGTAGAATTCAGCTGTGAAGCCATCTGGTCCTGGACTCTTCTTAGTGGGAGGTTTTTGATGACTGAGTCTATCTCTTTACTTGTAATTGGACTGTTGAGTTCATCTATTTCTTCTTTCATCAATGTCGGCTGTTTGTGGGTTTCTAGAAACTTGTCCATTTCCTCTAAATTATCATTCTTGTTGGCATATAATTTTTCAAAGTATCCTCTTATGATACTCTTTATTTCTGTGGGGTCAGTAGTGATATCACCTTGCTCATTCCTTATTTTATGTATTTGCATCTGTTCTCTCTTTTTCTTTGTTAGTCTGGCTAAGGGTTTGTCAATTTTATTGATATTCTCAAAGAGCCAACTTTTGGTTTTGTTTATTATTTCCAGTGCTTTCTTATTCTCTATTTCATTTAGTTCTGCTCTGACCTATGTTATTTCCTTCTTTCTACTTCCTTTAGGTTTAGTTTGTTGTTGTTTTTCCAATTCCTCCAAGTGTGCAGTTAGGTCTTCAATTTTAGCTCTTTCTTCTTTTTTAATATATGAATTTATGGCTATGAACTTCCCTCTCAGGACTGCTTTCACTGCATCCCATAGGTTTTGATATGTTGTGTTGTCGTTTTCATTAGTTTCAAGGTAGTTACTGATTTCTTTTGAGATTTCCTCTTTGACCCACTGTTTGTCTAAGAGTATGTTGTTTAACTTCCATATCCTTGTGCCTAACCTGTTTCTCTGGCCCTTATTGATTTCCAACTTCATTCCATTGTGGTCAGAGAAATTACTTTGTATAATCTCAATCTTTCTGAATTCATTGAGAGTTGTTCTGTGGCCTAGCATGTGGTCTATTTTGGAGTATGTTCCGTGTGCACTCGAGAAGAATGTAAATCCTGCTGTATTTGGGTGTAGTGTTCTGTATATGTCTATTAAGTCCAGTTCTTCTAATATATTGTTCAGTGCCTTAGTTTCTTTGTTGATTCTCTGTCTAGATGTTCTGTCTAATGATGATAGTTGTGTGTTGAAGTCCCCTGCTATAATTGTAGAGGCATTTATTTCTCCTCTTAGTTTTTCCAGATTTTGCTGCACGTATTTTCAGGCACCCCGGTTAGGTGCGTAAATGTTGATGATTGTTCTCTCTTCCTGAGAGATTACTCCTTTTACTAATATGTAGTGTCTATCTTTGTCTCTTACAATAGTTTTGCATTTAAAGTCTATTTTGTCTGATATTAGAATAGCTACTCCTGCCCTTTTTTGGCTATTGTTAACTTGTAAAATTGTTTTCCAGCCCTTCACTTTCAGCCTCCTTGAATTCCTGGGTTGAAGGTTGGTTTCTTGTAGACAGCATATAGATGGATCATATTTTCTTATCCATTCTGCCAATCTTTTTCTTTTGATTGGTGAATTTAATCCATTAACATTCAGTGTTATTACTCGTAATGAATTTCTTACTTCAGCCATTTTTTTCTTTGGGTTAATGTATGTCATATGTTGTTTTGTATCTCTTTTTGTCTTTTCAGTTGTTTTTAAACTCTCCTCCAACTCTCTCTCCCTTGTTTTTTCCTTTCAACTTGGAGAGATTGCTTTAGTATTTCTTGAAGTGCTGGTTTCTTCTTGACATACTCTCATAATTTCTGTTTATCTGTGAATATTTTGAATTCTCCATCATTTTTGAATGCCAGTTTTGCTGGATAGAGAATTTGTGGCTGGAAATTTTTTTTCTTTTAGTGTTTTGACTATGTCATACCACTGTCTTCTTGCCTCCATGGTTTCAGCTTTGAAATCAGCACTTAATCTTATTGTGCTTCTCTTGTATGTGATGGTTCTCTTTTCTCTTACTGCCTTGAGTATTTTCTCTTTGTCTTGAGCATTGGACATTTTGACAAGTATATGTCTTGGAGTTAGCCTGTTGGGATTTATAGTATTTGGGGTGCACTGTGCTTCCTGGATCTGCACATCCATCTCTCTGAATAGCATTGGGAAGTTTTCAGCCATTATTTCCTTCAACACTCCTTCTGTTCCCTTTCCCTTCTCTTTTCCTTCTGGGATGCCCATAATGCATGTGTTTGTGCGTTTTGTATAATCAGTTAATTCCCTGAGTCCATGCTGGATTTTTTCTATCTTTTTGTCTATCTTTTCTACAATCTCTTTGATTTCAGCTGTATTGTCTTCCATATCACTAATTCTTTCCTCTGCCTGTTCAAATCTGCTGTTATGTGAGTCCAGCATCTTTTTCATTTCTTGGCTTGTGCCATTGTTCACCATCATATCCATTACCTTTTTGGGCATGTTTCCTATTTCTTCAGTATGTTCTCCCAGTGTCTTCTTTATATCCTAAATCTCTTCCTTCAGTTCTTTAAGTTGGTCCATGATATTTTTTTGGATAGCTTTGATTAGTTGTTCGATGTTCTGCATTGCTTCCTGGTTTTTATTTTGTGCATTGGACTGTTCAATGTTTTTCAGTTTCTCCGAGTCATTTGTATTTTTCTGTTGCCCTCTGGTCATCATATTATCTTGATGGGTTTGTTCAGTTGATTAGCTTTTCTCTATGCTCTAGAGTTTTATTTAGCTGTTGGTTCTGCATGTGAGTTAAGTTTTCTCTTTGGCAGTTTTTCTTCTTGTTTTATATCCTTACTTCTTTCTATGTTCCCTTGAAGGTAAAAGGTTAGGGCCAGAGGAATCAAAAGATGTAAGGAAGGCAGAAGGATAATAGTAATATTGATAAAAGTCAGAAAAGGCAAGGGCCCAGGATGTGTAAGTCCATTGAGGGTGGTGAGCCATACTTGTGGGAGATGTTTGTGTAGGATGTGGTGGGAGGTGTGGGAGGTGGACAACATGGGAATCCTAGTGGGTTCTGTGTAATATTTTGGCTAATCTAAGCACCTCTTAATAGATATATATAAAAAAATAACATTTTTGTAAGCAAATGCACATATATGCATATATATTTATATATCATTTTGCAAATGTTGGTATGTATTGTGAAAATTCTGATTTTTACCCACAATAAAAAATAAATAAAATAAATAAAATTAAATTAAAAAAAATTTTTTTTAAAGTCAGAGAGGGGCAAAATGAGACTTAATGAGATGAATATTTAACTTGTGTAGGCAGTGTAGAGTAATAAGAAAAAAAATGGAGTTCCTACAATGGACTGGGAAAACAAATGGAGGAATATATATATATATATATATATATATATATATATATATATATATAGTGATTTAGAAGGCTAGAATTATGAGGAGGGAGAGAAATAGTAAAGAAAGGTCTGAGAGGAAAAAGTTAATACTAATAATAAAAAAGAAGAAAACAAAATAGATGGAATAGAAATTGACACCCTTGAGTTGTGGGCCTATGAAAAAATGTTGTCTCTAAGAGCCACAACAGAAAACAGAAGGCAGAAAGATGCCGGAAGGATAAGCGATAGTTTGTAATACAAAATCAATATATACAGCAAGTGGGAAATTACTGAAAAAGAAGCACAGCAAAGAAGCGACAAGCTAACAGCAACTAATTAAAAAAAAAATGGAAGAAAAAAGACAGGGGGGAGGAAAGAGGAAAGAAAAGCAAGGGACCAGAAAGAAATGGAGAGAAACCAAAGATC
Source organism: Tolypeutes matacus (assembly GCA_026826555.1). NCBI lineage: Eukaryota > Metazoa > Chordata > Mammalia > Cingulata > Chlamyphoridae > Tolypeutes > Tolypeutes matacus. The sequence continues at coordinate 2,317,586 of JAKSZT010054406.1, forward strand.
CACACAGGCAAGCAGTCAAACAGAGCTAAGGGGGGTCAATGATTTCCCTAGGGTCCACGTGGATCCTTCCTGCCTACTTGTGTTTATCAATCAATTTCCCCGCAGGGTTCTATATGCAGGTCCTGAAGCAGCTTTTAGCTATTAAACTAAATTAAAAAGAATTTATTTTTCATTTATTGAAGTGACCTTCTCACTTTTTTTATTTTAATTTTTATTTTTTTAGCGAAATACAGGACCCAAAATAATTCCTCCTTTAGACCAACCCCCTTACGGAAGGACCCTAGCTGGGCCTGTGGAAATTAATCAAGCACGTCCCACTTCCTGGACTCCCCAGGGTAGCTGTAGCTCTGATGTTAGTCAGTGCGGAGTGCTAAAGACAGCCGATTCCGCCCCTTCTGGAGCCGAGCTCTAGTGTCACCGGGCTGCTAAGTAAATCAGTTTGAGTACAGATTTGCGTCTGCTCTCAGCCTGATGTTGCTTCAGGTCGGCTTATCTGCTCCCCAAAGCTATGGGGGGGTGCAGGCAGCCAGATCGATGTCTAAAAATAAAAAATACCCTTCCTGTCCTCCAACAGAACCCTCCCTCTTTTGGGAAGTGTCCCTTCTTCCTGGCTCCGCAGCAGCCCGGGTCTTATCCCTGGGTCGCTAGGGAAATCAGCTCGGTGCCCCGACCAGAATCCCCGCTCCAGTTCACCGGGTGCCGATTCGCTCTGGCTGTTCTGTTCACCCAAGGTCCAAGGGGTGCCAGGCAGCCAGATCCCCAGAAAATAAAACTTTCTCGCCTGCTCACGGCTCCAAGTGGCCATTTTATTTTATTTTATATTTTCTCCCTAACCGCGGAGCTCAGCCATCTGTGCCAACCACCACCGGCAGCCTTAAAACTCATGAATCTCCACCGTTCCGTCCACACCGTTGATCCGCACAGATAGATGTCCCAAGCTTCTCACTCCACGCGTGCACAGCACAGACCCCCGGGCAGGACCCCGTCCACAATCTGCCTTGCTCTGGGAGCTTGCAGTGTGTGCCCTCCTACACTAATGCCATCTTGGCCCCTTACTCGCCTTTTATATTTTCTTCAGCCACCTACCAAGGGGTGGGGCTCAACGCCCTACTGACGTGGCCCAGTCAATGCCCTAATCATAACCTAATCATGCCCAGATTAACAGATCAGTTTACAACCATGATCCAATTATATTTTTGGAATTCATAATTACATTAAATTGGCCAATGGCTACATACTCATTACCTGGTTGGTGGTACATACAGTTCTCCCTCCCTTGTCAATTTCTCTATGTTGTGGCAGTCACCCAAATTCTGGCTCTTTTGTGGGGTATGTAAGCGAGTTCTTTAGAGATCCCAATGAGGACTTCTGATTCAAGTTATAGAGTCTCCAGTTGACCTTTTGGAACATCCCCTTCCAGTGATCTACCCTCTGGGGCCCCCTCATCTGGGCAGACAACTCTTGGTTAGTGTTCTTTCAGGCCGGTGGGGTTCCCTTGGTGCATAAGGATCCAGTCTTTTTTGCCTCACGAGACAAAGTACTCTGCTGACCCCTCTTCTCTCTCCCTGAAATAATGAGCCTCTCCAGTCAATGAATAAGGTGCCCTTCTCACAGACCTTCCAAATTCTAGGGGAGGGAAAGGATAGCAACTGCGTCCCTCTCCCCCTTTCTCATCTTCCCATGGACTTTTTTCAATGAATCCCTTCCATCAGTCTCTAGCCTTCTTTTATCTAGCTTAGAAGGGATGGTGGTCACAAGACTAGTTTTGCAACTTTTGTTAATATCTCATAGGGAAGTATCAAGCATCTCTCTTTAGAATAGGGGATTATTTATCTTCATTTAATCTCCATTTTGAGGCCTTTGTCAAAAATTTTAGGTAGCAGGAAAAGACCTAGTCTTGTTACCTGTGAGCAGAGACCAGTTTAAATTGGGCTTGTTTATAGACCACTTACACTGCCTGGAACCATGTCAAATACTTTTGGAGAATAAGACAGATCTAGATGGCTGGTAAGCGTGGTAAAATTTCTCTATACCCAGCACTGTACTAGGTCATAGGGAGAATACAAGAGACATTGGAGCTCTCAAAGAGCTCTTAATCAAGCTTGAAAGACACAACTTACATTCTTTAGACTATTGACTCATCATGATTTTGCTCTGTAAAAGGGAACATGAAATGGTAACAGATAAACAATTATCCAGAAGTTAAACTGAGCCCAGGGGAGCATTAGCCACCTTGCCTTCTCATTTCAGAGGAGCTGCTTCTCTGTACCAAGAGTATTGTCTCAAATGACCCTAGCAGCTGACTGGGCGTCATCTCCCTTCAAGACACTATTCCCTCTATTAAAATATCAGGGAGCAAACAGTTAGTACAACAGAACAATAATCATGAGTTTCTGTATTTCTAATTTAATCCTTACCATCTAGGATTGCTCCTTTTGATCATTTAGCTGGTCTACCTCAAACTTTACCACAGAATAGGGATGTTACCTTATAGTAGACTACCACAAGTTTGAAATGTCTTTGACAATTTCCATTTTGTTTTCAAAGGTCATACAAACTTAACATTTGATCCATAATACATCTCTGATTTTTAAAAATTTTTAAAGTATGACAAATTATTTGCCATCAAATAAGGCTGTAGTTCTTTATTCTGTGCTCCACAGGCATATTACCTTATACCCTAAGAATTTTGCTTACCCTCATATGAGAAGATAAATACTATTCTTTTGGGTTAAGAATAAGTTTCTAAGTTGCTTTTAAATAGAAATAATACAGTTCATGAGAGTTATTGAACATCTTTGCTTTTAAAAGTTAGCATGGGAAACTCAGATCCTGCATTGTACATGCAGAAGCACATTTTAATCATAAGGGATATAAATATGAATATCTCATAATACCAGCTGACATTTTTAATGGGCTTGAAATTTCACAACTCAGTCATGTAGCCTCGTCCTCTTAGTTATAGCTCTGAGACCTCATAGTAACCCTGTTAAATGGTATAGGAATTATTAGCCTGATGTGAGAAAAAAGGAAACTGAAGAAACTTTTATTATGTTTGCAATAGAGAACTCACTGACCTGTAAGCTCCATGAAGAAGAGACCTTGTCAGGTTTGTTTGCTTGTTTTGTTTTGTTTTTACCACTTTATCCCCAGGCCCTAGGAAAATGTCTGGAAAACACACAGTAAATGCTCAATGCATTAATTAATCTCTAGATTTATAGGTTAGCTCTCTTTCCCTATATAGGGTCCTGAGTAATTCTTGCCGGAGGAAAATTGCAGAAAACAAGTCAATAGAGAAACCAAAGAAAAGTCATTTCCTTTTTCCAATTTTCTAAGGACTGGCCCTGAGATCCTTTATAAAAAAGGGAAGCAGAACTTTAACATTCATTTTCTCTTCTAGAATGGTGCTATTTTAGCTGAAATTGTCAGAAGTCTTTTGTAGTGGCTTCCCATATCAAAGACATACTAGGACTAAAGGTACAGGTGCTGAGGTGGGCATGAAAAAGAATGGCCTCATGGGATTTTGGAGGTTCTGAACACTTGGGGTTCAAGGAGAGCATTGGATACAGTGAATGCAAATACACCAATATCGGGGTTAGCCTTGAGAATAAGCAGTCCAATGTCTGGATTGTTGATTACAAATGAAAATTAGCAACAAATTCTTAGAGACTTTGATGGAAAATCAACTTAGACTGTGCCTCCATGTCCCAGATTAGTCCTCACCATTCACTGGTATGATGGTAGTGTACTGGCAAATGTTGGAGTGGGGCTCTAAGGAAGAGGGAAAAAAAGCATTTGGAGACCCTCTCAATGAGAAACAGAGTGGGCATCACCATCCCCAAATCCTCATGACTGGGGAATGAACAATGGACTAAAGTAGACATTATTCTACTATAGACTTATTATTCTAGCAATGGAAGAATTTGTATCACTGATATAAAGGCAGTGGCCACCAGAGGTTCTGAGGGGAAGGAGAAGGAAGAATAGGTGCAACATGGGGGCATTTTCAGGACATTGAAATTGTCCTACATGACATTGCAATGGCAGATACAAGCCATTATACATTTTGTCAAAACCTATAAAATCGTACTGGGCAGAGTGAAAGCTATAATGTAAACTTTATTCCATCATTAGTAGCAATGCTTCAATATGTGTTCACCAATTGTAACAAATGTACCACACTAATGAAAGATGTTGTTAATGTGGGAAAGTGTGGGAGGGGGAGGCCACGGGACATGTGGGAAACTCCTATATTTTTTATGTAACATTTATGTCATCTAAAGCTTCTTTAAAAATAAAAAAGCAAACATTAAAAAAAAAAAAAAAAAAGTTGAATGAAACCTAAAAAAAAAAAAAAACCAAAAAACATACAGAGAGAATGGGAATCAGTGAGCAGAAGGAAATTGGTTTGTTCTTACCATGGAGTAAAGGAAATGAAATAAAATGATTTGGATACTAAGTCCTGAACCAATATTTTCTTCTCCATTGGGTGAAAACAAAAGGCATCACCTCAACTTCTTGATTTAGACCATGATGAAAATTATGAACATTCCAAACTGAACTGTAAAGAACTATAAATAGTTGAGAAGTGCATCAAGGACCAAAAGAAATCCACCAGTTAGCTTATCCATTCCTAATTGTGCCACCAATCATACCACAGCTTCATGGAGTACATCATAATGAAGAAGTCCAGGATTAAAAGACAGGAGACCTGTGTTTTTCAGACCCTGATTCTGCCACTTACAAGCTACCATGATCTTGGGAATGTCATTTAAATTGTATAAACCTTTCATTTCCTTCACTTGTGTCTGTGGGGAAATAAACCTGACTCCTCATGATTTTCTGAAGGATTCAAAGAATTTAAGAAATTATCTTCCTCAAAAGATACCATTAAGAGAAGTTATCATTCCAGCTGTCATTTACCTTCCTTTATTTCTGTTGAGAAGTTAGATATTAATATAATTGTTGCTTTTTAAAACATAATCTATACTGTATTCCTGGCTACTTGTCACTTAATTTCTTTGTTTTGTTTTGTTTTCTTAATGTTTCTCAGTAGATTTCTCATAATTTATCCTTCTTAGGGTTTCTTGCACCTGTGAATTGATGCATTTAGTAAGCTTGGGGATTTCCTCGGTTTTATTTTTACAAATGTTGCTTCTGCTCTCTTTTCTATCTCCTATCCCTTTGGAACTCCAATTAAATATATGTTAGAATTTTTTACTATGCCTTCTGTTTCTCATCCTTTTTGTCTGTATTTTACATTGCTTTTTTCTCTCCATGCTTCATTATATTTTCTTATGACCTATCTTTTATTTCACTAATTCTCACTTTAGCTGGATCTAATCTGCTATAACTCTTTCCACTGAGTTCTTATTGCAATAGCTGAATTTTTCCATTCTAAAATGTTCATTTGATTTTTTCAGATCATCTCTGTTATTTACATAATAGTCTATTGTCTGTTAATATATTCCATCTTTTAGCTTCTTGAAATAGTAAGCATAATTCTTTTAAAGTCTATAGAGTTCCAATATCTGGAGACTCTATTGGTTGTTTTTTGTTTTCTTTATTCCCACCCCCACCCCCCGCCCAAATGGTTCCCATTCATGTTTTCTTATTTCCTTTTGTGTCTTCTGATTTTTATTGTGAGCCAGTCATTGCTTTTAAATATTATAGAAATAATTTCTGGCCTAGGATGTTATTTTCCTCCAGAGAAGATTTCTGTTTGTTTCTTTCACATCCATAGGCACACTAGTGGTCTGGGAATACTTTAATTCAACTGTAGAGATGGGTTTTTTTCTGGAGCTATGAGATATCTCCTAGCTGAGATCAAGCTGAGAGATGTTTTACTTTCAATTCACTCTTCCTCATAGGGTTCAGGGCCCCAACACAAATTGTAGGGTATTTACCATGACCCCTCTCTTTGGCAGTCCCTGGACATTTATCCCTCCCTTTAAGTGCTTTCAGAAGTGCTGCTCAGCTTCTTAGCTTCCTCTTCTAGAATGGCAAATTCTAGACACTATACTTCCTGAGTATTTTCTCTGAGGTCTTAGCCCAGCAATTTTTTCCTGTTTTGTTAACATTCCAATGTCTTCACTTCCTTTTCCTATTTTTTCCAGTTTTAATGGCTGCCCTCATCTAAAGTCACATTACCTTGTCAACAATTAGCAGAAGTAGAAAGCCCTGTTCCAATATCTCTTAGCATCGGTTATGACTAATATTATGGAAGGAGTTCATCCATATGATATTTCTATGTTCTTTGATTTCCAGATTTAAAATCCATTTGGTTCTTTCCAAAAAGAGACATTTGAAAATGTCCATTTTGAAACAATGGAATTCAGGGCTTTAACTTCAATAAACCCAATTAATGGAATTTTAACTGCATTAGTTAGTATTCTTTTTATTATAACAGAACCAAGTATTAATTGGCTTTAAAAAAAAAAAGATTTTGATTACTCACTTAACTAAAAAGATCTAAAGGGATATCAGCTTCAAGTGGCATTTCTTTCAGGGTCTCAAAACAGCCATCTACCATTTCAGTCTTCCACCAGGTCAGCTTCATTTTCAAGTTATCTCTGGTGGCCCTTGGAGGCTGTACATTTATATCCTCACCATTTCAAGTCCACAAAGAATAGACAAAGATCTCAGAAAATCTAATTATATATCACTGGCTTTGTTGGATCATGGGTCCATTCATGAAATATGACTGTGAATGAGATGCTGAGATAGCCCATCCCTAAGTCAAATCCTTCAACCCAAAAGGTAGGTATGGAGCCCAACCAGAAGCACAAGATCTGAAAGTGGTAAAGGAAAACTTTACCAAGGAAAATCAGAAAACTATTACTGGTAAAAGAGTAATAAATGCTGGATAAAAGAAAACAACAAATGTCCACTATACTAACCAACTGGAAATCATTGTAGTTTTCCTCTGTGAACTGTGTGTCTCCCAGTACCTTTGAAAGCATTTTATTGTTTAGTTCATTATGCTGTCAAAAGTGCACAAAGATCTCTCTTTGCATGTGAGTTGTGCTGCTTCTGATCTCTTTTGTTTATTGGTTTTGAAAGTTCCTTAAGACTGCTGTCCATTTGGCAGTGGAAGGAAGCACTGATCTGCCACAAGTTGATTTCCAGAAATGGATCTTAATCTAAACACAATATACCACCTTGATGCATGTTCTATGATATTAAAAGGTTGGAATGGGAAGCAAATATGGGCAGCCAGTTTAGGATCAGCCCTCAGAAAAAGACTTGGGGTTATTGTTCCTGAAACTCAATGAAAATGAATTGATGAGCAGACAATAGACAATGTGCTCAGCTGATTGATCTATGCAGTCCCAAGTATCCCCATGCTGTTTGGCAGCAAGCCATCTTTCTTCAGTTCTTTCCTTATTAATTCAGGCTATGATAAATGGCTATGCTGACAGCCCACTACAATGAAAATAAAATCCTTGTCAGAGAGTCTTCCATCTTCCAAGAAGCCAAGAAAAACGTGCCCATAACCTTCTTACAGTGGAATTTTCTCACGCAATCTTAGTGGTGATGCGTGATGAGACTGTGTATGTGTTTTTGTATGTGTAAATGTGTATCCTGCTGAGTACTGTTGAGATCAATTTGAAGAAAAAAGCTTATTAAAAATAGGCCCTGGAAACATAAACCACCAGTATATATTTTATGTGTGCCATAAGCAACCTGAGAAAATGTAGAAGTCTCAGAAACACCTTGAGTTTAGCAACACAGGGGAAAAAAAGAAATTTGATGGGTTTTGTTCATGAAGTCTTAAAAAAGAAATTAGCAATTTCAGAGTGGAAAATAAGAAGACATAAGCACTTATGAACCAATGCTGGGGATATTTTATACTAATTAATTCACCCTCCCCTAACTTCTGAAGCACCTCCCTTTCTCTTGATCCCCTATTGTTCAGCACTTCAACACTTTTCAGATAAAAAGCTAACATGCATGTAGTGAGATATTTACTTTATCAACAAAAAGTTACTAGTTCTAATGTTGCTGAAAACAGAATGATCCATGAAAAGAGCTAAGATTGGCAGAGTTAGAAGCATCCCTGGAAAAGGCCAAATGTCAGATGAGTGCACTGAGACAAAAGCCATGGCCAATGCTCTTTGCAAAAGTTTTTCCTGCCAATATCTATTCATATACAAGCTCAAGGACATTACAGTATTGCTTAGAATAGGAAAAAAATTGAAACAACCTACATGGCCAGCAGTAGATAAACTAAAATAAGATAAATCTATTCAATTGAATAATTATTAGAAAGAACAAGAAGTCTCTGTATGTTGTCAATCACAACAGTTTTCAGGGAAAAATATTGTCACAGAAGAGTATATGTTGTATAATTTATTTTCCATTAAAACAGGAGGGATATTTCAGAGAAAATTTCTGGAGGGGATAACCAATAAATATAGAATTGGGAGACATGGAATGATTAGAAAATTACTTGTAGGTATTTTTTACAGTTTGAGTTTGTTTTTACCATTGCATAGCTTATGTTTTCATGAAAATCTGATGATTTTTTAAATGTTCTTCTGATTTCAGGCCCATATTCCTTTCAATATGCCAATCTGCCTCTGAAGAAGTATTCAAGCACTGCATAGTTATAAGGTAAGATCACTTGGCACAGTCAAACACAGACTTCTCTCCAAGCTGACGAGGGATACTGGGGCAGGAGGCTTACACTCTTTGGTGATACACTAGGTCACAGTATAGCTCACTAGTTCTCAAGTCCTAGGATGATTTAGAAAAAGCTGGGGATCGCCATTAAATGGTTTCCTGAACCCTACCTCTAGGTTCCAGAAGTTGGAATTCAGTAGATCTGGAGGTCTATGGATCTGCATTTCTAAAAAGTGTCCAGGCCATGCTGCTGCTGCTGGTCTGCCGGTCACATGTGGAGGGACACTGGCATAGAGCCAACATGTAATCTGAATATTTCAGACAAGTGTCCCTCCCTCTAAAAAATTGTATTTAGCAATCCACCAGCAGTGCTTGAAATACCCTTTGGTTAGAGATGAGGCAGTGAAGATAGTTTGAGATACATTTTGGAGGCAATGCTAGTAAGTCTTGTCATAGACTTCTGGGATGAGCAATTGGGTAGATGTTGATGATATTTATTGAAATGCTTAAAACAAGTTGTCTTAGTTTGCCACAGGGCTGCCTATACAAAAGTACCAGAAATGGGCTGGCTTTTATAATGGGAATTTTATTTAGAGTAAAATTACAGTTTTGAGGCTGTGAAGTGTCCAAATCAAGGTACCATCAGAGATGCTTTCTTACCAAAGTCAGTTAGTAGTGACCCTGGCATCCTGCCACGTGGCAATCAGACATATGACAGAGTTCTCCTCCTCAGCCTTGAGCTGCTCCACGGGCCCGGCCCCTTGGGGGCCTCTTTCTGTGCCTCTGTGCTCTGCTGGTTCCAGACTCTGGGACCTCTCTCAGCATCTCAGGGCTTCTCTCCTTGAGCTCAGCTGTAGGTGAACCTGGGGTCCTTTCTCTTTCTACTTTCTCTTCTCTCTCACATGGCAGGATCAAAATGGCAGCTTCTTTTTTCTGTGTGTGTCTCTCTGTGTGTCTCCCTTTATACAAAGCTCCAGTAAGAGGGCAGAGCTTCAATCTGAGTCACACCTCACTGATATAGTCCAATCAAAAGAACCCCACACTAACAGGAATGGGTTAGTTAAAAAACATAATCTTTTTTTTTTTTTTTTTTTTTTTTTTTGATTCACCAGATTTGAAAGGTTACCACATTCAAATGGAACAAGGGAGTGAGGAATATAGATTTAGGGAACAAATAAAGAGTTCAATTTGGGATTTATTTCCGAGTTGTCAGAGCTATCCAAGAGGAGAAATCATCTAATCTAAGCAGTTGAAGCTCAGAAAAGATGTCTGAGATAGAGATATAAATGTTGGAATTGACAGAATAGAGCTATATTGAAAGTCATAGAAAAGAACTGCATCACCTAGAGAAAATGTAGAGAGAGAAGAGAGGAATCTAAACTGAACCCTGAGCAATGCCAATAATTAGAGGTCTTAGGGAGAAGGAGCATCATTCTCCCTTAGTTTTCAAAAGGAAAACTAGAAGCACACAACATGACAGCAGCCAAGAGCAGAAATGTTTGAAGGTGAAAAGTGTTCACCTGGCTCAAATGCTGCAGAGTAAGGGACTGAGCAAGACAATGACAGGGAAGTATCCATGAGACTTGGCAACACGAAGGTCCTGATGCCCTTGGTAAAGGCCGTTTCTTTGGAAAAATTAGAGTAAAAGCCAGATTGGAAGGGGTTGAGGAAAGAATGGCGATGAGGAAAATGGAGCCAGTGTGTATAGAAAACTCTTCTTCAGAAGTTTGGTTATGAAGAAGTATAGGGAAGTGAGAAAAGAGATAGAGGAAGACATGAATTCAAGGAAGAATGTTTTTAAATGTGAGATACCAGAGCTCATAGGAATGATCCAGTAGAAAAGGAGACATAGATTGTGTAGTAGAGAGGGGATAAGCAGAGGAATGATGTGCTAGAGAAAGCCAGAGCTGTACATTCCAGAGCCTGAGTAGGGGATTAAATTTCAATGGGATAAGCCATATTGCATTTTATCAGGAAGGTTCAGATATGGACGAGGGTGAGGGTATACTGTGTGAAGATGAGGAAGGCTTTCATCAGTGAAGTGTGGCATGATGTATCAGTGGAGAATAAATGAAAAACTAGGATGTTTGCAGTGAAAGAAATAATTTGGGGGAAGTGGAAGAGCATATTTTCCAGTGAAGAGACAAGCAGACATCATGGCAAAAGCATGGAGTTTAGAGTCCAAATTTGGCATGGTGGCCTGGGGTAAGTCTCTTAACTTGCTCAGAGTCTTAGTTCTTTATCCATAGACTCGGGAGAATACCCATTTATTTTGAGAGATTTTGTGAAAGTCAAATGAAATAAATGTTTGTGGAGATAATTGCAAATTGTGAAACCCTATACCAACATGTGTCTTTTTTTTTTTTTTTTTTTTTTTTTATTTGCAAAATGAGGATAACACTAGTACCCACCCCACAGGGTTGTTTTGAAATTTAATTGAGAGAACACCAAGTAAAGAATGCATTCCTCCTGGTTCATAGTAAGTCCTCATGAAAGATAGCTTTTCATTTTACTTGCTTGGCTTTTTTTATTTGGTGAATTTGGGGTCAATGTTTGTTATCACCATATTGATTTCCATCTTTATGAAATGAAAGCTACCTACCCTTGTCATAACAGTTGTCAGTGCAGCTTGACATGGATGAGAAAGGTAAAATTTGTCATCCTCATTCATTTACTCACTTTCCACACACTTGACATTGTTCCAAAAAGATCATAGAATTTCAGAGGTAGAAGGGTACTTTAGCAATTATCACCTCCAAACCCTATCCTTTGAAAAAAAATTAAGGAAACTCTAACCTCAGAGAGATTCTCAGAAATTCACAAATGGCAGGACTAGACTCTTGATCCAATACTCTTTCCCTTCCCATATCCTTTACCTCTTTGCATTGTCATGCAGCCATTGTGAGCACAGGGCAGAGCTCAAAACACACTTTGACTTTAAAAAGAACAAAGCTCTTCAAGGTAAAGAACATAACAGCAACCCAATATAAAGAGCATAGAAGATTCTAACAGATGCAAATGGCAAGTTAGAAAAGCTTTAATGAGCTAAAACTCCTGGGAACCAACTGGGGTTTCTTGTAGCCTAGCCAGATGGTTAGTATAACCAGGACCAACCTCTGCTGAATCCTGAAACACATCAAGGATTGTTTCACAGGACCAAGACCACGCATACTCCTGGGGAATTGCATGTGCTCCCTTCAGTTCCTCTTCTGCCTCTTCCCATCTGTGTGAACATAGATAATAACAACAGGTACTCTTTTGTGAGCATTATGCTAAGTGCCCATTAAACTATGTTAAGTTTTTCAAATATGTTATCTCTTTAATCCTTTCAGGAACCCTAAGAGATAGCTATTATGGCATCCCAAATTTTGAGATAAGGATGTTAGGGCTCAGAGAAGTTAAGTAACTTTTGCAGGGTCATATATCCAGGAAATGTCTGCAGCAGAATTTAGATGCAGATGGGTCTGATTCCAGGGTCTAGGCTCTTGATCACTCTGCTATTCTGACTGCCCAAGTACCTTAGCTGTTTTCCTTGCATTGATTTTCTCATATGGAATACAAGGGTATTGGTCTAATTAATCCCTGAGTTTGCTTCTAACTCTCTGAGATGAGAGCTAACCAGGTTTGAAATAGAGCCACAAACTTGCTCACACTACCAATGAGCTATGCAGAGAAACTATTTCTTCATCATTTTTGTTTGTAACCACTGTCTTCCTCAAGAGCTCCTGCTTAAACCTTTAGTCCAATCCCTGACCTAGTCCAATGCAATATTATATTATAAACAGTCCTTTAGATGACATGTGATCTCTGAGTCCTCTCTTTCTCCCTTGCATGTCTCTAAAATGATGTCTAGTCGGACTTAGTTGGCCTGGAGGATTTGAGTAAAAGGGATTTTCAGCCCTGCCTGGTCTCTGTGGTGATATTTCTTGGACACCTGAGCAGTGTTTGTCTTGTTGGTGTTTGTGGCTGAAGCTAGCACCTGGCATACTGATCATAGTGGTGCATACTCACAGCTTGGTCAGGGCCCAGCAGCCATCCCTGGCTGAGTCATCATTGCTGTGGCTTGCTCTGTCTGGCACTATGAAATGAATTCTTCCTTCTCCCTCAATCACCATGATCTAGGCATGACTTCTGTGGCAGTTTGAAGTTGAGTGGATCCCAGAAGATCATGTCCTTTAGAGCTTATCCATTCCTGTGAGTGTAAACTCATCGTGGGTGAGATCTTTTGAGTAGATTCAGTTAAGATACCTTTCTTTTGATTAGATCACCTCAGTAGGGCTTGACCCAGGGTGGGTCTTAATCCTCTTACTGGAGTCCTTTATAAACGGAGAGATAAAAAAACGGCAGACACAGAGAAAAAAAAAGCCACAGAGACAAAGAGAAGACCCGGGGGACCAGAAGCTGGAATCAAAGGAACCCAGAGGCTGTGAAGCAGCCACTTGAGCTAGAAGCTGAGAGAGATGAGGCCCAGAGGAAATGGGAGAGACTAGAGGACACCACCATGTGCCTGTTCACCTACAGCTGCAACTTGGTGAGACATCATCTCTTGATGATGCCTTGATTTGGAGAACTATAAACTTTTAACCTAGTAAATCTCATTATAAAAGCCAGCCCATTTCTGGTGTATTGCTGTCAGCAGCTTTTAGCAAACTAAAACAACTCCATTTTGGTCCAGGCCTAGACAGGCACTCTGAAAAGACCTCTGCAGAGTCTCCCACCCCCCACTACAGTGACTCCCCAACAAATATCTCAGACAGATGCTAATCTACTTTTGGGACCCCTTGGCATAAATCAAGTGCAGCCTGGGAAAGCTGAACATCATGCTTCCTATTCCCAATTAAGGTGCCCAGCTGGGTGTACTTTGATGCGGCCTCTCCCAGGCTGGTGGGAGGAGCTCTGAGGTTTCTCAATCATGTGTTTCCTGTGCATTTAAACTACTTTTAGGCATCTAACAAATTAAGCATAAATATGGGGAACTTTGCATTTTCTTAAATGTTCCGATGCTGTATAAAATTGTAGTAAGATTTCAACTTAAAGCCACGTGTCTGCATCAATTAGACAAGTATATATTTCATAATGGAATTATAAGGATGACTTAATAGGACAAATTCCCCTGAACATTGCAATTACATAAAGTACTGAATTATATAAAACACCAAATGTACAGACTTTTTAACTCAAAAATGTTAGTTGGAGTCACATGAATATTCCTATACTTAAGTCTAAACCTTTCAATGTTTGAAATAAGTTTGCTCTCTAAGGAAATTATGCTAGCCCATGAATTTGGGAAATTATGCTTAGCCTACTGACTGGATTCTTTGGACATCCATGATGGGAAGCACTAAATGCTTTGGATAATTGCTCCATCAATGATCCTGTAAGTGCAGAGGGAGTATTGGCATGTGGCCTGTGTGCCTGGATTCCAGTTATACCCTACTTAATTCTTCTGTTCCCCACATACTGATTACCTCAGGTTTGAGCATTTCTCTAGTATACCTTTGGTTAGGATTTCCATCTAACTCAAAAGCCACATGCTCTCCTTGCATTTCCTCAAACTTCCCTCACACATTATGTCTATCCCCTCTTCATACAATTCTTCCCCACCTAGGAAGCCCCTATCACCCTCCCTGACTAGTCATTCCTAGAGGGGTTCCATGTGAATCATTTGGGAAACTTTTTGAAAATATAGATTCTGAGCCAGTAAATCTGATTCAGAGCCAATTTTTTTTTTTTTTTTTTTTTAAAGTTCCACAGTTGTGGTTTGGGAACCAATGGTCTAAAATGACCCTTTCATGCCCAACTTCCAGCTGTACGAAGTAACAGAAAATGGTTCTAGACTAGGAATTAAGAGATCTGATTTCTAGTACTAATTCTCCCAACCAATCAGTCATGTAGTCATGGGTGGGTCACTTCACCTTTGCAGGCATATATTTCTCCATGGATTCTTATTACCATTTTTGAGCATTTACTATGTGCCAGGTACAACTATAAGAATGTATATCCATTTTCTCATGCAGTCATCACAGCGATGCTGTTAACATGCTCCTTTTTTACCCCATTACATAGAAGAAACAAACTTAGAGAGTTTCAATAAATTGCTCAAGGTTAGTTCCGTAGCTGATAAATGGTCTAATCTAAATACAAACCCAGGTCTGCTGACTCTGCACTCCTTGCTCTGGACCAGTTACCAGCTGCTTCCCATGAAGAGCACCCTATGAGCTTATGAAATATAATTTACTGGTCCATTTGGGAAGAAATACCTTTAATCATGCCTATTAAGTCATTAAGGCCCATCGCTACCAAGGCACATTATTTTTTATAATCTTGCTCCCGATTTGGAATTGCTATGGAAACTACTAGTAGAAGACGGTAGTTTTTTTGTTGTTGTTGTTTAATCAGGTTTGATTTAATGCTAATTGGATCATCTTTGATATTTGGCTCCATAGATTCTCAGAAGGAAGGGGAAGTAGTTATTTTAGGCGTTTTTTTCCCTAAACTTTTAATTTTGAAATAATTCCAAATTGACAGGACTATTGAAAAACTAATACATAACCTATACAGAGAACTCAACATATCCACCAACATTTTTTAAACTTTTTAAAATTGAAGGTTATCATTCATAGTAAAACAAGTATATAATACTAATACAGGCTGTTAATAACTGGGTGGATTGGGGGGGTGGAATACATCAAATGTAAGATATTTGGCTATAGTTAGTAGTTTCAATGTTCTTTCATAGTTTGGAACAGTTGTTTCACAACAGTACAAGGTGTTGATGGTGGGGTGATGTATGGGAGCCCTGTATGATGATATGCATGTTTGTTTTGTAAGTCATTTTAGGCTTTTGAGCTCAGGAATGTATAAGAAGCCCTACAGTAATGACGATAACAAGTGAACAACCACCACTGCCCCCACCCTATCCCCATAGCATCATGGTACATTGTATCACTTTGTGTAATCAAGGCCATGTAGGATGCAGAGGATAACAAGAGATTCACTTAGTAAAATGCCCCAATAATTTTCCAGCTGAACTTATTTTTCTTTCTCCATCTTTAGGGCAGGCTATAAACTGATGGGAGTTGGATAGCATAATTCTTGCTTGTACTCAGTTGAATTTTAATCACATTTCTCTGTTTACTTGCTGTTCATTTTGCAATGAAATAAAGTGCCCCTCTTCACACCTCAGCACTTGAAAGGGAAGAGATTACCTGGCAAGGACAGAGATGCACTTTAGTTTTCAGAAAATGTTAGCAGGCTCAGGGATGATTCAGCTTCATTTAGAGAAAAGGGTGAGAAATTCCACATGGTTTATATTGTGGCTTTGGGGATTGTGCTTACAGATATAAAACAAGACCATACATTGCATCACAATATAGCAATTTCCAAAGCAGCCCACTAGCACCCCTTGGATTTCTGAATGCAAAGGGTGGGGAAGGGGGCAATCCATTGCGAGTAAGGTGAATGGAAGATGGCTCTTCTTTTTCCACTTAGGATATAGTTCAAGTCAAGGACAACCAGATGCTTACGTAAAAATAAAAACAAAAATTTTTGGATCAGAGGGTTGTAAGACCAGCGCAGTCTTGTCTCTGCAATGAATACTGCCCTCCTGCTCATTTGAGAAAGTTAGGGTAACTTTGACCTCAGCCCATTATCTTGCTTCCAGTGTTGCTAGTTCCAATCAGGAAGAAGCAGCCACAACGATGCTTGGGGTCTAGAAAAGAGAGAGAATCAGAAAAAAAGCTATGCCTACAAACACATCCCAGTGGAAGAATAGGCACATAATTAAAATGTTTTCGAGGAACTGACCTTCCTAACCACTGAGAATTATATTTTTTGCAGGGGACTCTTCAAAGATTTCATTAGTACTTTACATGTCTAACTTTACAAGACCAGATTTTGGGCAACTGCTTTTCCTCATGTATCAAGGGGAAAAAGTACCAATGCTTGAGGAGAAGCTGACCTTGTAGAATGAAGTCAGTCATGAGTTGAATTGTGCCCCTAAAAAAACATAATGTTGAAGTCCCAGCTCGCAGTATCTGTGAATGTGGCCTTTCTTGGGAATAAAGTCTTTTCAGGTATACTTAAGTTAAGATGCGTTCATATTGAATTAGGGTGGTCCTAATCGCTTATGACTGGTGTCCTTGTGAGGACAGACACAGGGAGGAGAAAGTCTTGTGAAGATGGAGTCAGAGATTGGAGTGGTTCATCTACAAGTCAAGAAATGCCAAGAATTGCTGGCAAAGAGCAGACGCTGGAGAAGACGAGGAAGGATTCTCCCCTGTAGGTTTCGGGCAGAGTGCAGCCCTGCTGACACATTGATTCCACACTTCTAGCCTCCAGATTTGTGAGACAAGAAATTTCTGTTGTTTTAAGCCACCCATCTAATTTTTGGCACTTTGTTACAAAGCCCTAGGAAACTAATATCCCAAAGGATAAAAGTAGGGGAAAGTTTCTAGTTCATACCTAGGGACATTAGGACAAGCAATCAACCATAGTGACTACAAGGGTGGGCACTGGAATCTGAGTAAAACTTTCCTTTGAGGCTCAGGCCTTTGAGGGTTAGGTCCTCTCTTTGGGCTGTTGCCAGGAATGGTGACGGGGTGCCCTTTCACACATCCCCATCAATTAACAAGCATGGCCTCTTCCAAGACTGCAAGTCAGCCTCAAATCTCTGGGTCAGGATGATTTCAGGGATCTGCCCCTTCAAGAAGCCACAACTACTGTCCTCATTCTTTTCTTGAACCCCCACCCCCCACCCAGGGGATTGACTAGCCATTCTTTCAAGTCGTCAAAACACAAAGGGGCCCTTTCCTTGGAAAATGGGACCAGCCTTTCTGAGCCCATCCTTCAGGGGGAGGCTACTTCCATGATTTGCATTGCTTTGCCACCATGGAAGGGGCTCCTTCAGCCCCAGTGAAGCCTTGAGGTGACTGCAGCCCCAGCTGACACCTAGACTGTGTCTTCGTTAGAGATCCTGAGACAGGACCCCCCAACTAAGCCATTCCAGGATTCCTAACTCGCTGAAAATATGGGAGATAATATGCATTTGTTGTTTTAAGCCACTAAAGTTTGGGATAATTTGTTATGCATTATTAAATAAACAATACAACTATTATCATTTTCATGGGAACAGAAGCTGAGAGAGGGAAAGAAGGTTGTCTAAAATGACACTTCTAGGAAATAGCAAGCCAAAACACAAACCCAAAACTATATGACACCTAGCCCCATGCACTCAGCCATTGGACTGTGTCTGCTTTTCAGAGTAGAGAAAATGACCGTATCTCCTTGCTTATAATTTAAACACACACAAGGAGCCTAAAAATATAATCACAAACAATAAAGAAATGTGCTGCAAATTTTTAATGATTTTCCTAACTATTCTTATTAAAAATAAAAATATTTAATCTTTCATAATATTACAAGCCACAAGTATATTCAAAATTCTTGGGGGGCCCACTCAAATCATACTGCTTTCTGATGTTTTTTCTGATGTTTCTCAGTCTTCACCACCATTTTTCCACATTCATTGCCAACTGCCAACTGCACTTTCAGTCTCCTCTGCAATCCTTTCTCCTATGGGCTCTAAATATCCCACATAGGGAAGCGGCTGTGGCTCAATCAGTAGGGCTCCCGTTTACCATATGGGAGGCCCCGGGTTCGGTTCCTGGGGCCTCCTGGTGAAGGCAAGCCCGCCCGCACGGCGTGGTTAGCTGACCCAGCGAGCACAAGCAGCAAGGGGGGGATAAATGAATAAATAAATAAAATCTTAAGAAATAAATAAATAAAAATAAATAAATAAATATCCCACATAAACCTCTGGGTCTTGAATAAGTTTGGGAATAATGATTAGCCACATCAGGCTGCCTCACCTGATCCTTTTAGGGGCTATTTCTTATCCTTTTAACAAGTCATTAAAAAATCCTAAACTCTAGAGACTTGATGTATATTAATCAGAGGAATAAAATATTGATTTATTAACTGGAATTCTAGTATTTTATTTACAATGAACATTCAATAAACAGAGTATCATATTCTTCTCTCAGTGGCACAGCCTTACCTTTATGAACTTACCTATTTATCAGCCAGGATTCTCCAGAGAAACAGAAGCAACAGGATATGTAAATGTATGTATTTATATATAAAATAAGAGATTTATCTGAAGGAATGGATGACATAATTGTGGGGGCTGACAAGTCTGAAATCCATAGGGCAGGCCAGCAGTCTGGACACTGTAGAGAGGATTTGATGTTATAGTCTTGAAGCAGAATTTCTTCTCTGGGAAACATCATTTTTTATCTCAAGACTTCCAACTGATTGGAAGTAGCCCACCCCGTTATTGAGAGTAATCCCCTTTACTTAGAGTCAACTGATTGTAGTTGCTAATCATATCTACGAAATTCCTCCACAGTAACAACTAGGCCAATATTTGACCAAAATTCTGGCATGAAATTAACATGAAATTAACTATCACAATGTGTAAACCAAGTAAGTTTTCAAGAAGCTTCATGTAAAAAAGATTTAAATCTATTTTTTCACGACATGAAGGAATATTTCACTGGACCTCGGTAAGACCTTTCTTGTGATTATAATCCTCTCATTTCTTTTTTTACCCATGTACAGAACTTAATATCTTATAAATTTTATTTTTCTTCGGGAAGTTTCAGAACAATTGAGCATAGCACAGATTCTTGTATACCACTTTAAAAATTGTTGGCACAACCTGAATATCTGCCTTTTTTTTAAACCTTGATTAGATTTGGGCGAACAACTGAAGGTTTCTTGAGACCATATTAACACTTTCTGTTAACTCTTGTGATTGGCTAATCCCATTCATTTTGTAATTGGTTCTTAGTAACTGCAATTGAAAAGGATCATCATATTATGGACTATTTTCTGAATTTTGGGAGCTAGAAGGGATCTTTGTGGCATCCCATTTTCAACTGGTTATATAAAGAACTGACCTGCTGCTGCCAACTCATCTCAAAAGATATTCCAAAGAGAACCAGTTGTATACTTGCTTTCATGAGAACTCCAAATTTTTAAGATAACTCAATTTTCAGAGAGAAAGCAATAATCTATTTTAGGGGAATTACTCTAAAACCCTACTGCCCAATTTACATATTGCAAGAAATCCACACCATTATAATAGCAATTTTTATTTATTGAGTATCTTTATAACCAGTCATTATGGTAGTTGTTTTACATGCATAATTACATTTAATCTTAACAAGAGCCTACAGGATATATGGGAAAGTCTGTATTTTAAGTGTGATAATTGAGGATCAGAAATATTTTTTTTTTAAAGAAATCTGTCCACAGTTACAATGATAAGAGGTTAAAAACATTGAGTTTCTTGTGTTGAACCATCCTTGCATACCTGGGATAAAACTCACTTGATCTTTTGTTGAGGATTTTTGAATCTATATTCATTAGATAAATTGGTTTATAAATTTCTTTGTAGTATCTTGATCTGGCTTTGTTATGAGCGTGATGATGGTTTCATAGAATGAGTTTGGTAGCGTTCCTTCAATTTTTTGGAAGAGTTTGAGCAAGATTGGTATTAATTCTTCTTTGAATGATTAGTAGAATTCACCTGTGAAGTTATCTGGTCCTGGGCTTTTCATTAGTTTTTGATGACTGTTTCAATCTCTTTACTTCTGATAGTTTTGATGAGGTCTTCGGTTTCTTCCAGGGTCAGCGTAGGTTGTTCATGTGTTTCTAGTAATTTGACTATTTTGGAACAAATTCCTTCTAATTTGTTGATGTAGAGTTGTTCATAGTATCCTCTTATGAGCCTTTATATTTCTGTTGGGTCAATAGTAATGTCCCCCTTCTCATTTATTTATTTATTTATAGCTCCTCTTTTTTTCTTTGTCAGTCTGGCTAAAGGATTGTCCATTTTGTTGATCTTCTCAAAGAATCAACTTTTGGTTTTGTTGATTCTCTCTATTGTTTTATTGTCTTCAATTTCATTTATTTCTGCTCTGATCTTTGTTATTTCTTTCATTCTGCTTGCTTTGGGGTTAGTTTGGTGTTCTTTTTCTAGTTCCTCCAGGTGTTCAGTTAGGTCTAAGATTTTTGCTCTTTCTTCTTTTTTTAGTATAAGCATTTATGGCTATAAATTTCCCTCTCAGCACTGCCTTTGTGCATCCCATAGGTTTTGATATTTTGTATTCTTGTTTTCATTTGTATTGAGATAGTTACTGGTTTCTCTTGCAATTTCTTCTTTGACTCAATGATTGTTTAAAAGTGTGTTGTTTAACCTCCATATATTTGTGAATTTTTCCTTTCTCCGTTATGATCAGAGATAGTGCTTTGTATGATTTCTATCTATTTAAATTTATTGAGTTTTTTTGTGACCCAACATACGGTCTATCCTGGAGAAAGTTCCATGAGCACTTGAGAAAAATGTATATCCTGCTGTTTTGGGGGTGCAATGTTCTATATATATCTGTTAGGTCTAGTTTATTTGCCATAATATTCAAGTTCTCTGTTTTCTTATTGATCCTCTGTCCAGATGTTCTGTCCAAAGATAAGAGTGGTTATTGAAGTTTCCCACTATTATTGTAGCAACATCTATTTCTCCCTTCAGTTTTGCCAGTGTTTGCCTCTTGTATTTTGGGACACACAGGTTAGGTACATAGATATTTATTATTGTTATTTCTTCTTGGTATATTGTTCTTTTTATTACTATATAATATCCATTTTTTCTCTCTTATAGCAGTTTTGCATTTAAAATCTATTTGCCAGACATTAGTGTAGTTAGTCCAGTTCTTTTTTATTACTGTTTGCATGTAATTTCTTCTTCCAACCCTTCACTTTCAGCCTGTTTGTATCTTTGCGTGTAAGGTGAGTCTCTTGTAGACAGCATATAGATGGCTGATATTTTTTTATCCATTCTGCCAGTCTTTGTCTTTTGATTGGGATGTTCTATCTATTAACATTCAAAATTATTGCTGTAAATGCATTACTCATTTCATCCATTATATTTTTTGGCTTTCCATTGTCTTATCTTATTATTATCTGTCTGTTTACACTTTCAGTTACCCTTACTAATAATCTTCATTTCCACACTCTTCTCCAGGCCTCTGTCTCCTGTCTTTTCCTTTCAGGTTGCAGCACTTCCTTTCATATCTCTTAGAAGTCCAGTCTCTTGGTGACATACTCTCTTAGTTTTTGTTTATCTTTGAAGACTTTAAATGTACCCTCAGTTTTGAAGGACAGTTTTGCCAGATAAAGAATTTTTGGCTGGCAGTTTTTCTCTTCCATTGTCTTTAATATATCATACCACTGCCTTCTTACCTCTATGATTTCTGATAAGATATCAGCACTTATTCTTATTGAGCATCCTAAGTATGTAATAAATTGCTTTTCTCTTGCTGCTTCAGAATTCTCTCTTTATCTCTGGCATTTGGCAATCTAAATAGAAGGTTTCTAAGAGTAGGGCTATTCACATTTATTCTATTTGAGATGTGTTGTCCTTCTTGGATATTGATATTTATATCTTTCACAAGGGTTGGGAAATTTCCAACCATTATTTCCTCAAATATTCTCTCTGCCCTTTTTCTGTTCTCTGTTCCTTCCGGGACAGCCATAACTCATATGTTGCGCATTCCTCACTGTCATTCAGTTCCCTGAAAACCTATTCAATGTTTTCCTTTCTTTTCTCTCTCTGTTCTCCTGTACTTTCAAACTCAGATGCTCTGTCTTCTAATTTGCTTGTTCCTTCCTCAGCCATTTCAAATCTGCTGTTATATGCCTCAAATGAATTTTTTAAAACCTTATTTCTAAAGAAGTTTTAGATTATAGAAAAGTTACATCAAAAATATAGGGGATTCCCATATATCCTACCACCTCCCCTCTAATGTATATTTTTATTTCTTAAAAGATACTTAGATTACATAACTGTTAAACAAAAAATATATGCCCCACTCCCCACCCCTCCCACACCCTCCCACATAAACATACTTCATTAGTGTGGCACATTCATTGCAACTGATAAACACATCCCGGGGCTTTGCCATTAAGCATGGACCACAGTTCTGCATGTAGCCTACACTCTCTCCCACACAGTTCTGCATGTTATGTGACAATATAACATGGCCTATATCTGTCATTGCAATGTTATTCAGGACAATTCCCAAGTCCCAAAAAAGCCCCCATATTACAACTGTTTTTCCCTCTCCCTGCTCCCAGAGCCTCCAATGGTCACTGGCTCCACATCAATGTTGTAATTTTTTCCATTGCTAGAATCACAATATGTCTACAGTAGAATACCAGTAAGTCCACTCTAGTCCATAATTCTTTCCCCAATCCTGAGGATTCTGGGATGGTGATGTCCACTCCACCTTTAATTGAGAGGGGGCTTATATCCCATGGGGAAGATGGATGCAACTATCTTGCTTGCAGTTGCAGACTCTCTCTGTTCCTTGGGATGGTCATTGTCCATCATCATCTCCTTGCGAGTTGTCCTGGGTGAGTCCAATGAGCTGTAGAGTAGGTGTTGCAACTCCGCCGAGGTTCTGGGCCCAGCTGGCACATGGACAGCCCAAAGACTTGAGTCTCTTGGATTACACCTACAAACTCCAACACCAAGTATAGGTTTAAATAGAAGGGACAGATGAGCCATGTGTAGGGAAGACATAATTGAGTCCAACTCTCACTCTCAGGAGCACAAACTCCAAAGTAGGGCCCACTGGCAAGGCTCCAAACTCCAGAGCTATCCTCCCTGACCATAGAACCTGGGTGTTTCCAGAGCCCTCAGGAGCTCCACTATTTGGGGTAGTATTCACTTTGGCAGTCTATGAGATCCTGCTGAGATGTGTATAAGCGTTACCTCTGGGATGACCTCCCAGCTCAATTTGAAGTCTCTTAGCCACATAAACTCATTTGTCTTTACCTTTTCCCCCTTTTATTTGAGGTCTTTTTCCAGTTGCATTGCTAGTTGGTGCTTGGTAGTAATCCCTCAGTGACAGGGAGGTGCATCCCCAGGAGTCATGTCCCACACTGGGGGAAGGTAATGCATTTATATGCTTAGTTTGGCTTAGAGAGAGGCCACATTTGAGCAACAAGGAGGCTCTCAGGAGGCAACTCTTAGGCACCTCATAACAATAGGCTGAGTTTCAATTTCAAGAGCAAAGCCTCATAAGCATAGCCATCAATATAAAGGGCCCATCAGTGGACCATCCTCCTTTACCAGTCATTGCCCCTGCCCTTGGGGGACTGTTGCATGGGAATTCAATATTCTCTCGGTTATTGTGTGTGTCTCCACCCACTGTGACAATGCCTCATGAACATTTGAACATTTTTATATACCTTATATGTATGCCAGGTGAACTTCCTCTCATGTATCTATCCCTAACCACTGACACCCCACACCAATGATCCTCCCCTGCCCCAGTTGTAATCCTCCTGTGATCCAAAGCATCTTCAAAAATGAAGCCATTAAAATAGCCAAATACAATTAATAGGAAAATGAAATAATAACGATAATTTTAAATATAAGAAATAAAATATATAAAAATTTAAAAAACTAAAAATTAAATTAAAAGATTGGGATATTTAAAATAATGAAAAATATTTTAAGTTTTTTTTTTTGATATTTTGCCTTTCATCACTGTAATATCTGGTGTCCTGTCTGTACAGTGGCATTTTCTTCTGTTTATTCCCCAGTGTCTTACTATTTTTCATTTTGTTTTCAAAGAAGTTTTATGTCACACTAAAGTCACATACAGAATACAGGGGACTCTGATATACCCAACATCTTCCCCTTTTCCTCCTTCCCATATTAATATCTTTTTATATGTGGATAGAACCTTTATTATAACTGATATACAAATATGGAAACATAGCTACTTTACATGGTCAATGGTTTACATTATGGTTTACATTTTAGACCATACACTTTTGTAAAATTTGACGATATTTAACATGGCCTGTGTCCATCATTGTAAGATCATGCAGAACACTTCCATTGTCCACTAAATACCCACTGTTCGATCTATTCTACTCCTCCATCCCCCTCCCCTCAGGGCCCATGGCGACTCCCTGACTTCACTCCTTGGATGACAAAATTCATAGTTACATGCAACAACACTGAGGTCTTGACACACTGGTTTGTCCTCCCCTATTAGGAACTGCTCATGCTCTTGAAAGACTCCCACCTCTCTATTTGTGAACAAATCAGTCCTCCTGAGGATGGGAGTTCAAGTTCTTCCTGCTCATTATATGTGTCTCCCCCCTACCCACTGATACAACACATTATGGCAGAATGATCACTCACACACTCCTTAGAAGCTGATCCAAGTGCTCCCTATCCTGAATGCCCCCCCCATCCAATACCCTAAACCAGTAAGCCTTCCTTGTCATATTGCCATAAGAGCATCCCCAACTTTGTTCTTTCAACCACATACTTGCTGTGATGGTTAAGCTAATGTGTCAACTCGGCCAGGTAATTGTGTCCAGGTGTTTGGTCCAGCAAGCACTGGGCTAATTGTAATACAAGAGCATTTATGGACTTTGATCACCAGTGAGTTTACTGCATGGATGGCTGATTACATCTGCATCAATCAGGGAGATTACCTCATCAATGGGTGACCCTTTTATCCAATCATTGGAATGCCTTAAAAGGGGAAATGATTTCAACATTCAGAGAGAATTTCCCAGCTCATCTTTGGACAGGCAACTTCTCCCAGAAACTCATCAAGGACCTTTCATTGGACTTTGATCGGAGCCCTTGGTTTGCAGCCTACCTGTAGAACCTGGACTTATGCATCCCCACAGTCACGTGAGAGACTCTTATAAAATCTCTTGTTATTGACAGATATCTCCTGTTGATTCTGTTTCCCAAGAGAACCCTGACTAATACACCCACAAATCCCCAGTGTTCACCTGGTCCCTCTCCCAACCCTCTCCCCAGTTCCCTGGACCTTCCAACCCACCTTGCCCAATCTACCCACCTGTCAGACCTGCGCCACCCAACACAATAATATCACTACCCTCCTGTCATATGTCTTCAATACACAACTACACACTTTCACCTTGCCATAGATTATGTCTGTATGGGTGTTGGCTCATAATCTTCTTCTCCCTTTCAATTTCCTGTAAATCTATCTTCCAGACAATAGCTCTCTGAGTCTGCTCAATTTGCTTTATTCATATCAGTAAGGTCATGTACTGTTCATCCTTCAATGACTGGCTTGCTTCACTCAACATAAGTTCCTTAAGATTCATCCATGTTACCCTGTCTGTTAGCACTGTATTCCTTCTTACAGCTGAGTAATATTCCATTGGATGTATGTACCACATTTTGTTTATCCATTCATCTGTTGATGGGCATTTGGGTTGATTCCAACTTTTGGCAATAGTGAATAATGCTGCTATGAAAATTGGTGTACATATATCTGTTTTTTGCTTTCAGTTCTTCTGTGTATATACCCAGAAGTAGAATTTCTGGATCATATGGCAGATCTATAGTTAGTTTTTTGAGGAACTGTCAAACTGTCCTCCACAATGGCTGGACCATTCTACATTCCCACCAGCAGTGAATGAGGATTCCCATTCTCCACATCCTCTCTAACACTTATAGTCCTCTGTTTTTTTAATAGCCACCAGTCTAATGGGTGTGAGATGGTATTTCATTGCAGTTTTGATTTGTATTTCCCTAATAGCTAGTGATGTTGAGCATCTTTTCATGTGCTTTTTAGCCATTTGTATTTCTTCCTTGGAGAAGTGTCTTTTCAGGTCGCTTGCCCATTTTTATATGGGTTGTTTGTCTTTTTAATTTTGAGGCATAGGGTTTCTTTATATATGCTGGCTATTAGGCTCCTATCAGATATACGGTTGCCAAATATTTTCTCCCTTTGGGTAGGCTGCCTTTTTACTTTCTTGGTAATGTCCTTTGAGGTGCAAAAGTTTTTAATTTTGAGGAGATCCCATGTATCTATTTTTTCTTTCACTGCTCATGCTTTGGGTGTGAAGTTCATAAAACCATTTCCTATTACAAGGTCCTATAGATGCTTCCC
The DNA here is from genome assembly GCA_026826555.1 of Tolypeutes matacus. Classification (NCBI taxonomy): domain Eukaryota; kingdom Metazoa; phylum Chordata; class Mammalia; order Cingulata; family Chlamyphoridae; genus Tolypeutes; species Tolypeutes matacus. Next base: position 2,344,234 of record JAKSZT010054406.1, read on the forward strand.
TATATTATCTTCCAAGGCCTTTATGGTCTTGGTTCTTATATTTAGATCTTTGATCCATCTTGAGTTGATTTTTGTATAAGGTGTGAGATGGTGTTCCTCTCTAGTTCTTTTGAATATGGATATCCAGTTCTCCAAGCACCATTTGTTGAAGAGGCCTTTCTCTCCCAGTTGAGTGGGCTTGGTGGCCTTGTCGAATATCGGATGACTGTATATGTAAGGATCTATATCAGCACTCTCAATTCGGTTCCATTGGTCAGTATATCTAGCCTTGTGTCAATACCATGCAGTTTTGACCACTGTAGCTTTGTAGTATGTTTTAAAGTCAGGTAGTGTGATACCTCCAATTTCATTTTGCTTTTTCAATATGTCCTTGGCAGTTTGGGGCCTCTTACCCTTCCAAATAAATTTTGTAGTTAATTTTTCCAATTCATTAAAAAATACAGTGTTGATTTTTATTGGGATTGCATTAAATCTGTAGATTAGTTTGGGTAGGATAGACATCTTAATGATGTTTAGTCTTCCTATCCATGAATAGGGAATATTCTTCTATTTATTTAAGTTTTCTTTGATTTCCTTTAACAGTGTTGTATAGTTTTCTGTATATAAGTCCTTTACATCTTTAAATTTATTCCTAGATATTTGATTCTTTTAGTTACTATTGTAAATGGTATTTTTTTCTTGATTTCCTCCACAGATTGCTTGTTATTGGTGTACAGACCTGCTACTGATTTTTGAGCATTGATCTTACAGCCTGCAACTTTACTGAAGTCATTTATAAGTTCTAGAAGCTTTGTTGTAGATTTCTCAGGGCTTTCTATGTATAGGATCATGTTGTCTGCAAATAGTGAAATTTTTACTTCCTCTTTTCCAATTTGGATGCCTTTTTAATCTTTTTCTTGCCTCAGTGCTTGAGCATCATATCCATTATCTTTTTATGTATGTTTATAATTTCTTCAGTATGTTCTCCCAGTGTCATCTTAATATCTTTAATCTCTTCCTTCACTTCATTAAGTTGGTCCATGATATTTATTTGGACAGCTTTGATTAGTTGTTCAATGTTCTGCACCTCTTCCTGGTTTTTAGTTTGTTCATTGGACTGGGCCATGTCTTCCTGTTTCTTAGTATGGTTTGTAATTTTTTTGTTTCCCTCTGGTCATCTTTTTATCTTGATGGGTTTATTCAGTTGATTAGCTTCTCTCTTTACTCTAGGGTTTTTTTTGTTGTTGTTTTTTTGTTGTTGTTGTTGTTGTTGTTTGTTTGTTTTACTCTAGGTTTTTTTTTTTAATTGCTGTTTTTGTGTGTGTGTGTTACATTTTCTCTTTGACACTTTGTTCTTCTTATTTTATTTCATTGTTGTTGTCTATGTTCCCTTGGAGGAAAAAATTAGTGCTGGAGAAAGTGAAAGAGATAAGAAAAGTAAAAGGATAATAGTAATAATAATAGTAATTGTTAGAAGAAGAACCGTTTAAGACCTTGGAAAGTGAATATTCAACCCATGTAAGCAGTGTAGAGTAATAGGAATAAAAAAGTGGGGTACCAACAATGAAATGAGAAACAAAATAGAGAAAAATATGTAGACTGAATCAAAAGGCCAGTGTGATTAGGAGAGAGGGAAAGAAGAAAGACAAAAAGAAAAAAGTTAATAAAAGAAAGAAAACAGGATAAATGAGGTAGAAATAAAAACCTGAAAAATTGAGGACTAAACAAAGAGAGGTAGAATTGTAAGAACAACAACAGAAAGCAGAAGATAGAATGACAAGGGAAGGAAAAGAGATAGCATTGGTATACACAGAAAAGGGGAAATAAAGGAAGAGGAAACACAGTAACCAAGAATCAAGCCAGCAGCACCTTGAGGAATTTATCTTGCCATCCAGCTCCCTCCAGATGGATGCCCTGAAGCCTCCTACTCTGTGGGTTCCCAAAACAACTCACTCAGGCAGGATCTTGCCCCCATTCAGCCATTTTTTTGTGAGAGAGATCTGCCTATGTTCCTTTGAAAGGAAAAAAAAAAATTATGACCAGGAAAGAGATAGGAAGACAAAGAGAATAATAGTAATGATAATAGTAAAAGGAAGGAGAGCAAATGTACAAGACCTAGGAAATTGAAAAATTAATACAAGTAAAAAACACAGAGGAATAAGATTAGGAAAGTGGAATAGAAGCAATGAAACAAGAAATGGAATACAGAAAAAAAAATGAATAAAAATGCTGAAATGATGAGAAGAGGGTAAAGAAAACTGAAAAGAGAGAAAGAGAGAAATAAAAAAGAGAAAGTGTACAGAGAAAAAGGGAGAGAGGGAGAAATACAGACAAGAAAAATTGGAGACCAAATGAAAGAGGTGGAATGAAGAACAACAATGGAGAACAAAAGATATAAAGATGAAAGAGTGAAAAGAAATAGTGTAGGTAGAATAGATCAGTAACCAAAAGAATAAAAGAAGGAAAAATAAAAGAAAGAAAAGAAAAACAAGCAGCGAAAGAAAGGGAGGGGATACAAAACAAGCAAGAAACAAGACAACAGCAACTTGTGTTTCAAAAAAAAAAAAGGAGACAGAAGAAAAAATAAAATAAACACAGAAAAACAGCCTTCTTTCTTAGACCCCTAAGGATCTTCTCAGGCTGCTGATGCTCCTCAATCACTCACCCTGCAGCCTGCGCTCTGCAGGTTTTGAACTGGGTTTTAGTGAGTAAAGTAAGGGAAATAAAAGGAAATAAACCCTTTAAAAATAAATAAATAAATAAATAAATAAATAAATAAATAAGAGATCAAGAAAAGCTAAAAAAAGAAAATGTCTGTATGTTCCCTGTCATAAAGTTTCAGCTGAGTACCTGATAACCTAGGGGATCTCTTCTCAAGGAATAGCCAGGAATCAAACCAGTGACCTCATATATACTAGGCAAGAGCTCTTCCACTGAGCTATCCTAAGTCTTTGGGTCAAATAGCCTTTCAGAAGGGTAACCACCCCTTTTCCCTCAGGCAGGTTAGATCCCCTGAAGTCAGCTGGAGTGGTCCTCACAGATGTAATTTCTCTCTTTACTTAGGTAGCTGGGTGTTACTGCCAGCCTGGGGCAATCCCCCTCTCCTCTCCCTTTCTAGTCCGGGTCCCTTCTGATATTCAAGGGGGGCCTAGCTGGCTAAACTTGCTGCAAAAAAAAATCACTCTCCACTCTCCCAGACCCCACTTCCTCACAGGGAATCTGCCGTCACTCTCCCGTTTGGAGAAGGGGCCTAGGGTCTCCACCTAGTCTGTCCACCCTGAGGGCAGGGTATGTGTGCCCCTTCCAGCCTCTGAGCTAAGCAACCCCTGGTTATCCCTGGCTTCCCTATCTATCCAGTACCCTCCTAGATGACTCAGAGCACCTTCCTGTGGAGGTAGATGTCTGCTCTACTCTCAGTTAGATACAATTTGCCAGGAGTTTTACCCACGCTTAATATCTTGGGGCTGGGGAGGGGAGCCCTTCCCAGCAGCCAGGAGGTTTAATAACTCATGATTACTTGTTTTGGCTTCTTCGTGTCTCTGACCCTCACTCTTCTGGAAGTTGTTAAGCAGTGTCCTGGTTTGCTGTGCCCCAAAGCAGGTCCCCATGGCAGCCTTTGGCTTTTTCTTTGTTTCTAATGTATTTTTTTTTTTTATGGGTAAAAATCAAAATTCTCACAATACATACAAACATTTGCAAAATGATATATAAATATATATGCATATATGTGTATTTGCTTACAAAAATGTTATTTATATATATATATATATATACATATATTTTAAGAGGTGCTTAGATTACCTAAAATATTACACGGAACCCACTGGGATTCCCATGTTGCCCACCTCCCACACCTCCCACCACATCCCACACAAACATCTCCCACAGTGTGGCCCACCAACCTCAATGAACTTACACATCCTGGGACCTTGCCACCAACCATAGACCACAGTTCACACTGTAGACCACACTCTCTCCCACTCAGTTCTGAGAGGTGTGTGCTGATTTAAAATGGCCTACATCCATTGCCACAACAGTACTCAGGACAACCTCCAACTCCCAAAGAAGCCCCTGTATTTCAACTGCTCATCCCCTCCCTACCCAAAAACTGTCAAGTGGCCACTGGCTCCACCTCATTGTTATAATTTCTTGCATTGCAAGAATCACCATATGTGAGCAAGAGAATACCATCAAGTCCACTCTAGTCCATAGTTCTTCCCCCAATCCAGAGGCGACTGGGATGGTGATGTCCACTCCAACTCCAAGTGAGAGAGGGCTTATATCCCATGGATATGGTGGGTGGGATGATCCTGCCTGCAGATGCAGGCCCTCTCCATTCCCTGGGATGGCCATTTCCCATCGTTGTCTCCTCACCAGGTGACTTGGATGAGTCCATTGAGCTGTAGGGTAGGAGTTGCAGCTCCACCTAGATTTCATGCACACCTGGCACATAGGTAGGTGGGAGGCTCCAGTCTCTGGAAGTATACCTAAGAAACTCCAGCATCACATGTAGGTTTGAATAGAAGGGACTGGTGAACCATGTGCAGGGAGGACTTATTTGAGTCTAATTCTGTCACTCTCAGGAGCACAGATTCCAAAATAGAACCCACTGATAAGGCATCAGTCTCTGGGGCTATCCCCCCTTATATAGGACCAGGGTGTTTCCGGAGCTCTCAGGAACCCCACTGAGTGGGGTGATAGGCACTTAGATGTTCTATGAGCTCCTACTGAGGTGTGCGTAAGAGTTACCTCTGGGATGACCTCCCGACTCTCTTTGAAGTCTCTTAGCCACTTGAACTCATTTGTCTTTACCGTTTCCCCCTTTTATTCAAGGTCTTTTTCCAGTTGTGTTGCCAGTTGGCACTTGGGAAAAGTTTTCAATTAGCAATAATCGTGCCTCGGATAAACCTCATTGGCTACGATACTGCCACTGTGCAAAGCTGCCAGTTGGCACTTGGTATTAATCCCTCGTTGTCAGGGAGGCTCATCCCCGGGAGTCATGTCCCACGTTGGGGGGAAGGTAATGCAATGTATTTTTAATCTCAACCATGTGTCTTTCATTCCCATAAAGATCCGTTACTTTTCTTTGCAAGCTTTCAAATTCTTTTGTGTTTATCCAGTGTCTTCTTAATACCCTTAATATCTTTAGCTATCTAATTGAATTTCTTAAGATTTCTTTGAATATCTGTGATAATTTGTCTCAAATCCTGTGTTTTAACTGGATACTCAATTTGTTCCTTTGAGCTATATCTTCCTGTTTCTTAGTATGGCTTGTAATTTTCTGCTGGTATCCTGGCATCTGATTTTTTTATGTGTTTATTCTGTTCTCAGTCTCTCTTTTTAGCCTATGTCTTTCTAATTTGTTGGCTTTTTGCTAAAGCTTCCCCTGTTCTTCTTCTGACAATGTTAATCTGTTCTGATTGTTCTTTATTTGCCTCTGTATATTTTTAATACTCCTTTTGTGTTCTCTAGTTGCTATTACCTGGAGGGCTAATTTTGGTAAGATTGTCCCCCTGAAGATAACCTTCTCAGCTCAGATTTCCCAGTCAAAACAGGCCTAGGGGACATACGAAAGGGGTGTAGACTAACTCCAATGTGCTCTGGAGAGGAGACCCTAAAGGCCACTAATATTCTCTCTGACATCTCCCCAAATCTATGCTTTCCTAACGTACCCAGCAGGTAACACTCTTTATCCAGTTGTTCCCCCATTGCCCTTAGGTTTTTCCATACCTTTAATTCTCAGCTGACTTAGCTCCTGGTGGGGACATGGTTGAGACTGAGGCCCCCAGCCTACCTGGGATGAAACTGCTGTTCAGCTCCGAGCCACTAAGAACTGAGTTCTCTAATCAACTGCTACAACTTGTGCTGGGCCCTTCAACCCGGGCGGTGACTCTGCCCACACTGCCAGAGATAGAGTGATCAGACTGCCTGTACTTCCTCTCCTTCCGGAGGTGTGTTGGGGCTGCGGGTGCCTCATCCCTTTAAGGTGGATGGGGTGAATCTGCTCATACTACCTGAGAGAGTGTGTAATTCCTCTCTTTCCAGGGGCCAACTGGGGCCAAGAGTGTCTCAGTCCTTTATGATGGGCAGGGTGAATTTGCCTTCTCTGCCAATAGGAAGTGTTCAAACTGCACTCAATTTTCACTCCTGTTAGATGTGAGGCCCAAGTAGTGGCTCTCCAACTTGAACCTGATCCCTACCGTCCTGGGGTTCTTATGTGTTTTTTAATCACCCCTGTTTCTACTCCTGCTGTGGGTGGAGAATAGCACAATGGCTGTTGGCTTCTTTGTGGCTTGGGCATGTTTAAACCCCAGTTGTGCTCAGAATTGAAATCCAGCTATCTGAATTTGCTAATTTTCTAATCAACAGCTGTAGTTGGTGCCAGGCCACTTTCCCTCCCCTGCTTTTAGGAAAGGGAGCTTCTGCTTCTAGCCAGGAAGTGGGTCCCAAGGTGGCCTGCCTCACCAGTGGGGGGATGGGCAACCACCTCTGCAACCTGGAGGAATCTACTCACGAATCTTCACTGCAGATTGTCAGTCTCCTCTTTCCATTCTTCCCTGGATGGGGTATGTGTCCTTCTAGTCTCTGGAATCCCCCAAGCAGTTGATCCAGACAAATCTTGACTATTAGCTGCCCTATGGGACAAGCTGATTGTTAGAGCTCCCTACTATCTCATCTTGACAGATTCGTTCTTTAATTTTTTTCATCAGTGTTTTGTAGTTTTCAGTGTACAATCCTTTCACCTCTTTGCTTAAATTTATTCCTAGATATTTTATTCTTTTTGATGCTATTATGGAGGGATTTAAAAATTTTTCATTTTGTGTTGTTCATTGCTTGTATATAGAAAAACAACTGATTTCTGCATGTTAATCTTGTACTCTGCATCTTTGCTAAATTTATTTATTAGCCCTTATAATTTTTCTTGTAGATTCTTTGGGATTTTCTATATAAAGAATCATGTTATCTGTGAATAGAGATAACTTAACTTCTTTACTTTTCCAATTTGGATGCCTGTTCTTTTTCTTGCCTAATTGCTCTGGATAGAACTTCCAGTACAATACTGAGTAGCAGTGGAGAAAGTGGGCATCATCATCTTGTTCCTGACCCTATGGGGAAAGCTGTCAGTCTTTCACCATTGAATTTAAAGTTAGCTGTAGGTTATTTTGGGTTTTTTTTTAATTAAAAAAAAAATTTACTGAAGTATATCACTCATACATGAACATATATAAACAATAAGTGAACTTACAAAACAAACATACATAACATCATACAGGGCTCTCACACCTCACCCTACCACCAATACCTTGCATTGTTGTGAAACATTTTTAACTAATGATTAAAGATCATCCTCAAAATATTACTAATAACCAAAGTATTAACCCCAACCCACCCTATTATTATTTTTATATCATTTAAACATGAACATACATAAACAATAAGTGGATAGTAAAAATTGTGAACTTAAAAAGCAAACATTCATAACATCATACAGGAGTCCCATACATCAACCCTCCACCAACACCTTGCAATGTCATGAGACATTTGTAATTAATTATGAAAGAATATTGTCAAAATCTTACTACTAATTATAGTTCTTATCTTACATTTGGTATATTTTCCCCCAACCCACCCTATTAATATTTTTTAAATATATTTTTATGACAGAACTTGCAAACTTACAAAACAATCATGCACATGTGCAGAATTCCCAAACAACACCCCTCTATCAACACACTACACCCTGGTGGAATATTTGTTACAAATTATGAGATATCCGATTTAATATCATCTGATTATTAAAGGTCCACAGCATACATTTGACACACTTTTTCCACACTCCCCCATTATCAACACAGTACATCTTTGGCATAGAAGCAAGAATATTACATTATTACTGTTAACATGCATAGGTCACTCCAGTTGTATTTTTCCCATGCTTCTCCACATACCCACCACCCTGCAATACTGATGTACATCTGCTCTAGCTCACAAAGGACACTCTTGCACTGTACCATCAACCACTATTCTCATCCACCTCTGGGTTTACTGTGCTATTCAGTCCCTAGATTATTCTCTAACTTTCTGTCAATTGGCATTTACATCCCTAGACTACCCTTTTCAGCCACATTCCCATTTATAAACCAGCTGTTACTCATTATAATGTGTTACCACCAATTCTGTACATTTCCACACTTTTACAGTAAAGCTAATTAAAACTTCTAAATACATTAAATATCAGTAGTCCATCTCAGTCCTCCTCTTATCTCCTTTAAGAATTCACCACCTACTACCAGGTCTTGAAGATATTTTCCTACATTTTCTTCTAGAAGTTTTATGTTTCTTGCTTTTATATTTAGGTATGTGATTCTTTTTTTTTTTTTTTTTTTTTTTT